>JAJNLL010000036.1:0-417334 GCA_023089105.1 Lasiodiplodia citricola
GGTGAAGCGATGAGGAAATGTTTCCGAGCTCCCTTCGTTGAACGACTGGACTTGCTCCGGTCTTCGAGGAAGGGAAAGTTGAAGAGCTGCCTTGGATCATGTGTCGGAGTCCAAAGGCGACAATACGAGCTACAGCTGTTCGCGCCAGAGGGAGCCCGAGAATTCCATGCCCATCGGGAAAAGTTGCACCAGGAGAGAATTATATTGCTCACAGAGCTCCACGGTGAAGTTATTGGAGGGCACATGAATGATTCTCGCGTACGGATTAGCCCTCCGCCGCAATATGCAGCCATTCCGGACAATGTCAATCTCTCCTACAGAACATCCCCTCTGGGAAGCACTTTGGCGCTCGCGAATATCCCTCTGACCACTCGAGAGCAGGAATTGAAGCAACTTACAGATAATTTACACGCTGCCGAACTGCGTAGTCGGAAGGACAATCACCGAAGGGTGAAAGCTGAGGACCAAGTCGCGTCTTTTCAACGCGAAAACGAGAGCTGAAGCGTGACAACATGGAAAAAGAAATACTGCAGAATTATAATGCGGCGTTGGGGGGGGGTTATTCACGGAGTAGGACTGCAGCCGCCAACTCAATACGTGTTAAACTTACAGCTAATTTCCCTCCTCTTATGGCTCAACCCAGGTATAGAACCCTCCGCTTGCTTTCACCGCCCATTAGAATACCGAAAACGTAGCCAGGGTAATGTCTGGAGCGTCATTTGCGGCGCCCTCTTGAGCCGCAGGTGCTCTTGCAGAAAAGGCGGGACGCTGATCGTCAGAGACTCATGGTAATCCACACAAACAGGTATCGCATCGGATGCGGCGGACAAGAGTCGAAGATTGCGGAAATGATTTTAGGTTTCGGGTTGGAGGCTTCAAAGGAAATGCACGTAACCCCGCCTCCTCCCGGGCGGCAAACAGGAGATTGGTGGCCTCACTTCCCCGCACACCAAAGAGGAAGGCAGAACGACGTACCACAACCGTTGCACACTCATTAAACGCAGCGATCAAAATGCGCTGTTTCACCCACGTCTGGACCTTTGAAACCCATCCGGTCCGCCATGCATTATCGACTGCTCTTATTCTTATGGATTACACAATGCGTAGTAACTCAAGCAAATGACGATTTTGACGTGCTCGATTTCATCGACCCACTCATCGGCTCTAATAATGGCGGTAACGTGTTTTGCGGCGCTACACTGCCTTATGGAATGGTTAATCTTTCTTTCTCCTCCTCTTGGCCCTTCTGCTGAACGACCACCAGGCAAAAGCATCCGCAGACGTCGACGGGCAGAATACTGGCGGCTTCTCCACCGACGGAAGCAACGTCATTGGGTTTTCAAGTCTTCATGACTCGGGCACCGGGGGCAATCCTTCCCTGGGGAACTTCCCTCTGTTTCCACAGCTGTGCCCGGAAAACGACATCGACAACTGCTTCTTCTCCAAGCAGGCTCGGGCCACGCCCTACGTCAACGATTCGGTGGTCGCCCGGCCGGGATACTTTGCGCTGACCCTGCAGAATGGCATCAGTGCCGAGATGACCGTCTCGAAGCACACCGCGCTGTACAATTTCAGATTTCCCGATGCAAGCACGAGCGGCGGTGACCAAGTTGTTCCAATGATCTTGCTGGATCTTACGGATCTTTGGGACAGCCGCCAGAACGCGACGTTTGAGGTCCAGGACTCGCGAATGACAGGCAATGGTACCTTTCTGCCGAGCTTTGGAGCCGGGTCGTATGAAGTGCATTTTTGTGTGGATTTCTTCGGCCATGTGGATTCCGCGTACGACAGCGGCATCTGGGTCAATGAAAGAGGCGGCGTGGATCAGAAGAGCATATTCGTCACGCGGGGCTTCAATAACTTCTACCTGCAGGCAGGCGGATTTGCCCGGTTCCAGCCTGGTGCAAACAGGACAATCACCGCCAGGATGGGCGTGAGCTTCGTCAGCGTGGAAAAGGCATGCGCGAATGCACAGGCGGAAATTCCGCGACCTCTCTCGGATTTCAACAGTACCAGGAAGACGGTGGAAGATGCTTGGAGGGAGAAGTTGAGTCCACTTACCTTGGAAGTTGGGGACGTTGGCCGTGATCTTCAGACGAACTTTTGGAGCTCGCTCTACCGGACGATGATATCCCCACAGGACTACACAGGCGAAAATCCCCGGTGGAACTCCTCGGTCTACTACGATTCCTTCTACTGCTTGTGGGACCAGTTCCGCTCTCAGCTGCCAATGCTGACCATTCTGGATCCAGCAACGTACTCTGATATGCTGAAGAGTCTCCTGTTTACTTTCCAAAACGAGGGATGGCTTCCTGATTGCCGAATGTCGTTGAGCAAGGGCTGGACACAGGGAGGGTCAAATGCAGACGTGGTGCTTGTTGACGCGTATTTCAAGAATGTCACTGGCATCGATTGGGACACGGCGTGGGAAGCGGTTGTGAACGATGCCGAGAACGAGCCACTGGAATGGTCGAAGGAGGGGAGAGGTGGACTGGTATCCTGGAAGAAGCTAGGTTACATCCCAGCTCTCGACTTTGACTATCTTGGTTTTGGGACGAACTCGAGAAGCATCTCCCGTACCCTGGAGTACTCTTACAACGATTTCTGCATTGGCGCATTCGGAAGATCGTCTGGGAAGGAAGGATACGAAACCTACTTGGCTCGGGGCAACAACTGGAAGAACCTGTTCAAGGAAGACCAAACGTCGGTAATCAACGGAACGGACCCGGGCTTTGTTGGTTTCTTCCAGCCAAAGTACTTGAATGCGACGTGGGGCTTTCAGGATCCAATTTCGTGCAGTCCTATTGCTGGGTTTTGCTCGCTGACGACAAACCCATCGGAGACGTTTGAATCCAGTATTTGGCAATATCAATTGTGGGTTGCAAATCATGTTAGCGGGATAAGGTCACTGACATCTCGTCCAGTTTTGTGCCGCACGATATCGAAACACTGATCTCGAAGTTTGGTGGCGATCAACGCTTCGTGGACCGACTCGACTACTTTCATGAGTCCCCGCTCGTGGAAATTGGCAACGAGCCAGTGTTTCTGAGCGTGTTCCAGTATCATTACGCCGGAAGGCCCGGGCTTTCATCGAGGCGCTCACATTATTACATACCTTCTCACTTCAACACCTCATACAGCGGTCTGCCTGGCAATGATGATGTGAGTTCTGAACCGCATGGTTTGTCTGTGTTGCTGACATACTCTTCAGAGTGGTGCCATGGGCTCGTTTGCGGCCTTCAACATGATGGGGCTGTTCCCAAATCCCGGACAGAATGTCTACCTGATCATTCCACCATACTTTCCTAGCGTGCAGGTGCGGCACCCGCTGACGAATCGTACCGCGACAATCCGGACGGAGAATTTCGACTCGGCGTACGTCAACGTCTTCATCCAGAATGCGACGCTGAACGGAGAGCCGTACACCAAGAATTGGATTGGGCATGACTTCTTTACGCAGGGCGGCGAACTGGTGCTGACGTTAGGAAGCGAGGAGAGTAGCTGGGGGAGGGCTGTGGAGGATCGCCCGCCGTCCGAGACTGGGGGAGATCAAAGTGCGGAGGCCACGTGGGAAAGTTTTTAGTGGTTTCCGCATCCGTCGTGTCTACTAGATGGGAGGCCTGGTTGTTGTTGTCAACGTGATCCTGGCCCACGAAATTAATCGGGACCCTTTCGTGACCGCCCAGAGCGGTAACCCGCCCGATTGCTTGATAAGGCACAATAAGGAAAGTCTGATGTGTTGATTACGCACAGATGATTAGTGAACGGAGCCTCTCCGGATAGCTTCCGTGGCACCGTGCTGGTCTGGACTTGCGTGCTGCCGAGGATGACGGGCAGCCGATGGGCAGCCGGCGGCTTTGCGACGAACAGCCGTGGATGCTGCGTTGAGTTACGGGTGTGTTGCCCCAAAAAGATGCAGAGTCGATGTTCTTGGTTGGCGCCGGCCGCGGGGCAACTACAACTCCACCCAACTGCCCCTCAGCATCAGCTGTTTGCTCCACAACAGTTTGCGCGCCGTTGCCCGAGTCATGGTCTCAGGAAAGCCGTCGAATTTCCGTTCGACCATAACGCAAGGATGCCTACCTACCCCACAGCCGATACTTACGTCACCACCATCCGATGATTAATGCGGCCATAGCTCCCAATTTTCAACCCCATCACGTCCATAGCTTTCTACGTTAAATTGCCCGCCTGCCCCGCTTCCGTTTGATTCTTTCTTCAGACCAAGATACCCCACCAGTCGCACAACATGTCCAGCGTTCCCGCAACCCAGAAGGAGTGGCGCGTCCAGGGCCAGAATGGCAACGACTCGCTCATTCTCAATGAGCAGGCTCCCGTTCCCAAGCTCGGCGACAAGGATGTCCTTGTAAAATGTGAGTTCTACCTCTTCCTTCAAAGCCCACAGCCAATTGACCCAGCAAACCCGCAGTCCACGCCGCCTCGCTCAACTACCGCGACCTCATCATCCCGCGGGGCATGTACCCCTTCGCCCTCAAGGATGGCGTCGTCCCGGCCTCTGACGGCGCCGGCGAGGTCGTTGCCGTGGGCCCGCGCGTGACGCGCTTCAAGCAGGGCGACAAGGTCGCCACGCTCTTCAACCAAGCCCACATTGCCGGCTCGCTCGATAACGTCTCGGTTGGCACGGGCGTCGGCGGTGTCGTTGACGGCTGCCTGCGCCAGTACGGCGCCTTCGACCAGGAGGGCCTGGTCCACGTCCCCAAAAACCTCAACTGGCTGGAGGCCTCGACCTTGAGCTGCGCCGCCCTGACTGCTTGGAACGGCCTGTACGGTCTCGAGGGCAGGGCTCTGAAGCCGGGCGACTGGGTCATCACCCAGGGCACCGGCGGTGTGTCCATGTTTGCGCTGCAGGTACGTTGCATACCGGGAACACCGTTGTGCCCCTCCTCTTGAAAGCTGACGTATCCCACAGTTCGCCAAATCCGCCGGCGCCAAGGTCATCGCGACGACGTCGAGCAAGGAGAAGGCCGACAAGCTCAAGAAGCTGGGCGCCGACCACGTCATCAACTACAAGGAGGTCGCCAACTGGGGCGAGCAGGCCAAGCAGCTGACGGGCGGCCGCGGCGTCGACTTCGTCATCGAGGTCGGCGGGCCCAAGACCATGGCCCAGTCGCTCAAGTCGATCCGCATCGACGGCATCATCGCCATCATCGGCTTCGTCGGCGGCCAGCAGCAGGAGCAGCCCACCTTCCTCGACTGCCTCAGCAATCTCTGCACCGTCCGCGGCCTCCTCGTCGGCTCCCGTGCCCAGTTCGACGACATGAACCGCGCCATCGAGGCCAACGACATCCACCCCATCGTCGACGACCAGGTCTTCTCGCTCGAGCAGACAAAGGAAGCTTACCAGTACATGTGGGACCAGAAGCACTTTGGCAAGCTTACCATCAAGATCGCATAAGCTTGATAATGATCAAATGTACACTTAACGCCGTGGTTTTGAATGCAAAATTTGATATCACATTAGTAAAGATGAGAACGAACGGAAAGCGTGGATCTAGTCGTGTTGCTGTTTAGTCAGATATCAGAAAACAACAACAAAAACAGGGGCGCTGTAGGTCACATTTCTGGTTTCGAAGTTAGAGTTGTCATTAGTCGCTACAAGGCGAGCTATCAGTGTAAGTTCCCCCTCTTACCATCCTAACTCCTATGCCCGCTTCTAAATGCCCACACTATGATTGCTACCAACACCATAGAGGAACAAAAAAAAATCAAAAAACAAAATACCACCAGTGACTAGATGAAGAAGTCCGCACAGGGCAAGCCCATCATCACCTTGCCTCTGCAAACATGCCTGCCAAAACGGCTGCGCCAATCACTCCCCCGTCCTTCGCCTCGCCGAGAACGACCCTCTTGGACGAATTCTTCCGCGAGCCTGCAGAAAGCAGCGTATCTATCCACTTCTCGCAGTCCTCCAAGTAGCCGGGATACTGCAAGATCACGCCGCCGGTATGGGCGACGATCAGCTGCTCCTCAGCCTCACCCGTCGGTTCCTCAGAAGAAGAAGCGCCGTTTGCATCTGCTTCCGCGTCGTCGTCGTCCAGATGAACCTCGCCGACGCGCGCCAGCAAACCCACGATCATGGCCGCCACGAGCGCCGCCGAGCGGACCTGCACGGCAGCAGCGGCCGCACGGAGGAGCCCCATGCGCTCCTTGGTCCACGCGAAGCTGCCGCCGCTGGCCGAGCGCGGGGGATATAGCTCCTCCAAGCTCCTCTTCAGCTCGGCGTCGTCGGCGAGCGCGACGACCGTGGCCAGGAACTTTGTGGACAGGGAGTTCCGGCGCATCAGGGTGGGGGGCAGGTCGTCCTTGGTGGTGGTGGTGCCGCAGCCGCCGCACTGTTCGGGTAGTAGTTGAACTAGGACGAGGCGGACGAGCTCGCCCAGGTAGCGGCCCGCCGTCATGTACTCGACGGGCTGGAACCCGGGAGCGTCGCACGCGCGGTCGAGCTCGGCGTCCCAGATGGTCGGGACCTGGAGCTGCTTCAGGGGCCGCTCGGTGCCGCAGACGGACCACTCCGTATTGACGACTATCTTCGCGTCTTGCGGAGAAGTCTCCGTCGGGAGATCTAGAAATTGCGTCTTGAAGGAGCCGAGGCTGTCGACGGTCATGGGGACGGTTGCGTTGGTGCCGGTGCCGACGACGAGACCCATGACGACGCGGCTGTTGCTGGAGACTTTGATCGAGTAGGCAAGGGAGGCGTAGGTGGCGACCGTGTCGTTGGTGATGGCGGCGATGCGGAGCTTGGGTAATGTGGGAGTTGCTTTTTGCGGGGAAATGAAGCCGTTGGCGCAGTGGCGCGCATATCCGGCAAGGAGCATTTTGCCCAGGTTGAGGTCTGATGTGATGGCGAAGCCCTTGCCCATGGGCATGAGCGTGGCTTGGGATATTGCATCTTGCCTTGGTAGAAGGAAGCTCGTCAGCAACGTGATCACTCGCAAAGAAGGCAGCGAAGATGGGCTCAAGCTCATGTAACAGCGACGAAAGCACGACCAAGGGCTGAGAAGACGCACTTCATAGGAAAAGAAAAAGTTATGCCCAGGGGGATCGCGTCAAGATCCTTGATGCGCAGGGTTGCGTCGTCGAGAGCTTCTCGGACGACGGCAGCTATGCAGTCACCGATCCAAATAAACAAATCATCAGCCTGGTCCATTTTCAAGTGCTCTTCAATCGGCCAGGCGCGCTCATGGCAGCGGTGAATTTTGGCTGGTCTGTCCGGGACATGATGGCGTGATGTTGAATTGGAGTCATCGTTCTGCTCGCCCGCCTCGCCCAACAGCTTCACGAAGCCAACGCGCAGGTTAGTGCCGCCGACATCGATGGCCAGGAAGGTGCCAGTTTCGCGGCCAGTAGGCAGGGCAGTCACTGGAGTTGCGAGGAAGTGTTGGGTCGACTGCTGGGCCAGGTCTCTGTACGTGTCGGAAAAGCCACGGGCCAGCTGCAAGAGGTCGCGGGTGTTGATGTGGCGGGTAAGCGGCTGCAGCACGGCAGCACAATCAAGGGCCATCGCTGTTCAAGACGCTGCTCTGGTCTGGCGCGGTATGTGGAAGGGGGAGTGTGTATGGGGGAATTAAGATAACGGGGTATAGGGAGCCATATCTGCCGGCAATAAGATTGCTGAAAGCAGCTGGTAGCCTTGCGCCTCGGGCAGGGTTCCGAGCTGTGGCGGGCGGACGGAGTCGAGGGTACGCCAGGCTGAAAGCGGCCCGGGTCGTGGGCGTAGGGCGGTTGAGCCGATGCAACAGTCCCGATGCTCGCGCCCAGCTGGGATAGTGGAAGCTTCCGTGATGCCTGCACCTGCTGCCGCTGGACCCTGAGTGCTGGCGCCTTCCGTGCAACGTCAGTCCCGCCCGAGCTCTGATCTCCGCCTCTAGCTCCCCACGCCCAACTCGCTCCGCATCTCTGCACCTCTCATCCCCACCTGCACCATGGACGAGAAACATCCGCTGCCGCTTGCTCGTCCCTCCGAGCCCCGCCAACCCGAGCCCTCGCGTCCGCGTCGTGCCCTGTTGGCCGTCTTTGTGCGCGTCGCCGTCATAGCTCTGCTTGCTTTGTTGGTCCTATTCTTCCCAACTGGCATCCAGAGCCGCCCCATGATTGCCTGGGACGAAGATGCCGCCCCTCAGACAGCCTTGACCGACGTCAAAAAGGTGCCCCTGGAGGCCCATATCATGTATGGCCACCCTCTCCCCGCTGTTCCGCTTCTCCCGCGCTCAAAACGCCACCACAACCTTGTCTAACGCTATCTTCCGATCCCAGGTCGAAATGCCCCGATGCCCTCGACTGCCTGCAGCTGCTTGTATTGCCTACCATGGTCGAGATTTCGGACCGCATCAACTTCACGCTCTCGTACATTGGCAAGCCCACCGACCATGACGACGGCGTTGAGTGCAAGCACGGCGAGAGTGAATGCTTAGGAAATATGATCGAGTTGTGTGCAGCGTCAGCTTATCCTGACCCGAAGATCTATCTTGGCTTTACATACTGCCTTACTCGGCAGTACCAGAAGATCCCCCAGCGCCACATGATAGAGGACTGTGCGATGGAGCATGGCATCGATTTTGCTAGGATCAACGACTGCTTGACCCAGGATGATGGTGGCTTCGCCGCCGATCTGCTGCAGGCCAGCTTCGTGAGGAGCTCTGAAGCCAACGTCACCAAGAGCTGCACGGTGAGTGAACCTGACAACATCCTGGAAGAAATCTCACTAATGATTGGCAAAGATCCGGCTGGACGAGAAAGTCCGCTGCATTCGAGACAATGGCGAATGGACCGACTGCCCTGCTGGCTCTGACCGCGATTCGCTCATGCGGGATATCAACGATCTGTACGACCAGCTCAACGGCGTGTAGATGACCCGAAAAGCGATGCGGAAATGCGAAGAAGCTAGCTTGTCTTGAAAGCCAATGTTTCTCAGGTCTGCTGACCTCTCAGCACCGAGGATCTTGCTGGAACGGTAGGTATTTTTATCCTCTCGACACCCTTACGCCGGACAAAAAGTTGGACAGACTGCGGATTTGACGACCCTGGCCAAGAATGAATGCATGTACGAGTCAACGAGGCGATGTAACCTTTCACCAATGGAGTAAATTCTGTATCATGAATGTCTACGACGCCATTTTAGGCGTGAGGAGAGGACTGCTGAACGCTTGACAAACGCCGTGACGCATGCAAGTTTCCATTTGTTTAGTGAAGCCAAGAGAAAAAAAAAATTAGGGTCAGATACGCTCACTGGAGCGCAGTTCCGGATCCATTGTTGAACTTTGGTTGAATCTGGAACATTCACCTCACGCATACATCTTTTTCTAGATATGCCCGCCTCACTGGAACTCTCCAAACTCTCCGTCGTCGAAGCCCAACTCCTGCGGACTTGGCTGCTTCTCTGCGGGCGGCATTGCCCCCTGTGGTGGCAACGGCCGACTCCTCCGCCTTTCTGCTTTGACAGACGATGCACTGGGTGGCGGAGGCAGAAACGGCACCGGCCCACCACCGCCGCCGCTCGCGGGCGGAGGCTTGATGGAGAACAAGGCGGCCTGCGCGTCTTTGTTCTCCTCGCCGGGCGGGCTCCCGCTGCTGTTCCTGTTCCGCCTGCCCCTCCCGCCGATGTTGACGGTGATGGTCTCGCCCTCCTTCAGGCTGAAGTCCTTCTTCTCCTCAGCGGCGGACTTGGACGAGGGTCGCGCGGAGCCGGAGGAGGAGCCGTTGCTGCCGCCGCCACCCTTGGGCAGCTCGAAGCCGAGCACCTTGCGCGCGTCCTGCAGCGAGATGTTGAAGTCCATGGCCTCGCTGCGCTCCTCGAAGCCGATGCCCAGCGTCGCCTTCATGCCCTGGTTGCGGAACTGCACGGCGAAGAAGCGGCTGCTGTCGATGGCCTGCTCGACGACGGCCGGCGACGTGTAGGGCGCGGCGGCGAAGAGCTCGCCGGTGGCCGGGTCCTCGACGAGCAGGTCCACCTTGACGTCCTCGCTCGGCTGCTCGGGCGTTGTTGTTGTGGGTGTTGTCGTCGTCGAGGCGGCGGGCTTGGGGACGGCCGTCTCGAGCAGGCGCATGCGGCCGGTGAAGATCTTCTTGCTGCGCTTCTCGTCGGTCCATTCGGCGGCCGAGTAGCCCTTGTTCGAGGACAGCGGCGGGATCTGGTAGATGTGCACGTTGGTGGCAATGAAGAGCACGCGCTGGATGGCGTCGGGCGGCAGCTTCTGGCCGGTGGTCGGGTCGATGGTCTCCATAGTGGTGGGTGAGGGCGGGGAGGTGAGGCGGGCGGGGTTACGAGCGGTGAAGGATTTGGTGGAGGAGAGGGCGGAAAGTTTAAAGGGAGAGTTGGCTTCGTGGGGGAGAGGTTCGCGGCTGGGTGGGATCGGGCCGGGTGCGGAGGGTCAATGGCTTGGTGGGTAGGACGTTGGGCACTGATGTTTCTCGCGGTGTCGAGTGCCCCTGGTGGTCTGGTGAAATAAAGTCCGGTAAACCCCCGCCGCGCGCCGCGGGGGAAATTGAGGGGCACTGGGCTGGTGGTTCAGCAGATCGATCGCCGAGCAGCGAAACACGGCCTATAAACGCGAGGGTTGCAAGGCGAGCCTCTGGCTTCCAGAAGCAAGCGGGAGGGGTGGTGAGAGCATGATGGGCGGGCGGTAGTGATGCGTTGTCAAAGTCGCTGCAGCCATCCAGACACCAAGCGCAGCCCGAGATCGACCTTGCAGAGCGAAGCGCTCCACTCGGCGGCCAGGCGTAGCGCCGCATCATGTGATCTTGCGACCGGTTCATGCCCCTCTATTTCTAGCCATGTCTATCAATAATACCAGCCCACCACCAGGGTGCGGCTGCTTATCAACCGCAGCCCATTGCGGCCCGACCCTTGGTCGCCTCCGTCTACTTGGCGTGCCCGTTGAGACCCGCCTGCCCGCTCTTGTACTGCTCGTAGCCCTCCTTCGCTGCCTGCTGGACGGAGGTCTTGCCCTCACTGGGATCTCTGCGTCAGCGCCGGTGCGTGAGACGGGGTCAGATGATACATACACTATCTCCTTGACCTTGGCCAGGATGTCCTTCCAGTCGCCGAATACGGTGAAGGGGATATCCTCGCGCACGCAGTATTGGATCAGGTCGTGACCCTTTTTGGCGAACAGCAAATCAGTCTCCCTCGCTGCCGAGAGGTCACTGACGCCGTCGCCTGCGTAGAACATGGTCGGACGCTGGCCCTCGGGCAGCTGTGCGTAGGGGCGGAGCGTAAGCGACTTGTCGTGGCCGAATCCGCTGCGCAACCGTCAGAACCGCTGTTTGCTTTTTCCCTCTAGCCGCCTACCTGTCGTCGTGGAAGACAATCTCCCAGCCACCCTCCTCGTTGATGCTGCTCTTGCCCGCGCGCGGCCTCACGTCGTTGGCGACGACCTGCATCTTGACGAACTCCGGGCCGACCAGGTGCTCGAGTAGCGCCTTGATGATGGGCTGCATGCCCGACGAGAGCACGACGATGGGCACGTTGTTCTCCAGCGACCACTTGAAGAACTCGTTGAAGCCGGGATCCAGCTTGATGTTCTCAACCAGGTACTTGATGCACTGATCGTACGGCTTATTGATGCTGTCCATCATCTCCTTGAACGAGTCGCGGAACGTCTTGACGCCGTTGAGCGTGTCCATGTTGCCCTGGCGTCTGAGCGGCTGGCCGAAGCCGATCGTGTCCGTCTTCAAAATGGTTAGAATCCGCTACACAGGGCAAATTCAGACACGAACCATGAAGTCATTGCCTGTCGAGCTTCAGTATTCATTGTTCCGGCGTTTCCGTCTTGCAGGCAGACAGAGCAGTACAGCTACTCTGCGGGCATCACGGCCAGGGCACACGCAGGCGGGAACGAGGCAGGATCCCGCAAATCGATGGACACCACGTGAAGGGCGCTGTATCTCCAGGCCAGAACCAATGATTCGCGCGTGTTTGTATTCGCAAGGAAGCCCAACTGCACATGTAGAACTGTACTGCTCTCTCCGTGTGCCTAAGGGTGTCTCTAAAAGGGCAAATAGAAATGCTCGAGGCTGGCAAATACGGCGATCTTCATGCTTTCGAGATCGAGAAAGTACCCGACGGCCCCGCCTCGCAAGACAAGAGGCATCGATCGGGGAAGAGCATGGCCCCGGTACTAGCCAGCCTCGAGCGCGAAGACAGGAAAGGGAGATCTTTAGAACTTACTGTCCTGAAGGGTGATGGTGCCGTCGAAATCGGTGAAGAAGACGAACTTGGGGTTGGACTTCAGCGCCGAGAGATCAGGAGCGCCAGACATGATGTGGAGTGAGAATTAATGGAACAGAAGGAAGCAAATTGGACGGTCTATGGCGGGAGAAGACAAGTCTATGGTGAGAAGAGGTCTACGGGGAAGAGGAGGAAGATGACAAGAAGCCAAGTAAACAAAAATCGCAATTTGCGACCTGCCGCCGCAGCCAGCCCCGCGGTCGCAGCGGGGATCATGATTGCGCGTGAGCCGTCGCCGCGCCGCCGCTTGGCTCCCGGACGCCAGCCCTCACCGCCTCCGCCCGCGGCCTGTCGTCCGCCGGCCAGCTGTGCTGCCACCGATCCAAATCCATCGGCATCAACTCCATTCCCACGGCCACCCGCCCTCCTTAGAGATGCGCCCGGCGCTGCAGCATGCCGCCCGCTCGCTCTCCGACTATGCTGCGCTAACTTTCGCCCAAGCCCGGCCCACCGCCGTTTCCAAGCAGTCGTCCGTGTGCTTCCAATGCAAGCTGCGCGCCTTCTCCGCCGCCCCGCTCCCCCCGAGCAAGAGGACGCCGCCGCCATCTGTGCGTGCGGCCATACGTCAATGGTCTTCCACTGCACGCCTGTCCCAGGAGAAGCCTCCCTCCGGTCCCCGCGATCCTCAATCGCCAGCCGTTGAGGATGCCGCAAAGCGCACCTCCGACCTGTCGTCCCAGCAGCCCCCCGAACTACCTCCGTCCCCAGATGCATCAGCACCCGCACCCTCGAATGAAACAACGCCTCCGCCTTCACAAGAGCCGGAATCTCCACATACCTCCTCATCTCCGTCTCCAGAACCCGAGCGGGTCGAGCAGGTTCCAGACGAAAAACTACCGTCTCACCGTCAAGGTCTACGATGGGAGGTTTACAAGCGGGCCACCGCCTACTTCGATGAGCTGCTACCGAAGCTCATCCTTGTTGGGCAGAAGGTGAACAGCTACACCGGAACAGACTTCTCTGGCATCGAGGCTCTCCGCCAGGAGATCAAGCAACAAGGTGAGATGCAGCCGATTACTTGAGAAATGCATGCTAATGGTTACGCAGAACGACTCGTCCGATCCCGCCGTGCTCAAGTCGAAGATGCGAAACGCGAGCTCGAGGCTGCCCAGTCACAACAACAGGCATCACAAAAGGAAGTTGTCGGCCTGCTGGAACGGAAGCACTCATGGTCTGCCGCTGATCTCGAACGGTACATGTCTCTGATCCGCTCTGAACATCTTAACGAACAAGCCGTCCGAAGCGCCAAGGATGCCGTGGTATCTGCTGATCGGGCTCTCGAGGAGGCCCGCGCCCATCTGGAGAAGCGTGAGCGCGCCCAGTACCACGAGGAGCAGATCTGGAGCGACACCATCCGCCGGAACAGCACTTGGGTTACCATTGGCCTGATGGGAGTTAACATTCTGCTACTTCTGAGCCAGCTTGTTGCTATCGAGCCCTGGCGGAGGAGGAGACTGGTCAGGGAGATCAAGAATGCACTGGATGAGAGGTCCATGACAGCCGCAGTTCCAGCAGCCGGCATTGGTGCTGCTGCGGTCCCGATCGCCCCCGAAAAGGCCACGGAAATCGCTGAGGCCGCCGAGGTCCGCTCGACCGACGCTGTTCAGAAAGAGATCGATGACGTCGTTGAGCCCGCTGGCGTACCGCTTGAGCGTGTCGAGTTTGCAGATGCCCCTGAGACAGTCACGGCTGACCTGTCTGGTCCGGAACCCACCATACCCCTCCCCGCGCCCGAACCTACTCCGGTCTTTGAGGAAAAGCCTGTTCCGAAGGAAAGGCCTGTGCCGATGAGGAGACCTGTTCCGATGACTGCACAAGAGAAGTTGGTCTTCTTTATTGAGGACTGCAATCTCTACCTTCAAGACCTCTTCAGCGAACGATCCATCTCTGTTCGCAAGGTTGACGTTACCGCTGCAGCGCTTCAGGGTGCTGTCGCTGGAGCTGCGTTTATGGGAGTCCTTGTGCTGGCCTTCCTGAAACCCAGTGGCGGCAATTAAAAGGGAAGCCACAATAGATGTATGTACTGTACAACATGTAAAAAATCATGAGTATGAATGATTATGGACCATTAGAAACCATTCAGATGACAAAGTCGATTGTAATAATAGTGCTGACCGAGACTACACCTGCGATCCGGGATGAGCACACCATTTACACATCATGTCCGCAACTCTGGCATTCATCTATTTACTCTCTGAATTACTTAAGGCATCGCTACTAAGAGCGCCGTCAAATGTAAGTACTGCTAGAGGTATTCAATTCCAAGGAAATCTATTAACAAGTGCTTGTCTTTCAGTGAACATGACGCCCCTGAGAGGTCACACATATTTCACTCCAAAGTGGGGTATCATGATCCCAGCTCTCCAACAAATTCCTCTCCAGTCGCCTAGGCCTCCTTCGCCTCCTTGCCATCCTCGCTCTGCTTCTGACTGCTGGAACCGCTCACGGCGGCGGGGGCAGGCTGGCCGTGAGCAATCTGAACGTGCTCGAGCAGGGTCCAGTCACCAATCTGCTCGTCGAAGAACTGATCGATGTCGAGGCCGATCATCTCGGCCTCCTCGCTGACGCGCAGGTGCATGCCGGGGATGAACTTGAGGATGTAGAGGAGGATGCAAGAAACAACGAACGAGTAACCGGAGATGGCGCAGATCTCGGCGAGCTGGCGGCCGACCTGGACGCCCTCGCCGTCCATGGCGCCGGCGGCCTCGGTGCCGAGGCCGTCGAGCGAGGCGACCCAGGTCTGGGCGAAGATGCCGGTGAGGAAGGAGCCGATCATGCCGCCGATGCCGTGCAGCTTGAAGACGTCCATGCCCTCGTCGATGTGCAGCCAGCGGTCGACGTTCTGCACGGCCGAGCAGGCGGCGCCGGTGAGGAAGCCGATGACGGCGGCGATCCAGAGCGAGACGAAACCTGCGGCGGGCGTGATGCCGACCAGGCCGGCGATGGCGCCAGAGCACGCGCCCACGACGGAGAACTTGCCCTTGTGCTTGACGTAGTCAACCATGACCCAGCCCAGCACGCCGAAGCAGGCTGCGGTGTTGGTGTTGAAGCAGACGTACATCGAGCGCACCGACGCGTTGAGCGCCGAGCCGCCGTTGAAACCAAACCATCCGAACCAGATGAGCACGGTGCCTGGAAAGAAAGAGGGTCAGCTTCCGGGAATTGAAAGGAAAGTAGGAAAACTCACCCAGGAAGACGAGCGTGGTGTTGTGGGGCTTGCCGTGCGAGGCCTCGCCGGCGTGCTTCCTCTTGCCCAGCACGAAGGCGTAGGCCAGAGCAGACCAGCCCGAGGCGATGTGGACGGGGCCGCCGCCGGCGAAGTCGAGCGAGGGCAGGTTGTACAGCCAGCCGTTGGCGTTCCAGGTCCAGCAGGCGATGGGGCAGTAGACGACGGTGGCCCACAGGAACGAGAAGATGAGCGAGGGCACGATGCGGCCGCGCTCGAAGGCGCCGCCGATGACGATCTGCACGGTGCACGCGCAGAAGAGCAGCTGGTACAGGCAGAAAACGATCTCGGGCAGCAGCGCCGACCCGGGCGACGGCGCCACCTGCACGTTCATCAGGCCGAAGTTCTTGAGGTCGCCGATGAAGGGCCCCGCCGTGCGGCTGTACGCCAGCGAGTAGCCCCAGAACATCCACTGGAATGTCGTCACGCCCATGACCATGAACGACTGGAAGAGCAGCGACAGCGACGACTTGCGCCGCGCGAGGCCGCCGTAGAGCAGACCGATGCCCGGGATGATCATGAAGACGAGACACGCGCAGACCATCAGCCAGACGTAGTGGAACTCCAGGCCCGTGTAGATGGCGTTGACATTGACCAGGGTAGGGTCGCCGCCCTTGGGATCCGACGGGTCATACTCGGGCTAGGCACCTTTGTGAGTAGTTGGGAAGCATTGAGGTAGAGCAGGACGTACGGTTGGTGGTATCTCCGCCATGGTGTGCAGCAGGGTTGTGGCAGCTGATTTGAATGACACTTCACTGGACTAGAGCCCCCGGGACTGGTACGGATTCGGAAATCGAGGAGGAAAAGCAGACTAAAAGGACGAGGGAGCGTAAGGATAGATATAAGCGTCCGCGAAAGCAAGTCTGAGTCAAGGGGCCACAGCTTCAGACCGGCAATGGGGGAATTGGACCCCCATATTGACGCCTCTTCTCCGCGTACAGCTCACGATCCCACGGCTTCTTCTCGCCTTCAATACGGCTTGGCACTGATAAGAGACAGCCGGCGCACGAGCAACATCCCCGGAATAAGCCAAGCGGACAAGACATAGGCAAGCGATCTTGGCGGGCGGAGAGGATGTGAGGGATTCGAGTGGGTTCTCTTCTGGCTTGTTCCGTTCAAGATAGCGACTGCATCCGTGTTGCCGGGTCCCCTGGCGATGATAGGGCGCACTTTGAGCCTCGAGAACACCCACCATCAGTCAGTGATTTCAGTAACATGACGACGCACGGCTGTTTCGGCAGCACGTTAAGATTAGAGAGGGATCAGCCCGCTCTGATGAGATTGGGTGCGAGGGCAGCGGAAACGTTGGCAGGGGACAGAGCTGCGGGCGCGCCGAGAGGCCGGTTGGTGGATTGCACTTCTCCGGACTTTTAGACCGGTTGCGGCATAGACTGAGCTGTCGGCACATGGGATCGAGCATGGGGAATTATTTGATTCGCGGCGGCTCACGGCTATTGATAGTAGGAACGAGTCGCGGCTGATAAGGGAAGGCAGCTACCTATAGATAGATAACGTTGGGGCCAGCACATGCGGCGTGGAACATCCACCAGCGGCGCTCTCGGCGAGCGCGGCGGCGAGACGAGAGCGGAAGAGAGATTCTGCATTGGAGATGTGGTGGCTGGGTCGTGGTGAAGATGGACGAGACCGGCCGGCCGGAGGGCGTTGAGCTTATCGCACCGAACACCATGCTAGGCGGGAGTCGAGCGTCGCCAGCCGAGACGTGGCTGAAGACAAAGGCAGATTGCCTGTGCCTGCAGAATCCGCTCCCCCATGTCATCCCCAGGATCGGGTTCTGATAAGCCCGCGGCCGCTGAGGTAATGTCATGCTCAAAGCGCATCAAACATGGGTGTTGTGTGGCGTTTGAGGCTTACTGCGACCTCCACCATCTATGCCCCATCACTGCATTGGCCATCAGCATTCGGTGTTGGTCCGTTTGCATCCCACCTTCACTCAAACTGTTGATGCCTAATATCCGAGTCGAGACCTCGGAAAGACACGTCCACCACCAACCGGCCACCTGCCTGCTCTGGCGAGTTCACGGGAGTGCAATCTCCGGAGTCATCGTCACCACGTGGGACTAAAGATTGCAAATGAGTTTCATAAGTGCATTCAGAAGCTTATCATAAAACAACACATGTACAGTACATCAGCAACTGCTCACAGTAGAAATCCAGATCTCCCGTAACAACCTCCACCGCGTCCAGGAGTGAATGACAACAAAACAGCCAAACACCCAAGCAACGCCACCAACGCCTTGCATGAAAGAGAGACGCAACTACAGAAGAACTTGAACGCCTAGTAGTGCCGCAGAACCCTCCTACAGTCTGCTCTCCAGCGCAGCCCACCCCTTCTCGCCGGGCCACCTCGCCTCCGGCCACACGTGCCGCATCGCTTCCCAAATGTGCGAAACGTGCTCGATGCGAAGGCCGTTCTTGACTTCGTCAGGCAAATCCTTGGCGTCTTTGCGGTTGGCCTCTGGCAGAAGAACGACCTCGACGCCTGCGCGCAACGCTCCGATCAACTTTTCCTTGATGCCGCCCACCGGCAGCACCCGCCCGCGCAACGAGACCTCGCCCGTCATTGCCAGTCGCGGAGACACCGGTTTGCCAGAGAAGAGGGAAATAAGAGCAATCGTGTGAGCAAGGCCAGCCGAGGGGCCATCCTTCGGAATAGCACCAGACGGACAATGGACGTGGATGCTACGCTCCTTCATGATATCCATGTCCGGACTGGCCGAGAGACCGAGCTCGTATGCGTGCGCCTTCACCCACGTGAGCGCCACTTCAACCGACTCTTTGAGCACGTCGCCGAGCTTGCCGGTAAGTTGGACGCGACCAGTGCCAGGCATGTCCGCAATCTCGATGAACAAGATGCTTCCCTGGCCGCCAGTGCTGTAAGCCACAAGGCCGGTTACAACACCAGGCCTAGAATGCCTCTCGGCAAGCTCCTCGCTGAAGGTTTCGACGCCCAAAATCTTCTCCAGGTCCTCCACATTCACCTCTGGCTGATAGAGCTGCAGGCTGTGGGCATCGATAGCCTCAGCATACTCGACCGCTTTGTACCGGCAAACACTTCCCAACTCGCGCTCCAAATTCCTGACACCCGACTCTCGGGTGTACGAAGTGATGATCTTGTCAATAACCTCTTCGGGCAACAGGACCTTGTCTGAGGCAAGCCCGTTGGTCGTTATCTGCTTGGGGAGCAGGTGCCGTGTGGCAATGTGCCTCTTCTCCAGAGTCGTGTAACCAGAGAGCTGAATCGTCTCCATTCTGTCGAGAAGGGGAGGCGGGATTGTGTCGAGAGTGTTTGCTGTTGCGATGAAGAGAATCTTGCTCAAGTCGATAGGGATGTTGATGTAATGGTCTGTGAAGGTGTGGTTCTGCTCGGGGTCCAAGACTTCGAGCATCGCTGCCGATGGGTCGCCATTGTGATTTGACATGCCAATTTTGTCGATCTCGTCAAGCAGGAAGACTGGGTTAGCAACGCCAACCTTCTTCAGCCCCTGCACAATCAGACCAGGCATCGCGGCTACGTAGGTTCTTCTGTGGCCACGGATTTCGGCCTCATCACGCACACCACCCAGGGAAATCCGGTGGAACTTGCGGCCAAGGGCCGTTGCCACAGACTTGGCCAAGCTGGTCTTACCCGTGCCAGGAGGACCAACAAGGAGAAGAATTGGTGACTTGTCGACCATGCGCTTCTTCTCCAGCAGACGAAGCTCTGCCTCGCTTGGGTCTTTCGGGGTTGTCTTCACCAAGGAGGTCTCTCTTGCCTCATCTGCAGCTGCCTCCTTCTCCTCGTGTTCCTCCTTGGAGTCCTTTGCGCTGTCCTTGGGAGCGGACTCAGACAACATCTTGATCTGAGCCTCGATGTCGGCGTTAACAGATTGCTTGAGCTTGAGCACAGCAAGGTATTCCAGCAGACGCTTCTTGATCTTTTCCAAGCCGTGGTGATCGTCGTCGAGTTGCTTTCTTGCCCTTGCGAGAGTCTGTGCATCGAGCTGATCTTCGGTCAACTTGGACCAAGGAATGTCGGCAAGATTCTCCAGATAATTCCTGCAGACCTGATATTCGGCCTGAGCGGGGTTCATCTTCTGTAGCCTCTGCATCTCGCGTTGTGCGACCTTTTGTGCCTCAGGGCTCATCTTGGCCTCCTCTAATCTCTTCTTCAGCTCATCCAGCTCGTTGCCCTCTTCCTGGCCGCCGGCTCCAGCATTGCCACCGGGGAAGCCGGGAAAGCCGGGGAAGCCGCTCATGCTGCTAAGATTGTTGGGCATCCTTAACCGTGCCTTGTTCCATCTCTCGATCTTTTCCGCGTCGATACCGGTCGAGGGTTTGGCGGGATTGGCGGTCAGCATCCGGCTGCTTCCTTGGATGGCCTGGATTTGCTTCTGCAAGATCTCGATGACTCGTTGAACACGATCCTTGACAGAAACGGCAGACAGAACGCGCAGTTTCTCCTCGTGGGTGCACTCTATGGCGTTGGCAGCCATGACATCGGCCAGCAGGCCGGCTTCGGAGACGTCCTTCTTTGCAATGAACAGCTCCAGCCGCCGTGCCATCAACGGTGTTATTGTCATATTCATCCGAGGCAGGATGGATGATAGGCGGACGAGAGCCAGGTACTCGCGTGACAGCTGCTTGAGCTCGGAGAAGAGGTTGAGCATGGTGGAGTCAGTGGGATTGACGACTGCAAACCGGACATTGTCAGCACTGCACACTGCAAGCGTCACGCGTAGACTTACATTCATCCTCCAGATGAACCAATTCGGCCTCAAAGTAGGGTCGCTCCTGAATGACATTCTGGACCTTGAAACGGCTGATGCCCTCGACCAGCAGGCTCAGCTCTCCCTGGCCGCGGCCCTGTACACCCGACACCTTGGCCACAGTGCCGAAGGAGAACAGGTCGTCTTTTGTGGCGTGAACGGGGTCTTTGGCGTCGGGCTTCGCGGCCTTCTTCTTAGCAGCGGCATCGGCGTCGATGAGGCGCTGGCCGTCGCGCGAAAGAAGGGGCGAGTTCAGCGGCACGCAGCCTATCGTGACGGGGGCATCGGTCTTGGGGCTTGCGGCGCGGCTGTAGATGTGTGCGAGAAGAGAGGCGACATCGGCGCGGTTCACAATGGGGAGATTGAGGGTCACGCCGGGGAAGAGGGCGGACGGCGCGGCCAGCGGAACAATGGGCAGGACTTTCGACTTGGGGGTCGCCATCAATGAAGCGTGTGTTGCGGTTCGGAGGAGCGTTGAGGCACAGCGGCGAGAGCGGAGGTGGGGGAATATACTGGAAGCTCGCGAGCTCAGCTATCGTCCGGACCCTGAAGAGGCCGAGGTAATCACAGCGAGCCGCTTCCACACTTCCCACGTCACCACTTCACGTGTTCCACCCCGGCGCGCCCCTTTCCATACCGCCTCCGCAGTGCTGATCTAGAAGGCTCCACGTCATCCGATGTCGCGCTGCGGCGACTTGTTGGACTCTTCAGACGCGCTAAGCCGCGAACGCTCCGCCTCCACACTGCCGCCCCACTCCCGATAACACGCAGATCACACGCTGACGTGCTTTGGTGCTCAAATTGCTACTAAATGGATATTCGATACTCTACCTGTCCCCACATCACACTCCCGAAACGCCTTGCTCCGCCCATGGTGATACAAATACATAACTAGCAAATGACAAATGAGAACAAATTCCAAACACGTTGCCGTCAAAACCCTTCGGTCCGCCTCCTCTTCTTCTTTGGCCGCCCTCCGTGGGTCCCTCTCTCCACCTGCGTCGATGGTGCCGGTTGAGAAGACTGCCCCATATGGCTCGGCGGCCCGCGAACAGGTGAGCTCATCGGTGCTCTGGGCGGTTGCGACACTACCGTCAATCGCGGTGTCTGCGACACAGACTGCTGTGACTGTTGGAACAGCTCCGTCTCTCGCCGTTGCTTCCGCGCCCGTCTCTCTTCTTGCTTGAGTAATTTCTCACGCTTTTTGGCAGAGAGAGTGGGATCATTCAGAGCACTCCTGCGCCTTCCTCTTCTTGTGAAGTAGTCGTTTTCGTCGCGACCTGCCGGATACGCCTCACCAATCCTCCACTGGGCGAGCACCTGCTTCCCGACTGCTGGCAGGTCTGGTATTTGCTTGCTGCCATGGCCCGACGTCACTCCAAATCTACTGAGGCGTTTTGGGATGGATAGATCGGTCAAAGACGGCATGCTCGAAATCAAAGTACCTTCGGAGGCAAGCGAGGGCGTAGCCTCTGGAGTCGGCAGTGCATAGTTCGAACTTTGACTGTAGTCCGGCTCGGAGCTCAGGTACCCTGCTGAATAGCTGTCCTCATCCATGAGTTGAGATGCTTCAACCGAGTCTTGCTCCATCTCTGGCTGCTGCACCTCCAGCTTGACACTTGCGAGGCAAGCAAGCACCGACACACGCCTGGCAAGCCTTTCTCGCTCAAGGCGATCTCTTGCTGCCGTATTCGGTGGCATGGTCGACACATGCTTCTGGATGAATTTCTCATACGTCAGCGAGATGGACGGAATGCCATCCTCAAATTCGACGATGGAAGCTCCACCTAAGGGTTTGATGGCCAATGATGGCTCACCATCATCCTGCCCGGAGACAGACCTCGCCAGCTCCGAAAAAGATGCAGACGTCTCGTCAACGTCAGCGACATTCAAATCTGAGATCTCCCTGCCAGCAACACGGTACAGAATGTTTGGGCGACATTCCGTGGGATCCATGGAGCCGATGTTCGTGAAGAGCTCGGCCATCATCGCAGAAGAGTCCTCCCGAGTAAGATCATCGATCTTGCTCATGTCGTCGAGCAAATCGTTGAGCTGAGACAACTTTTTCAACCTCCACATCTGGACCTCGTCCACTGAAACCATTGTAGTCTTTCTTCTTCGCAACTCGTAGTTCTTTGATTCATTCTCCAAATCTTCAACGTCATCCGCCTCAGAGGATGAGTCGTCCAAGAAGCGAGACGAACTTTGAGGTCCAGTTTTTCTTGTCCAAGAAGGACTCTCGATTTCCAGGGCAGCTCGTTGCTGCTTCAATGGACCCGATGCCTCATCCGAAACGACTACAAGCATTCGACTTGTCTCCAGAGTTTTTGACAGGAGATGAAAGTTGAAGAATCGGAGCCCACGGTCGCGGTAGTCGCTCCCAGGCCCAGACGCAATGCCCAGAGGATGACTACCGAATTCGAGAGACTCCATGTGCATTCCACGCAGTGCAGGATGCGAGTGCAGAAATGTTGCGGGGTCTGAAGCAGAGACGAGTAAGTCTATATCCTCATGTCGGCGGTACCTGAATACAATGCTGTAAAATAAAGCATGAGATTGTAGAAATACAACAGTGTCTGCAAAGTTGAGTGAGCATGAGTGTAATAGCTGTCTAATGAGCTTCTTTACATACCTTCTTCATCTACAAATGCATGAATCTGCATCGTCGTATCTTCTTCGTGGACAAAATGTCTCCAGGAGAGTAGAACATCTGCATCCACCCAGCGCTCACCATCGTCTGACTGCGTAGGTACTGGCACCTTCACGACCAGAAGGTGCGTTGAGGTCAAGACAAGGATGCGACCTGAGTCGGAAGGATCTCTCCTCACATCCAAGATCCAAGAGGAGGTGCGAGCAAGTCTGAGGCTCGATGGTGACAAGTAAACTAATCGGCCCTGGAAATCTGCAACCTGGACAATCCGCCTGTTGCAAACCAACACGGTGGTTACATCGTTGACCCACAAAATGCGGCCCCATCCATCGTAGTTACCTGGAAGCGTACCCTCTTGAATGTCTGACCTGGTCACAGGCGGTTCGAGACCACCTTCCGTGGCCTGGACTGAACGATAATGGTGCTTTTTCCCACGCCTGCCCTCTATATTGTATACAGTCCAGTGCCCTTCCTGATCCAGCGTTCCGAACTGCCGCTGGTACCAAGGATTGAAAGCAACGTCTGCGTAGCCTGGCTCGAGCGGACCAGAGCTGAGGCACAGCAGAGGGCTTGCTTCCAATCTGGAGGCAGGCAAGGGAAGAGAAGACACAGGGCCGGTTGTGGGAGCTACTGGCTGACGATGATAGAGTGGCCGAAAAATATGGATGGACCGGGCGGAACGGACAGCCAAAAACGTGCTGCGATCACCATCTTGGACTGCACTGGTGATCTGTAAGATAGGCGTGCCAGTTCCGGGCCACCAGCCAACGTCTCCATGGCGAAGGGTGGGAACTTTCAACCAGGTACTCTTGTCTTGAGACCAACCATGACGCTCAACTTGTCGCCGCACTAGACGAAGAGATTCGCCGGCAACACCTCCAGGCGAGGCTACAAAACCGATGGTCCCCTTCCCGCGCTTGTTGTCCACATCGGCAGCTCTTCCACAAGCCAGCAGGTCTCCAGTCAGAGGATCAAATGTAGTGGCAACGGCTTCGATCGCATTCGAGACCTGGGCAAGGCGACCAAGAAGGGGGGCAGCGGCCTGGAACTCGGGGAATAGAGCAAGAAGATGGCTCTCCTGGTTGTCTAGCTCAGCGGCCGAGCTCACGCGGCATGTGGTCGTGGAAATGGTGGCGGGGACCTCGGTCTGGCGGTGGCCCACGGGGTGGAAGACGCGTCGCACACCAGGAGATCGCTTAAAAACCCAGGTCCTGTTCTCGACGTCGTACACAGGTTGACCAAAGTGACCATAGTGTAGGTCATCGACACCCGGGTCAGTCATTCGGCTTCGGTGGGGGTTCAACGGCGGAGAAGATCATGTCGTCGCAGGCGATGGCGGCGTTTCCGGCGCATTTGATGGGCGGTAATTGCGATCAGTGCTCCGGGGACATGCTGCAGGCGCGCAGACGCAGCGACGAGGATCGAGAAGCTGGAGCGGCTGCAGGAAAAGAGTCGAAGCAAGCGAGTGATCGCATTCCCGCCGCTAAGGTGACGGGAAATTTTCAGCCCTAAGGCCGCCGGCCGCCCGTCGCCCCGCCAACGTCGTCCGTGCGCGCTGCTGCTGTTCAACACCACGCCGGCTAGCGTTTCTTGCGCCCCGCGATTGAATCCCAGCATACACACCCGTTCGCACCTTACTGCGATACCAGCACATACTTCTCGAACATAGCAACAACCGATTCGATCACTGGCCGACCCTCTCCTGGCTGCACCGACAACATGGCTGCCGCGGTCTTTGAGCCCTCGCTCTCAACCAGCGCAATGCGCGCCCCTCTCTCGTCTGCCGACGCGCCCTCGATGGCCGACTCCCTTCCCAATGTGCAATTTGGCTTCGACGACCTGCGTCAGCGAATGGACGCTTTCAAGACACGCTTCGATGAATACATCGTCCAGGGCAGAAAGCGGATGAGGGAGGAGAAGAATCAGTTTTACCTCAACATTGCCGAGATGCAGGGTAGGTCTGGCCTTTACCAGCTAATATGCAGAAAGCAGTGCTGACACATTTCTTGATAGAGGACCAACGCCACAAGCAGAGAGAAATCGAGATCCTACAGCTCAAGTCGACGACGCACCAGCAGACGGTCGCAAAGGAGGCCCAAGAAACAGCCGAAATGCACAACGCAATCGCCGCTCTCAACTCGCGCAGGGATGAGCAGATTGCCCGTCGCGACGCCCTGAAGGCCCAGATTGCAGAGGTCCAGAGCCAGATCGCCGCCAAGCGCGAAGCTCAAAGAGACCACGCTCGCTACCTCGACTCCCAAGCCCGATTTAATCAGCCAGAGCTTGCCTTCTGGAGGGACTACCTTTGCTTGGAGATGGAGGGTGCTGGTGTGAGCGACCGTTTGAAGTTCACCTTTACACACATCAATGAGCGTGATTGGGAGAAGGAGGGTTTCTTCGAACTTGACACAACCTATCGCGAGTACACGGTCACTTACACGAGGCCCCGTCTTGACAAAGAGGAGGTGAACGAAGCACTGGAGAGGCTGAACGAGGTAAGACAACTCGGTGGATTCCTCAGGCGTATGAGGGAGCTATTCATCGAGGCTTCAAAATGAGGCGATATCATGTAGTCGAGGTTTGCGGGTGTTTTGGTGTACTGGCTTTGATACCACTGATCTTGTCATGGCTGGGTTTTCTCTTTTTCCTTTCTTGCTCTTGCATTTTGAGCTATCCTATGAGGAGCTACTATTGGAAATCCTTGGTAGATCTCGTGCTCCTGTTACTTGGTGCTGTAATACTGCGGAGCGTATTCCAACAACCAACCCTTCTCAATTTTCGTGACGTCCCTAATGAACGTCTTGTTTGCGGTCTCCATGATTTCGTGGAATATGACCCAATCGGCTTTGCGATTCTAATGCAGCGTGAGATAGTGACTCAATTGAGATATGGGGCGATGCTTTAGACTTACAAACATGAGAGAAGTGGGATGGGCATGCAGGGTCATGCCTCCATCAATCGTCCTGAAGGTCCCATCCGGCTGCATCCTGGCCGCATGGGCGAAGAATCCAGTGGTCAAGCACCTTCGAATTTGTTCTGCCTTGTCAGGCCCTCCAACGCGAAGGACAGCAGATGAAGCCAAGCTTTCCTCGACATTGATCCCAAGCCGCTCAAGATACCTTCGAAGCTGATTGCGGATGCTGAGTGCCCGCGCCATTGACTTAAAGTTCAAATAATTATCGCGGCACCACTTTGCATCCTTCTTCCCCTTTGTAACAAAAGCGTGGTATACATTAAGAAGGGTCAGATGGTCACCTTCTTCGACGGCAAACTTCCTCCGTGCGCTTTCTTGGGCCTTTTTCTGCCCCTCATGGGAAAACCAAACGTTTCCCTGCAAACTCGTCATCGCAGCTATTGATAGCATCTCGCTCAGACAGCCAAATCCCTGAGCTGAGAGAAGAGCTTTAGCCATCATTGGCTCAACTGCTAGTTCCGCCATCCGCGTGCCGAGCGGTTTAGTCAGCTTGGCGTAATCGTCCAAAGCGCCCAAGGAATACAGAAGCTCCAACGCTCTAATAATGAGTTCGGCGGGAGGAGGGGTCAGATAGTCAAATCGCGCAATGTTGTCGATTCCAAGGGCCTTCAGCTGCAGGATGATGGGGGCCAAGTTCGAGCGTTGTATTTCCGGCACGGTAGCCTCTGGAAGACTTCCAAACGCTTGTTCCGTGTACAAGCGGTAGCACTTTCCTGGTTTTGTGCGGCCCGCGCGACCTGCGCGCTGGGTCGCAGACGCTTTCGAGACGGGCGTTGCCGTGAGAGTCTCGATGCCAGTGTTGGGATTATACGCCCGTAGCTTCACGTACCCGCAATCAATAACGTAAACAATTCCCTCGATCGTCACCGAGGCTTCGGCGATGTTTGTTGCTACGATGACCTTGCGGGTGTTCTCAGGAGTCGGCTCGAAGACGTACATTTGTTGGTCGGTCGGGAGCCCTGCGTAGAGGGGTAGTGCTTGGATCGAAGGGGCCTTTGGGTTGAGATTCATAGCACGGTCGGCTATCATTTCGAGCGCAGTGTCTATCTCTTCTCGTCCGGTCAAGAAGATCAAGATATCGCCCTCGGGCTCCTGGGTATGAATGTCGAATACAGTCTTGACCGTCCGCTCGACATAGTCCTCGGCAGGCTGCTCCAGATAATGGATGTCTACTGGATACATGCGCCCTTCCAGGCTGATGATCCGCCCAATGCTACCCCCAAGCACACCGGGATTTTCGCCATCGCCGGGGGATTCGCCAGCAAAGAATTTCAAGAAATCTTCTGCTTGGAGTGTTGCACTGCTGACAATGATGCGTAGCTCTGGACGTTTCTTCCGAATCTTTTTCAGGAGTCCAAGAAGCAGGTCGGAACTCAGGGAGCGCTCGTGAGCCTCGTCAACCATGATCACCGAGTAGCGGGACAGCAGAGGGTCAACAAGCGCCTCTCTGAGAAGCATGCCATCGGTGAGAAACTTGATGCGCGTGGCGGCTGAGGTGACATCCTCGAATCTTATCGAGTAACCCACGTCCTGGCCAAGATTACAGCCCATCTCCTCAGCGACTCGTGCGGCAACGGAGGTGGCAGCGACCCTCCGAGGCTGTGTGAAATGTCAGGGAAGCACGAGACTGAATCCAATTGGAGCTAACTGACCCACCTGCGTGACAGCCATGAGTTTTCCTTCGGCACACCATCCTGCTTGGTCCAAGAACTGCGGTATCTGGGTTGTCTTTCCGCTACCGGTGTGTCCGACGACGATGGTGACCGGAAATGTCTCAACGAGATAAAGAAGAGCTTCGCGGTGGCGCGCAATGGGGAGCAAAGCAGCCGGTTTGTACAGCGAGGGGACGAAATCAGCGTCCTGGTCAGCCATGGGGAAGAGGTTGAGCAGTCGAGCTCCGTGCGCCTGAGGGGCGGGCCGGCGGATCTTCTAGGCCAGAGGGTAAGCGATCCGATTTGGGCGTGTTCTGGACGTTGTGCATCACTGGGAAATCACGGACCAGGCTGCCGAGGAACAGCCGCAGGAGGAAGTCGGTTGCGACAGGGGCTGCGTCATTGCGCGGCGCCGGACGAGTTGGGCCCGAGCGGTAACCATTCATTCCACCTTCCTCCAGGCTCCAGACCATCGCTTCCCACCCACACACTACCGCCGTCTCGCGCACCCATACCTCGAATCCCGCTACGAGCGACACCGCTCACCCTACCGCTCACCACCATGTCCGAGAACTCGCCTGCCGACAAGAGGCCCCGCCCAGTATGTCCACACGAACCCCGCGCGAAATTGATCAATATATAGCAAAGAGATCGGCCCGAGGCTGATCTGTGTAGGAGAGCATCACCACAAAGCCAGACATTGACTTCGCTTCCGATGATGAGGCCCCGACCCCGGCGACTGCTGGTCCTCCCACTATTTCCCCCCAGCCAAAGAAGGTGAGCTTCCAGGAGCCCGCCAACGACGACGAGACTCCTCCGCCGAAGCCACCGCGACCCATGAGCCCCATGGCCCAGGCAGAGGCCACCCTCATCGAGGCCTTTCCAGACACCGATCCCAAGGTCGTCAAGGCCGTGTTGGTCGCCAGTGGCGGGAAGGTAGAGCCGGCCTTCAACGCCCTGTTGAGTACGCATATTGTTCGCATTGAGGAGGTTCAAGCTGACGGGCTTCAGGCATGACCGACCCCAACTTCAAGGAAGAGGAGGCACCCCCACCGCAGCCACCACGCCCCAACCAGCCGCGCAGCCAACTTGAGCAAGATGAGCTGTACGCGCGCCAGCTGGCCGCTCACTTTTCGAGCTCTGGTAGCAGGGACCACCCGCAGCAGCAACACCGTCGCATGCAGTCGGAGGATGAGCGCGAGCATAGCTTCTTTGACGGTGAGCAATGCGCCATCCGCCACGCGCACCTGGCATCATACTGACGGCGCCAGACGACTTGCCGGTCATCCAAGAGAACATCAAGAAGGGCTTCCTCGAGACCCAGACCAAGGTCAACCGATGGATAACCGACTTCAAGAAGAAGCTGGATGGTGAGGAGGAAGACGAGGCCCAGCCGGGATCTAGCCAGGTCCCCCGCCAGAATTTCGGCCCCTCGCAGTCAGACCAGCTGTACGGTATCCGCAGGAGCGCCGAAGGCCGGCGCAGCGCAGACCGCGAGCGCTACGACGCAGATCCCCGTGTTCTCGGTGACGACTTCTCAACGCTCGAATTGCGCGATAATGAAGGTACGTGACACATGCAACCACAATCCGGGCTTTACTTGTGAACAATTGAGACCTGACCGACCTTCCCCAATAGCAGCCCAGAAGCGTTCTAACCGCCCGTCGGCGAACCCTGACCTGTTCAAATCCACTCCAAAGCCGCCGCAGTCCGGTCCCGTTGACGAAGTAGATGCGCTGTATCGCAACCCTACCCCTCCTCGCCAGCCGTCGCCCGGTGCGAACAAGACCAAGAAGTGGCAGCCCTTGACATCAGTGGCGCCTAATCCCGAGGCGGACGATCACGACCCATTCAGCTTGGGTGACAGCGACGACGAACAAGAGGCGAAGACAAAGGATATCAAGGCTGAGGATACCGAAAGGTTGAAGAAGGCTGCTGCTGCGTCCGAAGCCAAGGAAACGACTGATTCGGGATCGTCTCCTAGACCAGCCGAGAGGAGCGGTAGCGTAGGACAAAAGGATAAAGTTGCCGAGGAGCTGTTGACCGAGAAGAAATAGGCGTCCTTTTGAAGGGCCTCAGGTGAGGCATGGGGATGGTTGCGGTATTCCGGAGGTATGGCAGGATATTATGGTGAGGCTTTCTATTAGGTTTCTATGGCAATACCATCGCTGGGACCGGTTTGGGACATGACTGATTGCCCATTGTTGTGAATCATTTTTGTATACAAACGCTACTGATGCGTAGACTGAAGCACGGTTGAATCTTGATCAACTGCGGAGCTGTAAGTTCCTCGAGTTGTGTCGATACCAGAGTCAGCCACTTCTTGAGCTCGCCGTCACTTGCCTTGCAGCTTCAGTTTTCCCCACAATAGCCGGGATTGAGCTCTGAGGCTACGGATGTACTTTCCTTTGATGAATTAGCGCGATTCCCGATCCAGTATCGATGACACCAGAAGCTCAGTAACGGTTGCCAAGAGATATGCACTCAATTCTACATATATACTTCCTTACCTCGACATTGCCTCAGTCCTGATTTCTCGAATCTCTTTCCAAATTGCACTGGTAGCCGCAATGTCTCCCATCAGTTTTAGTGCCTTCCTCCCTTTGTTCCCATTCCTCACTCTTGCTCGAGAAATCACCTTTCCCCCACTTTCGGGCTACCAGAATCAACAAGTACCCGTGCAACCGGGGTCTGAATTTGATACCACAGGCAACATTAAAGATGACGGGATATCAGGTGCCAAGTTTGCGGGCCTGATGACTTTTGCGAACTTGCCATACGTGCACTGCCTGGCGGCTGACGCAGAAGATGTTGAAAAGTTCGATATTGCTTTTCTGGGAGCGCCATTTGACACGGTAAGTTTTCATTAAGGCGTGGATTGATTGTAATGATTCTATGGTGGCTTGGGAGTGGTGATAATCGAGATAACCAAAAGTTGGTCCGAGAAGTACTCGGCGGCGCTACCTTTGGCCCTCTTGCTGATTTCCTTTTTTTTAGGGGGTAACAGCTCGACCGGGCGCCCGATATGGGCCAGGAGGCATCCGTGTCGGCTCAAGGAGGATGTCCCCAGATGTATGGAATATTTACACTGGTGGGTAATCGCTTTTCTTTCCCATGCAGCAACAGTTCGGTCGAGAGCGATGTTCAGAAGGAGGCCGGCCGTGGTACGAGCTTCCGGTACTCGCCGCCATCAGCCTCCCTGAGGCTCGAGCGACATTGGGCGGGCTTATAGTGAGCGCATGCTATCAATGCTGCACGCCTTGAGTGGTACGAGAAACGGTCAATCGTGCGACATTACCACCGGGCCGTCGGTAGCAGACTGCCTAACGCTAATGCACGGCTGGCCTATCTGGTTATGTCTTCTGCGCAATGGATTCAAATACCTGGAAGAATACGACTGATGCAGCCGCGACGATTTTGTAGGAGAGAACGCCTATCAGAGCTGGGCCAAGATTGTGGACTGTGGGGATGCGCCACTCACTTTTCTGGTATGAAGACGCCCCGTTTGCTACAGATACCCATGGCACTGACGTGTAGGTAGGACAACACGGTAGCCCTCAAGCAGTTAGACAGGGCGCACAAGGTACGTATCACCACTTCCACGGATCTCCGGCCCTTAGCGCGTGAGGAATGCCTTCAGAGCCTTTCATTGTCCAGAGCAAGGGCTAGATTGCACAAGCGGAAACGGCGGGCGCCAGCGGTGCGGAATGAGTGTGCGGTTGTTCGCAGTCTGCCCTTCGGCTATGACGCTGCGATCTTGTAATGGATCCGGGGAGAAGTGAGGCAAGCGAATCGGAGAAGGCCCATTGTCCTGACTTGAAATTGTGTGAAACAGGTCCTTGCAGGACGTAAGACGAACTCGAGCGACTACACAACGCCTAGAATCATCACGTTGGGTGGCGACCACACCACGACACTGTCGGCACTGAGATCTACTGCAGAGAAATGGGGTCCGGTCAGCGTTATCCATTTCGACAGTCACATTGGTAAGCATTTGGTGATATGTAGCGGGTCTTTCTGCTGATACAATGGCTACAGATACCTGGGACCCTGAAGTTCTTGGTAAGTGCGGCCGTGCTTCAAACGTTATACACCAGAGAGCTGACGAATATCAGGTGGGGGTATCTCACACTACGCTGTGCGTATAGTGCTACCCGAAACCCCAGGGTCGTTGGATGGCTGACGTATCAAACGTAGGGAGTCAATCATGGCACATTCCTCCACATAGCACATGAGGAAGGCTTGATCCGCAACACGTCGATTCATGCAGGCATTCGAGCTCCAGTGATGCGGCCGAAAGGAGACATCCGCAATGACATTAGATGCGGGTTTGACATGGTCAAGGCCAGAGAGATAGACCGAATCGGCATCGATGGGGTCATCGAACGCCTGAAGCAGCGTGTCGGAGACAGTAACGTCTACATTTCCGTCGACATTGACGTCCTCGACCCAGCATTTGCGCCGGGTGAGTCAAGGAGGCCTGCGGTATGATTGGCGTTGCTGACATGACGTGCAAGCAACCGGCACAGCCGAACCGGGTGGATGGTCATCCCGTGAGCTGCTAAGCATTCTTGATGGGCTGAGCGGACTGAATGTCATTGGCGCAGACATCGGTAAGTATCAGGCGCGTCTCTAGGAATTGTCACTGACGAGGGCCCAGTGGAGGTGTCGCCGGTGTGGGATAATGCTGGCGAGACGACGGTGCTAGCAGCAGCGCAGGTGGCGGATTCTCTCCTGACATTGATGGTGCAGACGCCGGTCAAATCGAAGGTGGAGGAGCTGCAGTGAGACGGTGTGACGATGGATAGCCTGAGGAGGACTTGAGTGACGAAGATTAGTGCTAGCGTTCGTGTGGGAGGCAACAAGAGGCGAGGCGAGGCTAGTGGCCGCAAAGTAGTTGCCGGGTGTGTGGGGACGGACAGGCCTGCCCCACCATCCCCTCTTCGTTAGTGAGATCATCAACAACGTCTGCCACTTTATTCGGCCGTCCCCATCTCCTACCACCTGCCCCTGCAACAGACCACATCCAACCCAGCGCCATGGACCAGAAGCGCGACGAAAACCACGTCGAGGAGCCCAAGCGCTTCGAGCCGAAGAAGCCCGTGCAGCTTGACCCGCCCAAAGACGATCCCATCACTGTTGACTATCTGGCCAAATGCGACGGTGCGATCCATCATGTAGTCTTCTTTCTTTAGCCTGCATGCGCTGACGTCTGCGTCCAGGAACCAACGACGGTTACCCCACGCTGGTTGCCATCAAAGTACGCCCGCAACCGCCCCGGTGCTGCTGACCTGGCACTAATAGCTTTGCTCTAGGGCACTGTATTTGACGTCTCCAAAAACGAAGCGTACGGCCCAAAGGGCCAGTACAAGGGTGAGTGCCCCTTTTGCCTGCTATGTCTCTTCCCGCCAGCGCGACATCTAAACCCCAACCCCCGCTACGAGTCGTCCCGTGTAACCAGCGTCTGAGTCCTGACTGCTTGCCCTTCTTTCAGTTTTTGCTGGCAGAGAGCCCAACCGCGCCCTGGCTCAGTCTTCGCTCAAGATCGAGGACTGCCGCCCGGAGTGGGAGGACTTGTCGGACAAGGAGAAAACGGTCCTCGATGAGTGGTATACTTTCTTCAGCAAGCGCTACAATATCGTGGGCAAGGTTCAGCGCGATGCCAGTGCGACTCTGTAAGTAAACCAGAGAATCAAATGACTTCTGTCTGTCCTGTGAGCGCATGTTGCAGCACCAGCCCGTGGGCTGCGACCTGTGTTGAGATGATGAGATGTTGCTTCCCGCAACAGCAATGTGAGAGGCAGGCGAGGCTTACCATTTGTGCGCTGAATCTGAAGAGCAACGGTTACCAAATCCCGCCCCGGAAAGCAGCCGAGTACGACAGTTTTGTTGTTTGGTTCCGTATGCTGTCTCGCGCTGTTGTACTTCATTGCTTTTTGATGGTTGTGCAAGCTTTAGCCTCGGCTCCATACAGATGACCGGCACCCGGGTGCAGGAATGGCGCTATGCACGCTCGAGGTCTGTTGCAGGTATGCCTCACACGGTCGCACATGGATGTACATGCAGGCATCTTTGTTTGTCCTACATCTGCCCAGGATTCTGATTCCCTCATCACAGAAGATTGGGTCAATCATTCTTGCTAACTTCTAGTCAGGCAACTCGCGTCAAAATCATCATGGAGGCTATGAAGTTGCTTCTCGACTACGCATGCATCGAGAAGAAGGATGTAAAGGAACACTTTCGATTAGCACTATTATGCAAGACAAGCAAAATCAAGTCATATCAGACAAACAAAAAAGAAGCCAAGTCAAAGCGACAAAAAAGCAAAGTCATAATGTCCGTTACCATCCCAAGCCAAATGCAGGAAAACTTGGAGAAAAAGCGATATGCAAAAACACCGACCGGAAATGACTGGCAGGCAATCGACAAGATTGGAGACATCCACCATCTTGATTCAGCAACGCTCTTGTCCACCCAGGAAAGCTAATCACGTTCTTGGCCGCCTGTCGTAATACCAAAGAAAGCCTCACCAAATACGATGTTCTTCATAGGATGCCAAGGGACAAGCGCTGCCTTCGACCGTCGCTTTCAACGTCTGCTCACATCATCTGTCCGCCAAAGGCTCGTCCAGATGGCGGCTGGACATGCTGCGGCGAACCGGCTGCCACGCATGTCGGACAGTTCTCGAAAGGCTGCCTCCACTCTCTCTTGATGCTCCAGGCACCGAAGCACTGGTGGTTGGGGTCATTGCGCGCGAAGTGGCAATGCTTGATCAGCCGTCGACCCACGTGGCTGCAGTGGTAGTGGATCGCCTCGTATTGGCACATGGTGGCTGGAGAGATTGAAGAAGCGGTGAGTGCCGTGTATAGTCGTCGAGTGAAATGGTTGGGCGATTGCAATGCGAGTAGAGCCTGTGCTCTTCTTGATTGGTTAGAAAGACAGAAGTAACTGATCTAAGAACGACTGTGTGTCGGTGGCGTCGGCAGTGGCGCATGTCAGACGGGAGCGAAGGCACGGGAACCTGGCGGACTGATGATAATATGGCCATATACGTACGAGGCTTTCAGCGTGTGCTAGCGCTTGTGTGTCTGAGACCGGCTGACAGCCGGTGTCGAAATGTCAAAGGATAAGAGCGTGAAGCTTGTGCAGCCACGCGTCTGATTAAGGTATAAAAAGACAGTCGCGAGATTTTTTTCTGAACAAGATTGAAAGAAGATTGCCACCGTTTGTTTTGGACAGCACACCTGGTAGTAAGTCGCAGCTCCTTATATACACCAAGGTCCAGACTCTCCTGCCTTTCCTGAGGCGGTCATACAGCGGGCAACCCCGGCCTATCCCCCCACTCCGCGAAATGAAGCAGGTCTTCCGACTGCTCACAAAACTCGGTCCTAGCTTCCATTGATCGAGTAAAGTCATGGTATCGGATACGGCAGAGCGGAGTCGATGTCCCTAGGCTGACAGGGCTGGTCTGGCGCTTCCTCCCGCAGAATCCTTGCAAACGGATTGGTAGGCGCCGTCGAAGACTTCCGTACGCCAAGGTCTATCAGAGAAGTTGCCTGGTTCTCAACCGATGGGGTAACATTTGATGGCCAGCTCTCATCGCACAAGGGCAAATGGGATTCAGCAACAAGCACAGATTTAGGATAGTACGGATCGCATAAGGATCGCTTTCGTCTGGGCGCCAGCAGACCGTGATTCCACCTGACGTAACACGATGATGAGGCGCGAAAGATTTTCGGCGCTTGGCTTTGGTCCCTTTGCCGATTCACACGGGTCAGTGCAGCAACGACCTGAACAAAGCATCGTTTTTAGCGTCGTGCATATGTAGCAATCATTCTTTGATGGATTGTGCATGCGGCACCATGGACCGGGCCGTCCGATCCTTCACCAGCACTTGAGGCCTCAACAAAGCCAGGGATTCTTTCTGATATCATAAAGAGTTATATTCCGCTGTCCGCTGCACGTTGACACAGCAGGCTGGGTACATCCAGGGTCTTAGCGTAGCCTGGGACAAGACCAATTGGTACAAGACTAACGGTGTTAAAGCGGGAAACAAGGGTAATGCAATCAAACGTTACGGCTTCCTCCACGCGAACTCAGGGGGACAGCTTCATGGCCATACGCAAGACAGTTTTTGGTGAAATTCATCGAAGCATGCTACTTTTGTTCCATCCGCGATACCACACCAACGCCAAATACTGAGGATATTGTGCATCTTACTACAAGATTCAAGACACTTCAGCTTCACCGTTTGACACCCTTGTTGCGCGCACGGCGCATCTGCCGCTTCCTCGCAATGATCCTCGACTGTTTGGCGAGCTTTTCGTCCTTCGCTGCCGATTTTGCGTTCTTCTTGGACGAGCCTTCATCGTCATCTTCATGCCCTCTCTTGCGCTTTCCTGCGCTCTTTGCCCCGTTCTTTTGGCCTTTCCCGCCTTTGCGTCCCTTCTTCGGAGTCTTTTCCTCCTCGTCATTGTCCTCAGAGTCGCTGCCGTCCTCAGCCGCCTTCTTACGAGTCTTCTCGCGCATCTTCACCTCCATTTCTCTCCGCCTCTGAACCACCTGTGCATTCTCGATGGCAAACTCGACAATCAGACGTTTCTTCCTGTCCTTGATATCCTCGGGCGATACCTTCTTGCTCTTTTGGGTCGTCTCCAATGCCTGGTAATCGATGGCGTGGCAGTTGAGCCATCGGAGACCCATCAAAGCGTGACGGTGAGTATAGTACTCGATGAAACCATAACCTCTGCTGCGACCAGCGCCGCTGGTCTCGGTAACCTTGGTTCCATCCTTGTTCTCGAACACGATTTTGGCCTGCTTTACCACACCCTTGCCCTTCTTCCTCCTATCTTTATCAGCCTCGCGCATTTCATCATCGCCACGTCGGAGCTCTTCTTGCGACAAGGGCGAGCGCTTTCCCTCTTTCATGTCCTTGGCGAAGCCGACAATGGCCTGACGAGCAAGCTGCTTGAGGTCCTTCGAGGAAATAGTGCGGGGAATATTGCGGACAGACAAACGAGTCAAACTCATGTGAAGTGAGGGATTGCTCTCGATCAGGTTCTTCCGTTGCTTCACGCTGGCCTCACGGAGCTGGATTTCAGCGGGAGAGAGGAGCTTGTAGAGCGGCGAATTGGACGGGATGGTTCCCTCCGAGAGCAAGTAGAGTTTGCGCTTGTCGTTGTCTCTCTTGTAGCGATGTGCCACACCTTCTGCCGTGAGCTTCTCGGCTTCATTGCGCTCCACCGCCTTCGTGATGTTCAAGACGCGACCGTCCATGGTGTATTGTCCGGTCGGATCGGCCTCGGTGTTTTGCAGCACCGAGTGGGCAGCAATAGGAGCAGACTTGTCCTTGAGGTTCTGCGGGTTCTGCTGCTTCGGTGCATTTTTCAAGCAAGCAATGGCATCATCATCTTTGAAGAAGCAGACGAATCCAGTGCCTTTTGGCTTTTCCGTGACACGATCGATGACAACCCTGGCATACCGAACGCCACCAAATTGTTCAAAATGTTCCTCAAGATCCTCATCCGTGCATGTGAATGGCAGGTTGCGTATGAAGAGAGTCGTGGTGTTGTAAAAGTTTGTGGTGCGCGGGGTTTTGTGCTCTTCTTCGTCAATGTATCTCTCCTCGTCATCGCTGTCTTCTTCCTCGTCGTCATCGTCGTCGTCATCACCCTCGTCGTCTTCGTCTACTTCTTCGTCTTCGTCCTCATCTTCCTCTTCATCCTCCTCGTTCTCTTCGGCTTCTTCATCTGCCTCCTCGTCGGCAGCTTGATCCTGGACCTTTTGCCAAGTCTCCTTTTCAACAGACCAATCGACAGCCAGGGTACGGCCATCGATTTCCTTGCCGTTGACACCTTCGAGAGCTTTCTCGGCGTTCTTCCTCCCCCTCAATGTGACGAAGCCGTAGCCGGCCAGCATGCCGTTGGACTTCTTGGGCAAGATGGCCTTCTTGATCTTGCCGTAGCTGAGGAAGAGCTTGGAAAGCTGGTCCTCGGTCTTTATACTCCAAGGCAGGTTGCGGATGATCAGCTTGGATTGGCTGGGCTGCATCTGCTCCTCCTTCCTCTTCTTAGCCTCAACGGCAGCCTTAGCAGGCTGGCTGACACCATGTTCGGGGTCGCGATGGCGGGGCTCGGCGATGTCGACCTTGATCTTGCGGCCTTGCAGGTCGGAGCCGTCGAACTCGTCCTTCGCACGGGCGGCGTCCTCAGCGTCGGCAAAGGTGACGAAACCATAGCCCTTGCAGTGTTTCGACTCCTTGTCGAGGACGGCGACGGCATGCTTGATGGGGAAAGATTGCGAGAAGTGGTCGGTCAAGTCATCGGTAGTAACGGTGGTGCCCAAGCCGCGCACGAAGAGCTGGCGGCGATGCTTGAGGGCGTTGCTGTCGTCGGCGCGGGATTCGTGGGTGCTGGACGCGGCAATGGTCGAATCAGTAGGAGCGCCGTTGGCAGAAGAGGAGGCGACAGCAGCGCCGTCCTCGGAAAGGCGCTGTCTCTTGCGGTGGGGGCCCATGGTGATTTGGATATAGCGTGGATGATTTTTGAGAGGCCCAAAAAAAAGTTGCCCTGGCTTCACGCCTGCGCGTCCAAGCGTCCGACAAGCTGCCGCGCGCCAAGCCGCTGCCTCCGCCCCGCCACCAGCAGCTCCTCGAAACTCCGCCGCCCGTTTATGCTTTCCGCCCAAACACTCGGCCTGCTTCACTTTCCTCGACGAAACACGACGTCACGGCTCACGCCACGCGACACTCACTTCCTGAGCGTCCTCCCTGACTCATGTCCCTGCTCACCCGAGGAAACAGACTCCAGCCGCGTCCATCAGCTGCATGTCACATTAAGCATAATCATCGAAGGCCACAACGCTTCCTCAAGCCCTGCACTGTAAAGCAGCCATTCCATCAGCTTCATACATGTGTCTGCCAATTAGTCTCCATTTTCCAGAAATATCTACACTTTCACACATGCTGCTCAGACCGGATAGATGCTTCCGACAGCCCGCAAATGGCCTCACAGCGTCTATTTGTAAGAAGATACTCGCGTTCCCATTCCGGTGAAGCCGGAAACGTCATGTAGGAAGTCTGAATCAGTAATGACGTCCCCTTCTTCATCCCATCGGCCCCCGTCATCCACCATGGCCAAGGTTCGCTTGCGCCACGGCAGGGAAGCTGTTGCTGTTGAGTCGAAAACACCAAGCCAAGACACTTGCCACTGCCTTGGACCCTCTGACAACTGCCGGTCCTTGAATCACACGGAAACACCCGTCACCCCCGCCGTTACAACCCACCTGCTGCCTGGTCACCACGCTCGTCGCTGCAGCGAAATACCGGAGAAGTCACCAGTTTTGCTCTCATCTCCAGCAATTTGACTTTCTGTGTGTCGGAACTAGTCTTGCGCAACTACTCAATTCGTCATAGACGCTGGGCGAGTGTCCAGCCTCCAACTTACATATCGACAATCTCATAACAGGTACCGTCGTCGTTCTTAGTCATCGCGCCAGAATTTCACGAAATGAAGCTATTGCGGCCATGAAAAACGACAAGGCGAGGATCTTGACACGCAGGCCAGTGGAAGCACACAATATGATGCACGCGGAATGAACCTTCGGCATTTAAGCCATGGATGCAGGCATGATGCCGAGATTCGCCTGACAATCCGGGGTACCTTATCTTCGCAATCGATCTCCCGCTGAACCTTGGCCTGTCCCTCCCTTCGGCTCTACATCCGTACTACTGTTGATGCCGGTGCTCTCAACAGACCAGGTATGCCCATGCCATCACACAGACTCTGCTCAGGCAATCAAATCCACCTGCGGCACAGCACTGCCGACTCATTTAGGCCTCCACCAGCTGCAGGGGCATGGTCTGTGCTTGTACCGGGCTTAAATGAATTTCAATGTGCCGACTGTTTGCTTGCATTGCCGAACGCCTGCTAACCAGTACCATGCCAATAACAACAGCAAAAAGCAAAACTCGCGTATGCAGTGGCGGATTGATCCTGAATGGCCGTCATACCACTGGGGCTGAGCCTGGTGTTGCCTTACTGCAGCCAAAAGTCATTTCCTTTTCTGGACTACATGACTCTCTAGCCAAGCGCTGCTCCACGCCTTGGATCACCCGACTTCTTCACAGAAAACGCTCGCCGATTCGTAGAACGCTGACAAAGGATATGTCAGCCTCCGCGGTAAATGTTGCACACGAGTTATCTGGGGGTGGCGTTTCATAGCCACTATTGTCGCTACCGGAGTCTTCGGGCCTGGCTTTCTCACGCGGCGGCGGCTAAAAGCCATGGCGAAACGGGAGGCTGAAACAGGACACAATGCCGAACGCAACAAACTACCGAGCTTAGGCACGGAGTTGCGGAATACGACAAAAGGCGCTCCCGCTTCTTCGAAATTAGCTAGAACGGTGCCAAGGAGCCCGGCACTCGCCCCAAAGCACGGGATTGAGATCGGCAACCAGCGAACTGCTGGCCCTATGGCAGATGCCCTTTTGGTGTCATGGAAAAGGAAGGTGTGTATATATGTATCTACCTCCCGTCCCGGTCTCCAATAGCCGTTCCCTCACCCTGTACCTTTTCTAGCCTTCGATATGATGCACTTGACGCTGTCGGCCGCCGCTGTGGCCGGGTTTCTCTCCCCAGCTCTTGCCTATCCCTCGGAAATCAGGCCGCGCATTGTTAGGAACTCAAGCGGCCTGCTGCCTTGCTACAACTATGTTGTCATTGGTGGTGGTGCTTCGGGTTTGACTGTGGCCAACCGTCTGTCCGAAAACCCAGGTTTGTCTTTTTAATTCGCTACTCGACCTTACTGTACTAACGAAACCACAGACACCTCCGTTCTCGTTATCGAAGCTGGCGACTTGTAGGCTCAATGTTGGCACCTACGGAATTGACTGGTGCTGATACTGCTTTTCTAGCGACCAAGCGGAGGATTTCATTGAGATTCCTGGCCTTTCAGGCGGAGCAGTTGGAACCAAGTACGACTGGAACATTTCTTATGTCGCGACTGCCGACGTAAACGACCGCGCGGTTTCCATCCCCCAAGGAAAGGCCGTTGGTGGGTCAACATTGCTCAATCGTATGCTTATGCATCGTGGCTCAGCCCACGACTACGATCGATGGGAAGCCTTGGGCAATGCGGGATGGAGCTGGACTGGCCTGCTGCCATTTTTCAAGAAGGTAGGCTGGAATTTACGGGAAAACACGAGCATACACTGAAGTTTGATCAGAGCGAGATCTTCTCTCCGCCAAACGCCGATGTTGCCGCGCAGTACGATATCACCTACGATGAATCAGCCCACGGCACCGAAGGCCGTATCCATGCGTCCTATTCTCCCTGGATTTGGCCATCGACCGGTAGGCAAATTCCCGAGATACTTGTCCACAGTGTTTTTTATTGATGCTTCCAGAAAATTATGTTGCGGGTGCGAAGGAGCTTGGCATCAATATCCCCATTGATGGCCAAAATGGCGAGGCTCTCGGTGCATACTGGATGACACACGCTCAGGACCCCACTACGGCCACAAGAAGCTCCGCTCGCAAGGGTTATTGGGATACCGCCGCTGATCGCACCAACTTCCATATTCTTCCCAACACCCATGTCACCAAGCTACTCCTGAACGGTACAACCGTCACTGGCGTTGAATTTGCTGCTTCGGCCGGCGCAGCTCGCCAGACTGTTTCCATCAACAAGGAGGCCATCTTGGCTGCAGGTGCTCTTCACACACCCCAGATCCTACAGCTGTCAGGCATTGGCCCCGCTTCCCTTCTCAACCAGCTTGGTATTACGCCGGTCGTGGATCTCCCTGTTGGATACAACCTGCACGACCACGTCATGGTTCCCATCGTCCACAACGTTGATCTCGCTCTTCAGTCTGCCAATCTGCAGTCCAACACAACTTTCGCTGCTGAGGCGCGTGCTCAGTACGACTCTGAAAAGACAGGCCCCTATTCCACCGCCACCGGAGACATTCTGTTTTTCCTACCCACGGAGAACTACACCACTGCAGGCTCATCTCTGCATGACCAGGCGCTTGCTCAGAGCCCGAGTGACTACCTCGATTCCGATACCCCGTCGTCTTTCCTCACGGGCTATGCTTCCCAGCATGAGCAGCTCGCCGAGACCCTTGTGGCTTCTGACGCCGCCACCATTGAGGCAATCCCCTCTGACGGAACCATCATCGTTGCTCTCATGCACCCCTTCTCACGCGGCACTGTAAAGATCCAGTCGACCGACCCCTTTGAGGCTCCGCTGGCAGACTCAGCATTCCTGAAGAATCCGTTGGATGTCGCCGTGTTGGTCGAGGCTGTCAAATTTGCTCGCAACCTTTTCAACACCACCGCCTTCGCTACTCTGAACCCCGTCGAGCTTGTTCCTGGATCCAACATCACCACCGACGCCGCCATCGAGACTGCGGTTCGCAACAGCGCAACCACCGTCTTCCACCCTGTCGGCTCTTGCCACATGGGTAAGCAAGAGGAGGGAGCATGTGTCGACGCTCAGCTCAAAGTCTACGGTGTTGAGAAGCTGCGTGTTGTTGATGGCAGCGTCATGCCCCTTGTTCCTGCGGCTCACACCATGGGAACTGTGTATGGTGTCGCCGAGAAGGCTGCCGACATCATCCTGAACGGCTCTGCTTGAGAGTTCGAGTTTGTATAGTCCTTTCATGTATGATATTGAGATACAATGCTTTATGTAAATTTGTCACGAATATTTTCCCAGAAGAAAATTTCCTTCTACCTTCCTCTAAACTCTTTGAAAACTTCTTCCACTGTCCTTCCTCGCTTGATTCCTTCTCCGCACTTCTCGTCCGCTTCGACAATTCCAGGAATTGCCTCAAGCACGGCCTCAGCTTGGTCTCGCGGGACTCTTACAACACCATTCAGGTCAGCCACGATGTAATCACCAGGCTCAATCCACGCCTCTTGGTCTGCTGAATTAAGGCGCACCGGCACATTTATGGCCGAAGGTCGGCAAACTGCGCCACCTGCAGTGGTACCGACCGCCCTTGCAAAGATCTGCGCGATCATGGTTAGCTTTGAGGCAATTACTTGGGTTCATGGTACCCACCGGAAATCCCAAATCACGGTGCTCTTGAAGGTCCCTCAGCCGCCCATCAATAACAACTCCCGCGGCACCAAGCTTCTGGGCGCGCAAAGACATGAGACCACCGTAGACAGCATTGACATGAGGCAACGGCTGTGAGATGAATACCACAGCATCTTGCGGGATTTGGTCAATCTGTCATCAGTCAGCTCGGTTTCACTATCCTATTAGATTCAAGGCGCGGACTCACATAATTCCCTTGGACTTTGGGGGACTCGGTGTCAGATTTCGGGACGAATTTGACGGTGAATGCCTCGCCAACTATTTTGGTTGACCCGGATTGGAAGACCGGGGAGTACATGGTCAAGCCGTCAAGGAAACCGCCATGGGGGTGTTTGAGTTTGCTCAGGCCATCTGCAACCTGGGAATGCATCAGCCTCAGCGAAGAGTCGGGGTTTTTGATGAGAGACACACATCGCAGGTAGTCCACTGTTTGAGGCGCTCGACAATTGAAGCTGACATTTTGGTTGGATGGAATTGTTGTAGAAGACGACGAGAGTAATTCATGTCCTCCTCAAATTTGATGTTGGTTGGAAAGCCGCTAATAATATGTGTGACGGAAGCGGGGTCAAGCGTCGGGCGTTTTCCGATCAGCGGATGATGCTCCGATACTCTTCGATTGTTCTGAAGACCCGTAGTCTTTCAAGGAAGACGCAGGAATAGTTAGAAGATTGTCTTCAGATGCTCGCGCTCTTAGAGAAGAGCAATCGAGATCCTGCACGCCGATGCCCGTATGATATTGGTGCTATCCTCTCTCGGACCTACGCCGAAGCTCATGGATTAGAGCGGCGTACGGACGCTGCCGAAAGTCTCGTTTGCCCGTCGCAGGCAGGGGTATCTTGTTTTACCGCCCAGGGGCATTCCGATGTCCTCAGTGAGTATGCCTGCTACGCTAACAAACCATCTTAAAAAAAAATACTAAGCATGTTCTAGAGTATGAGTCTACTATATGAATCAAGTTTTCAAGTTTCACGCAATTTGGCTATGGCGTTGTGTTGGAAAAAATGTTGGGCAGATTGAGTTCTGCCAGTACAAATTTCATGTTCCGGACGGGCACGGAACTTGGTAGCGACGGGCAGATAGGACTTTTGGTACGGACGCCCAGAGAGGCCACAGAGGCACGGAGGTTTGCCGACAGCAGATGCGCGCGATACATCCTTCTTATAGACTGCCGGTGCATAGACTTTTTGTATCGCAAACTTTGCAACCTTTCAGCAATGAGCAATCAAGAATTTCCCGCCAGCAACCGTACGTGGCAGATACTGCACCAGGCAAAGAAGAACGGATATGCAGTCGGTGCCTTTAACTGGTAACTATATACTGCAAACATACACAAATAAAAGAGGCTAATATGTTTGGCTATAGCTACAACAACGATGGCGTCATGGCTGTCATTCGGGCTGCGGAGAGGAAGAGATCACCTGCAATAATTCAGATCTTTCCATGGATGATGCATTTTCAAGGTGATCATTTCATCAAATACATCGCTTCGGCTATCCGAGATGCCTCGGTACCCATTGCCTTGCATATGGATCACTGCATCAAAGACGAAGATGTGCAGCACGCTCTCACGCTACCCTTCGATTCGATCATGGTGGATGCATCAACTTCCGGAGGGGAACTCAATGCCGAGTACTGCGCGCAGATTGTTCAGCAGGCAAGTCAACTTGGAATTACCATCGAAGCCGAGGTGGGACGTATCGATGGTTCCGAAGATGGTCTTCCCGAAGCGGATATCGAAGCGGCCTTGACGGATCCCGACGAAGCGCGAGATTTCGTAGCGAAAACGGGGGTGCATTTCTTAGCGCCTTCGTTTGGGAATGTCCATGGTCCATATCCTCCGGGTGGCGCTGCCAAATTCTGGAAGCTCGACAGGTTCGTGATGCTCCTTCAACTTGCTTCTACATGCTCATATGGATCCTGTCAGATTGACCGCCATTGGCACCAAGATTGGGCCTGATATCCCCTTGGTCCTCCACGGAACACATCCTGTATCGGATGAGTTGTTTCAAAAGGCAATAGGATGCGGTGTCGCGAAGATCAATCTGAATCGCAACGTTAGAGATCCGTATACAGCATTCGTTGCGGAAAAAGCAGGGGAATTGGAGTTGACGACGTTGAAAGAGCAGGCTGTGGAAATATATGCAAGATCCATAGAGCGCATACTTGATGTGTTCGGGTCATCTGGGAGAGCGTAGTGTAGCCGATTACACTATAGAGAGCTGCACAGCCAACTTGAATAAGGTTCGCCATATCACCGCATTCCGCAAATGAGATGATCTTCACTTTTTTCTTTTTTTTAAAAAAAAGAAGACTTTCATGTGCAATTCTCGATGCCTACTTGATATCCGCAGGCTTTTGGTTTCTGTTGCTAAACTCAACTCTACCCATCACGATTTGACACTTTACGCTGCCGCCGCCAAACAATGTATTACGCATTTCTTAACCTTTGGCTCTTATGCTGGTTTCCACGACTATTTAAACTCCGCGCATCCATAGTACTTAGAAAGCGATGTTGATTACTTCACTTTCATATTGTATGTTGAAAAGCTAAGCAAAGGGCAAATCCACATGTGTATTTATACGTGTCACTTCACATTCATATCCCAAAAGAAAGATGACTAAGTAGATGCATGGCATACTAAGTTAAGGCTGAGAGAATATCATTACTGCATAATGTTTTTTTAATTGTACAAATCAACCATCCAAGGGCGAGGATGAAATAGAGGGTAAGGGTACGTCCAGCTTGGCAGCCATATCCTTGAACATCTTGATGTCCGCGTCGGCAAATGGAATCCCCTGACGAGTTCGCTGTTGGGAGAGCCTGTGTTCCGGCTCACCTGGGAAGAGAACCTCGGAGAATCCGGGAGCCGGAGGAACAGCGTGAACGCGCTGAGCCAAGACATCCATGCGTGAGCGGAATTCGTCTGACGACATGAACACATCAGGCTTGATAGCAATAAAGCAATGGCCGACATTCTGAGGCCTTGCTTCCTTGTACTGGTCACCGACCTCTCCACCAAAGGCAGCACCGGAAAGAACGCCGGACATGACATCCATAAGGATGGCAATTCCAGAGCCCTTTGGCCCACCGATTGGAGCCATCATTCCGTTCAAGGCCTCCTTGGAGTTGGTGGTAGGATTGCCGTCGGCGTCCATAGCCCAGCCCAGGGGAATGTCCTCGCCATGGAGAGCAGCGCGACGGATCTTTCCCTTTGCAACGACGGAGGGGGCCATGTCGAGGATGTAGGGAACCTCGTCTTTGGAGGGAGCTCCGGCAGCGAAGGGAGAAATGCCAAGGAGGGTTTCCTTGCCGCCAAAGGGAGCCATTTGGCGAGCAGAATTGGTGAAAACGAGAGAGATCATGCCTTCTTGCAGGGCTTGCAAGACGTAGGTGGCGGCCATGCCGAAATGGTTGGAATGGTTGACAGTGACGATGCCAATGCCGTAGGTCTTTGCGCGATTGATTGCTTCCTGCATGCCGCGAGTGGCAACGATGAAGCCGAAACCATTGTCGCCGTCAAGATGGGCGGCGACAGGGGTCTTTTCGTCGACCTTGATGGAGGGGCTCGGGTTGACGAGCTTGGAAGTGACACGGGCCAGATATTGCTGTTGATGGTTAGTGCGGGTGTGCGTGATTGGGAAAGTGGAGGGATTTCATGTACCTCAAGGCGCATCAGCCCGTGGGTCCCCTGGCAGCATGGTCAGCGAGACGGAAAAGGGAAGGCGTAAGAGAGCGCAGCTTACCACGCCGCGCACATCGGCCTGGACCAAGCAATTGGCCATCATTTGGGCGTCATCTTCAGACAGGCCGCCTTTGATCAGCACGGCCTTAGCAAAAGATGCAGCTGCATCGGGAGCAATGTAGTGGCTTTCAGAGGAGGACATTTTGGTGGTCTGCGGAATTGTGCATAGTGCAGATGGGCTTGGAGGGTGTAATAATAAAGAAGCGGCATCGGGGACAGGCCGTGTTGGTGCACATGGAAGGCGGGGACCGTCGGCGCGTGGGCCGAGGCCGCAGCTGATCAAAATCCACCAGCCCTCGCTCCCGCTCCGTCTCATCGCTCTCATGCCGCCCGAACCCACTCCGCCCAAGAAGCCCATCGCATGCGTCCGGTGCCGACACCGCAAGGTCAAGTGCGATGGCCTGCTGCCCGCCTGCTCCAATTGTCTCAAAGCCCGTGTTCCCTGCGAGGAAAGCGCTGGCTCCGAGAAGAGGTGCTCCGACCACCACTACTGTAGCCGTCCCACTGACCTCAACCAGGTACATTCGCGAGCTCGAGGCTCGCGTTAGAGAGCTTGAGACTCAACTCACGAGCCTCCGCTCTCCCACGGACCATGTCGTCCCCGCCAGCCAACCCGACCCCTCGCCCGGCAATGCCAGTGCCGTCCAAGCTCACACCCCATCCACCCCCCGCATCGGTCCCGAGCAGCCGCTAGCTCACGAGGTCGGGCTCCTTTCCCTGCAGGCCGCCAATTCTCCAAAGTATCTCGGTCCTTCGTCCGGCGTGGCCTTTGCCCGTTTGATCTTTGCCTCAGCACCCCACACCCAGGGACTGTCGACCCACTTCGCCGCTGACCTCCCGCAAACCCACCTTTCCGACGTCTCTTCGGCCTCGCATTTGCCTTCCCTTCCCGAAATTCACCGTTTTGTTGCCGCCTACTTTGACCAGTTCCACCATCTGTATCCCTTTCTGGATGAAGTGTATGTCGACGACCTTGTCGAAAAATGTCTAGCCAACCCCTCTCTCGCCACCGATTCCGACATGTGTATGCTTTTCCTGGTCATTGCTATTGGTTCTCGTGCCGTCGAATCGCAGCTTGGTGCGGACTTTGCTTCTGCAACCTATCTTGCCGCCGCCATCAAGTTTCTGTCCGACATACCATTGCATGAATCAATACAAGGCGTCCAGATTTTACTTCTCCTTGTCCTGAGCAGCTTCTGTTTTCCGGGCGGCCTCAATGCCTGGTTTCTGACCCACACCATTATTGCTAGCTGCCTAGACCTGGGCTTGCAGAGAAAACAGCCCATGGGTGAGCCCAACTGCGCCGCCCCTCCCAATATACTGCTGACCTGCTTCTAGAGACGGATGACGACAGGCCACAGGCCAGATTTGGCGGCACCGTCGCTGCTCATGACACAAGAAGCGGTATATTTTGGTCAGCATACTCACTCGACCGCACCCTCTGTACCACCTTGGGTCGCCCGCTCACGCTGAGAGATGAAGCAATTGACATAGAGTTTCCTGGTCAGCAAGGGTCAGATGAGGTTGATCTCGATGCTATTGAGGGCGCTACTCAAGTACTGCAGCCTTCTTCCGCCGCAACGCCCGTCGACCAAGGAGAACCATACGAGCGCCAGCCAAAGCGCATGCGCAGCGAGCAGCCTCCTCACCATAACTACTACGCGGCAAACATATCTTTCCGTTTTGACCGCATTGTTGCCGAGGTGAAATTGATGATCCATCGCGTCGCACAGTCCCCAAAACGATTCCCTTGGCCAAGCGACTTCGAGGGCTGGCAGAAGGCCGTGCATGCATCTTGCAAGGGACTCTTAGAGCATGCTCAAAAAACACTATCGCGAAGAGCCGGTGGCATCGCCCGCTCCATTTCATACCGCTCCATCCCTTCGATTGAGCTCAAATATCACCAATGCGTCATGCTCCTGTACCGTCCAAGCCCAGCATTCCCTCGGCCCGCGCCTGAAGCATTGCATGTCTGTTTCGACAGTGCCACGGAAACCATCCGGATCTATTACGAACTGCACCGCTTCGGCCAGATGATGAACTCATGGCTCACAGCCCACAGCATCTTCGTCTCGGCCATCACTATGCTCTACTGTATTTGGATCAGTCCTGCCATTCGCGGACGGGCAAGAGACACTTTCAGCGAGCATGCAAGACGATGTTCAGAAATACTTGAAGCCCTGGGCAAGACGTGGTCTGTGGCCAAGGATGCACGAGCTAAGTTTGATCGCCTGGCCGAAGCAACCTCTGAGTCCTGGAGAAGACGAGAGGAGCCAGCAGTCGTGGAGTCTACAGCTGGTCCAGACCAGTCCCGGCCTGTTGATGGCAGCGGACTTGGGGTCGATTGGACAGAGCAAAGCTTCGACGCCTTGTTTAATTCTACAGACATCTTTGCTGATGAACTGGGAGACATGAGCGGATGGTTCGATCTGGAGTGGTTTGAGACGTACGGCGTCGAAGGGCTCGGGAATGCAGGAATGGCATAGAAAGAATGGCCATCCACAGTTATTTTCGACTTACGTAGGCAGCTGAAGCTATCATCCGGACGTAAATGTAGAATTATTAAATATACATCTATGTCCGGATGGTAGCTTCAGCTGCTTTCGGTACCCACGGATCAGTCCGTCGGCGAGAGTCCGAAAGTCTCGGAGCAATCCCCACTCGGGGATTACTTAAGGCGGCCGTTTGTCGCTGTTCCTCGGCTCCAGCACCAAGCACCATGCGGCCCCCAACAATACGCTCGCTACGGCTTTCCGGCCACCTCTTTCGTCGCACCTTCGCCTCGGCCACACCCCGAGTTGCCCTTCTCTACCAAGCTCTGGACCCACCCATCATCAACGGTGTGCGCAAGCCCAAAAAGCCAGGCGGTTCGTTTCCCAAAAAAGGCTTGTCTCCGCTCCAAAATGGCTGATTATTTGCAGGCTACCGCGACTCTGGAGCAGACATTGCATACGTGCTGCGCGAGCAATGCCGCATTTCCGTTGCAACTCCTGCGCAAAACCCCGACCCGACGAATGATGTGGACTGGGTTTTCCCAGACCACGAGCAGGGAATTTTAGCCGCCGTGGAAGCTGGGGCTACCTGTCTATGGGCAAACACCATCCTTTTCAAAGATCATCCTCTCCAGACATCATCCGCTTTGGTCCCATACCAGGATAAAGTTCGTGTTGTTGGTCAACCACCGCTCTTTGTGGACGCGTATGACGACAAGAACTATGTAAACAGCATGCTGAGGCAGCGCGGCGGCTTCACTCTCCCCAAATCAAGCATTGTCTCGCAGCAAGATGATCTCGAGGCATCACTATCACGCGACAACATCTCATCCTGGCCCGTCGTTGCGAAACCCATCCGCGGACGTGGTAGCCACGGTGTCAAGCTTTGCTCGTCTCTCAAAGAGCTTCGCGACCATTCCGACCGCCTCTTTTCTGAATCTCCATCCATCATGATCGAGGAGTACCTGTCAGGACAAGAAGCCACCGTCACAGTCATGTCGCCTTCTGCCAATCGTCCCGATTACTGGGCCATGCCCGCTGTCGTCCGCTTCAACCACGTTGATGGAATAGCTCCATACAATGGTGTTGTTGCCGTCACAGCCAACTCACGCGTCATTTCTCCCAAAGAGGCTAGCGAGGATCCGGCGTATGAACAACTTGCCAGAGAATGCGAGGCCACAGCACGCCTACTTCAGACAAAAGCACCCATCCGCATAGACGTCCGACGCTTTAGAGATGAGAAGGGGTCGCCTTTTGCGCTTTTTGATGTTAACATGAAGCCTGTTCGTACACCTTTCAAATGCCAGCCTAGATGGCCAAATGCTGACACATTAATAGAACATGACTGGACCAGGAAGGCCCGGCAGAGAGGATCAGGCGAGCCTTACAGCGTTGGCCGCGGCCGGTCTTGGTTGGGACTATCCTCAGCTTTTGGAAAACATTTTGCAATCAGCTTGCTCCCTGAAGGACCTCCGGACAGCAAAGCCGGCTTTCTGAGACATCTGCAAAAAGATTCCTGCTCTGAAAGAAGTAAATCCATAGCCAAAAATAAGTTTTTCAATTCTTCTACTTCATGAAGATGCGTGGCTCTCGGGTGCTGTTTCTCCATTGACCTGACTCTTCCCAATGAACGCCGAAGTCAGATGTTCACACATGTACTCATCTTCCGGCGCAACCTCAAAATCGAACCTGCAAAGGTCTTCCTTGAATGGGAACATGTAGGTAGATGTCACCCTTTCTTCCGTCAGCACCATCATCTAAGAGGAATCGCTTACTTACCAATGATGCTCTTTGCTCGCCTGATACTCTTCCAGAGCAGCGCGATCATGGTGGTAGCTGACAAGCGCGAATTCGAAGCCTTTGCTCCGTTCAATCGGATCCGTAACAGAAGGGCCTCCGACAATAAGACGGCCGTCCTTAACACATGGGAGATTTTTGAGTTTTTTGAGCTCCCGGACGAAGGTCGCCTTGTGCTCTGCTGTCACTTCAGGCTTGAACTTGAAGAGTACTACGACCCCGCGGCTTGTCAGCTACGGAAAAAGAGTTGGCGGCTGAGTCGCCCTTACCGATGTGTATGAGAGTCATTGTCGCAAAACTTTTTTAATGGGAATGGCGGGAGAGTGCAATGGCACCAGCATGTCATATATAGGTGGTCACCTGCTTCTTGTAAGGGACGGCTGGCTCAACGACGGTCGTTTTTCCCCCCACTTTGATTAGCCTCGGCATACGTCCGCGGTGAAATTGTCTCGGAAAGGCCCCGAATACGGATGAGCTAATTCCTGGCTGATGGGAGCCCCCCAAGTCACACAGGACTCGTAATTTCAGATGCGATACTCCCAGTTAAGAGCCCTTTCATCACCCCGGCAATGTGAGGCGGTGCACATAAGCAGTCGAGCAGGCCGCACAAGGAGAGTTGAGTTCCCGGAGCAGCGGCGACGGAGCGGTGCCTACCGAAGCGTAGCTGGTGGATTATGTTCATATGTATGAATCTGGGAGACTTTTCCAAATTGGCAAACCAGGAAGTACAGAGGTTTATGGAGGTCTTAGGCTTAGTGTCTCATAAAAGGTCCTGCAAATGTTGCTAATGGGAAAAGTTATCAAATGTGGCGAGCTCTTTGTTTGCGCTTGGCTAAGTACCTCTTATTTCATCATACCGATGAGATGAGAGATGCTATCAAAGTGCTTCTTTTTCTCCTTCTCCTCTTCTTTTTCGAAAATCTGCTGCTCCTTTTCTCCCAGCTGCTCCGACCGTCCTACACGGCTCTTTTCTTCGAAGTACCCATCTCTCTGGTTGAGGGAGTTGTTCTTCTTCCACACAGTGATATCGGCCACGCTCCGCCAGAAGGTTGCGCGCGAGATACCCATCCGCTTGCAAAGAACCGTCTCGAATTCGTCAGGCGTCTCGAAAGCCTCTTCGGTGCTGTCGCTATCGTCCACGTCCGGATAATACTTGCCGTCGTTGGCCTTGACTCTTTCGCTTGTACTGTGGACGTAGTCTCGAATGCGGTTGTAATTTTCGAAAGAAACGACCCCTTCGAGGACATTGGCTTCGGTAATCTTACTGATGAAGGACGTCTCTTCTGCGCTGACACCGTTGCGTTCTTGTTCGCGGAGGACACTTTTCTTCTCCTCTTCGGAATATGAAATTGGGCATGGAGGAGCATGGCCATCTTTCGTCCTTGTGATATCATCCCAATGCTCTGTGACGTTGATCAGAGCGGCATGAAGATGGTTGAGCCTGGCTGAATGGCGTGATCTAACGGCTGTCAGTAGCTCTCGTAGTATTTGCCACTTCGGTATGCTAAGAATGCTGTGGCTTTCTTCAATATGTTTAATCTTATCGAAGAACCTTGCATCCATCATTCCTTGACGCCAGTCCATAAGTTGCTTCGCGATAAGCTCCTGCCGCTTGTGGGAGATAGTCTCGGGCTGTCGTGGCATCCGCGGTTTACTTGAACGCAGTTCAGATCTCCGCATTCGATGAGTTCCCCACGCCAGTAGATGGGGCTGCGCCATCCCGCTGAAGCTGTCAGTGATGGCGGCAATTTTGACATTCCGAGACTGTGTGAAGTTGACATGTCGAAAGTCGGTCCTCAATAGCTCGTAGGCTGAGAGTCTCGGGGTGCTTATTGCGGTAATGATGCGCGGTAACAGATGATCCACGATCTTCAGATAATCACCGTAGAGCTTACAATGCTGCAAGCTGAAATTCTGCTTCTTGTCTCCATGAACGATCGGACCATCTTCGAGCACAGCCAGAGTGTTCTTGATTGTGTTATTGTAAATGAAGACTTCAGGGTTAATGACTATGCCAGTGAGCTGAGTGACATGTAATTGCTGAATAGGCTGACTTACAGGGACCTCCATCTCCTGGCTCGTGGCCTTGAAACCTCCACTTCCTAGTGCAATAGGGACCAACGCAGAGCCCTTTCAAGTCATCGCGGTCAGGAATTGGGAAAGACGGGCAACCCAAAGGCAGGTCGCGGGAAAAGTAGATGGCACCGAAACCAGGGAGTTTGAATGATAAAAAGCGGGCCTCGATGTCAGCCAGTTCGTCGGCCAGCTTCAGTCTTTCATCATCGTTAAGATCTGTCCAAATGTTGATCTCTGAGCCGTCAGGTTCTTCGAAAGCGATGAAAGGCCAGCCAATTGGGTTGTCTTGAGTGCAGTCGTATCGCAGGACTTTGGGAACGGGTACACCAAGAGATCTCGCGAGAGCCATCATTGCTACTCGATTCGCTAAGCGTAGGCTTCGTGTGTCGCCCTTATTCTCAATCTCGAGCCCATCGTCGAAATGAAGTCGAAAAATGAGGCGTCGACTACGTGAACTCACACTGGCACGGATGTCGCGATATCTAGGGGTCTCAGCCGCTTTTTCGAGGAAGACTCTTGCTGCCCTAGGAAACATGATCCTCTTCGCAATATATTTCATCTCTTCCGTGCGGAATTCGCGATAGGTAGCGGTGTAATTAAGCGCTCGGTCTGACCTTCAACACGCAATAGGTTAGTCTTCACATCGATAGATTATTGCAGATTATCATAGGAAAGGTTCAGCGGAATAGACATACAGAAATTGACGAGAAGTATACCCCCACAGGCCCCGAGATGGTGTTTGATGTGCAGTGTGGTCCGGCGTAGCACGGTGTGGATGGTGAGACGATTCGCCTTTTGGTAAATTAACAAAGCTCCCTTGCCAGCAGGATTGAGTACGGGGCATTACCATTATCTTTGGCTTCGGCTTGCGGTCCTGCATGTGAGTAGGGTAAAGCAAACAATTTGCTAACGGACCCGCCCGGCGCATCTCTTTCTCTCTTCCCATTATTCTCCTGCGAGCTGTGGTTCATTCCAAACACCTTTTCAAGTCCCGCCGCAAGCATCATACGTCTTTCTATCTTACTTTGGTCAGTCTCTTTACTCTTGGCTTGCGAGCCTGGCTGTGATTCATGAGCATGGGACCCAGCATCCGGGTCTTCGGCGGACGACCGAGGGCGCCTGGCCGGGGGGTTGAAATGAGAGTGAAGCATAGAGCGAAACGCATCTATTGCTGTTTGACCCTGCCCAGTCTCTTTCTCATCGAGCGCATGACCACTAGTCTTTGACCGTGATTCATGAATGGTAGAACCAGCATCCGGATCTTTGGTTTCACGTTGTCGTCGGCCGAAGATGGATTGAAGCGCATCCTTTTCTCTCCTGCTCTGTTCGGCTTCTCTCCACTCAGTCTCCGCCCAATTGATCACATGGCCAATACTTTCGGCATGTGAATCTCGCTGCAACGCGTGAGAAGCAGTTTCTGGATCTTTGGCCTCCCGGTTAGGCGCGCTCGGTCGCGAGCTGAAAGCGGATCGAAGCGCGTCTCTTTCTCTCTTATTCTGCTCGGTATCTTCCCATTCGGTATTTTTCCAATCAATCACATGGGCGTGTGAGTCTGGATGCGATTCATGAGCGTGGGAGCGAGCATCTGGATCTTTGGGCTTTCGGCGAGGTGTATGTGGTCGTCCGCCGCCGAAGGCAGAGCGAAGCGCCTCTCTTTCTCTCTCGTCATGCTCATTCTCCCCCCAGTCAAACACATGACCATTGGTGTCATGAACGTGGGGTCCAGCATCCGGATCTTTGGTCTTGGGCTCAGGCGCGCTCGGTCGTCCGCCGCCGAAAGCAGAGCGAAGTGCTTCTCTTTCCTGCTCTGTCTTTTCTCTTGCATTTTTTCGTTTGGTTTTTTTAAAGCTCGAATGTCGCGCAGGTGTCATTTTCGCCGGGGGTAGCACCCGCGGACGACATGCTGAAAGCTGCCTTAACATGGTGACATTGGCGAAGGCGGTGGGCGGAGAAATGCCGATGATGTGGAAAGAGGTGGGCGGCAGCCGATAGTTTGACGAATCCTGAGGTTGCACGACGTAAGCGGGTCGACAGGGTATGAGAAGTCGTGGCCGGAGCATTTATCCATCGATTCTGCTCTCAAAACCTTTGTTTCCGTCCCTCCATTCTGCGGAAAGAAAGATAGAAAGATAGAGAAAATTATCGTAGAAAATGCGCTTGAATGTATACAATTGAGATATTCTTTGGCGAGATTGGAGGCATGGCGAAGCTGTGGGGACGGCAGGGCGGGCGGGGGCAGGGATCAAAAGCTGGCCTCCTCCTTGCTCCTTCTCATACATCATCACCGTCGCGAACCTCTTCCCCATCCTCTTGAGTCCCGACTAGAATAGGTGTCCAGATGCTACCTCCAGCCTCAATTCACTACGACTCCCCCACTGTCTCCTTCTCGCCTCCCGTCCTGTGACAATCTGCCTCGCACCAGCCCGCGCCAAACAAACGCGTCTCTCCGATCTACTACCCGCCTTGCATCCACACCGAGCAACAAACCAAGCTTTCGCTCCATCTCTCGCGCCCACATCAGCCTCGAGCCCCCTGACCTTAGCATACGAAGCAAACAGCCTACCACAGCCCACACCGCTGGAGTTCCGCATCCTCCAAAAAACAACCCCGCGCACCCTCACCAAAAACGCGCCCCTTCAGACCCCCGCAGCTCTCCCAACGCAACCAACACCACCACCACTATGCCGAGCGCAATGGTGCAGCAAACCGCCACGGCGGCCGCGCTGTCCGCCGCCAGCAACGTGCTCGCGCAGCTCATCACAGCGCAGAAGACGGGCGTGAGACAAACCACCACACACCACCCCCACCCTTTCCCCCCCACAAACGAAATAGAAAAATGAGGGTAAACGGCTGACATTTGCGCCCATCGTCCGTCGACCGGCGAAAAGCAAGCGTTCACCATCGACGCGGTGCCCGTGGCCAAGTTCGTCCTCTTCACCATCCTCAGCACCCCGCCGAACGTGCTGTGGCAGGAGTTTCTCGAAGACGTGTTTCCGGGCGAGAAGAAGGTACAGCTGGCGGTAAATAAGGACGCGAATGACGAGAAGCAGGGGAAGGACGTGGCCAAGGATAAGGCGCAGCAGAAAAGCGCGGGGATGAATTGGGCCAACGTGCTGTGGAAATTCCTGCTGGATCAGACGGTCGGCGGTGTGGTGAACACGGTGCTGTTCATTGCGGGCATGAAGGCGCTCAACGGCGGTAATGCCGAGGAGGTCAGAATAGCTGTGAAGGAGGTGAGTTCGCGCTCTGATTGCGTATTGGGGGATTTATGTCGGGAGGGTTGAGAGATGTTCAAGTTGAGGGGGGAAAGAGTATGGCTGATTATTTCTGTGGTTATAGGGGCTCTGGCCTATCTTCCTCGCGGGCACCAAGCTGTGGCCTCTGGTCTCGGCCATTAGTTTCACCATGATTCCCGTTGAGAAGAGGGTGATTTTTGGTAGCATCGCTGGCGTTGCTTGGGGAGTATATCTGAGCTTGATGGCTGCGGAGTAAGCTAGCTCTTCATGTTAGGAGCGCCGTATTTTCGCACCGGCCCCGCGCGTTGCGGCTTTGGGTAAGAGGCATTCATTGTTGGATTACTACAGCACGATTTCCATTGGCGCACGGGTACAGGTGGCTGTCCAGCTGGTCCATGCAGACACACCTCAAATATCAAGGCAATCTAGACGGATGGACCGACGAGGCCTTTGTCAATCGCTTTTTGCTTCGACGAATTTGTCTCGACCTTGGAGTCCCTCCCGAAGCACGACAATACCTTTCAACGAACTTAATATTACAAGCAAGCGCTCATTTATACAAAGTCTCGGCATGATCTTCGCGTACTTCTATCCTGATCTATGTTCGATCCCTATCACTTGCATGTCTCATTTTTCTTGCCTCCTTCTCCAAGCATTGCAAAGTCTCTCAATTGTTCCATGTTCCATCCGTGCGCATTCTTGGAGAAGGAGAAAGAATAACGATCTTCATGCTTTCCTCATGGACTCTCAATCAAGATGACACAAACCTACGCTAATTTCAGAAAGTGGCTGGATGGAGATACGAGGCTCAAGCATGAAGGGATGTGCCGGTTGGTAGCTAATTCCGCTCCAAAGCAGTCCTTCAGTCGAGCACACAATGAGAATATTGAATATCTCACAAAAGGTAAGCCAACACTATGTCTTCAGACCACGGCTCTACTTTTCAAACCCGCCTGCAAGATTTGAAACCATATCATGACCCTAATAGGTATTCCAAGTTCCCGCCACGAGCTACCAAAACGCCAACATGCCGCCCTACCCAACCACTCTATGCCATCTCATATATTGGTATACCACACAAACCCCCTTCGACAAAAGAAAGAAGTAAAGAAGCGAACAACAAAAGAAAAAAAAAAGCGGGAATAACGAAGAGTAAACAAAATTACACAAAGAGCCACTCCGCCTTCGCACCTCACGGCGACCTACCACCCCCATACCCCCGCTCATCCAACGGCGAGTCCCGACTATGTTGGCGATGGTGATGATGGTGGTGGTGCGTATGAACGTGCGCATGATGCCGCAACCCCTGATCAAACTCGTCCAGCTCGACCTGCTCGACGCCCACCACCGCCTCGTTCGTCACCGTCACGTGGCTCTCCTTGAGAATGTACTTTTGGCTCTCGGCGTCCGACAGCTCCTCCCAGTTGCGCTTGCCCGCCTCGCACGCCACCGTGTGCGAGTGGTCGCCATCCGCCACGCCTCCGTCGCCCCTGTGATGATGATGATGATGTCCAATTGCCACTCCAACACCGACAGCATCCCCGTCCATGCTCCCTCGAGACATCCGGAACGTGTCGAGCTTGTGGTGCGTGTGGTTGCCCGTCATCCGGCTCTTGCCGCCCGTGTTGCCACCGCCGACGGTTGTTACTCCGTCTTTGCTGGGCCCGCTGTTGGAGAGCGAGGACGCGAAGAAGGGGATGTAGCGGAGGAGGGGCCGCAGGGCGGGGAGCGACCCGGCGATGAGGCCGACGCCGGATTCGATGATGGACCAGAGGGCGATGTTGGCGAGGCCGTAGAGGTAGTCGTCCGGGCTGTTGTAGTTGAGGAGGTAGCGGAGGCGGACGAGGGTGGCGGTGGAGGCGCTGGTGGTGGGGAGGGGGTGTTAGTGAGGGGTCTGCTTGTGTGGGGGTGGAGGGGAGGATGGGGAGGAGGAAGGCTGGGTTGAAGTGATTGTGTATATGGACACACTTCCAACCTGCTGGGCCTGAGATAACAAAGAAAGGAGAAGGCGAGCAAACTTACACAACACCCAACGCCAGAACGACAACGACGGAAGCCTTGATGCGGAAGCGAAGTTGGATGTTCCACAAGATGAAGGCCGGCAGGATGGCGCAGGACCAGTCGGTGACGATGGAGCAGGCAGACAGGAAGTACGACGAATTGGTGATGGCCTTGGTGTCGATGCAGTGGCCGAGCGTCTTGTCCCAGGTGGCGGCGACGGGCTGGCACTGGACCAGGACGGTGACGATGGTGACGATGGCGCCGACGGCGCTCAGGAACATGATGATCCAGAGCGAGTAGCGGTACTTGCGCTGCTGCGTGATGCGGAGGAGGGCGATGCAAATGGCGCACTTGATCGGCACCGTCGACGCGATGTACCAGATCTGGAAGAACATGAACCACTGTCAGGTGTCAGTCAACATTGCCACCTCATTCATCCGCAAGGAGGGGAGGGAGGTCAATCATACTTTGCGGCCCTGCTTGTCGTGGTAAGAATTGATATGATTACTGTGAGTGCCGATGCCGTTGAAGGACGCTGAGATTGTAGCCTGGCAAGCCAGTGTGTATAGGACCTATCGACTGTCAGACACGATCATGGTACGCTCTTCGGCTCGGGGTAGTACTGACCAGGCCTGACACCATCATCCAGTCATCCAAACCGAATGCCTTCATGCCCGTCCGCACGATTATTCGAGCAACAACAACAACCCATGACATCGTAAGAAGGGCGATTGACACGACATTGAGTGAAAGGCCCGGGCCTGTAGGAGTGAGCGTCATTGATCAAGTGATGGAGAGAATGGTGAATATGGTTCAACAACAAGGGCCGGGGCGGTAACAGTAAGTCAGGTGGGCCAAAGGGCCGCGCAGAGTATGTATATGCAGCGAGAGAAATAGAAATCAAACCACGACGGGCGAAAGAAGGGGCCAGACATGGTGGAACTCGGGCAGGGTCTCAAAGAAAAGTCGGCTACGCCAGCTAGACCGGTCCAGCGGATACGGGTAGCACTCTAGCAAATCGATTTTTTCCCAAGCCGTGCCCAGTTTGCTCCCAGTCAGTTCAAGCCACAATTGTTCCCCTGGCTTTGTCAGGTGTCAGCGCGCTTCTGGTACAGAAGCAGTTCGAAGCCTTGCCGCGGCACCGGCTGGGATCAGCTGCGGATACCAAAGGACACTTATTTAGTTCGTCGGACATGCACGTGGCATGGCTGCGGCAGTTGGCTGCGTTCCTGCTTTAGAACGGGCGCTAGGAATTAGTCCAAAGCATGCGCTGCGGCAGCCAACGGTCAAAGCATTACCCTCACGATTCAATATATGAAGTAGAAGCCGTATTCAGCGCCTCTAGAAGGGCAACATGACACTGATGCGGGTCTGTCAGAGTCAGCAGTTGTGCGCAAAAAAGCAAGGCCAAGAAGATTCGTGTGGGGAGGACGCGCATGGCGTGGGCTGAAAGCGTGGCTGGACTCAAAAAGCCAGCCAGAGCGCCACAAACGGAAAGCGCACTATCTACGCACGCAGCCTGATACGCCGGACGCCACTCCGGTAGGGCGCGCATCACGGTTGTCCCTGGTGTCGATCTTGTCGCCTGGCTTCATCAGAAGCGGTTGATCCTTCAGCGGAGCCGCATCTTGCCTGCCGGGTTATCCCGACGAACACGATAACCACGCGGCTGCAAGATTTGGTTTGAGTGGGTCATGGTGGATCGCATTTGTGCTCTGAAGATATCGAGAAAAATAGGAGTTGGGTGATGAGGAAAAAAGGAGCGATGCGGAAATGCGCGAGTAAGCCGATGGAGATGGTGGTGAATCCGCTGCGAGGTTTGCCTCATTCTTCGCATCAACACGAGCATTGGTCCATTGGTCGCCTTAATCGTGTTCCTCTCTCTCACCTGCTCAGCTGGCAGCCACATCATACGACCTCGCCATTGTGTCGAAAGAGCGGCGAGCGTTTCATTTAGGGTGGCTTGCAGACTTCTCAGTCGATAAGCAAAGCCAATCTGCAGGCATCCGCATGCCAGTGTCTTAGCCTGGGCAAATTTTGTGGGCGGCTGTGCAGATTATTGATGCGCAACAGGGCAGAGTTGATCAATGATCTGGAAGCGGGAGAGATGCATGTCGTGCTCGGCAGGCACCACCCCTCGCCACGTCCACCACCACTCTTGCGGAGATCACAGCCCAGACTCTGCTTATCTGAATATCCCTGTCCATTCGCCCTCGGACGAAATACCTCGGTACCCTGTCCGCGGCAACGGAAGTAGAGAGCTGGTGGATCTGGAGGATGCGGAATGCTGGGTGAGAGCCTGATTGGAACTTGTTAGCGTTGCAAGGTTTCTCTGAGATTTGAACCATCAAGTGCTCCAGCCGCCGCTGACTCGCCCTCATCTCACTCGGTTTTCGCCTATCGAGGATCCGAGCCTTAAACCAATGGTGGTGCTTAGTAGCGTTCTGTCTCAAATCCAGATCTTTTCTTCCCACGGTGTTTCCGAGAAATCCGCATAGAAAAAAGGAAAAAGAAAGTCCCTCCCCTTTAGCCGTGCCGAACACCTGTTCGACTTTCTTTTTCTCCATCCTTCCCGCAGCCCCTCCCGCGGACATTTTCTACCTTCGTTCGCATCTGCAAGCATCCCCCGCGAATTCCCCGAGTTCCGCCGACCCACACACGCACATCCCTGAAAACTTGTCGTTTCAGCTCCAAACACGAAAGCCCAAAAAGCAAATAAAAGGGCTGCCCAAAGGGCAAAAGGAAAGCTCCCCCGGACAGGCTTGAACTGTCAACCTCCTGATTGCAATGGTAATTGGATTACCGCTAACAGTCAGACGCGCTAGCCAATTGCGCCACGGAGGAGTAGTTTGTAACGACTCCTTGGATCCAGCTAAGTTACTGGAGTGGCAGTTGTTGAGAGGTGGTTTCCCTAATAGCACTTATAAAGAAAAGTGCGTGTTTGACCCCCCTTGAGTTGTGAACAACAGACGAGACGCCGATGGTAGGAAAAACGTTCATTATTATCGTGGGGGCGATCGGCTATTGAGTCATGCGAGGAATGCTGAGGGCTGTTCATGATTAGTGGATTCTATCAGATCTTAGCCTTCCGCGTGGAAGGATCCTACACTCTTCCTTCGAGAGTATAACGATCCATCTAAAGGCAGAGCTCAACTACTGATATAAATGGGGTGCAATGTCTCCAGTGAGACATGATTGATAAGCTAATTTCTCCTGGAACCCGCCATGGCGCCGGCCGGCCAACGAACAAGCTGCGGCCAATCAACAAACAGCTCATTGAGCTACCGCTTCAGCTCTGCACACGATGTCTCAGTCACCCAACATCCACACACACAGCGGGATACAGAAAATTATGCCTTAGAGTCCCATGACAAATAATATTAATTTCTCTGCATGAGCAGTTGAAGCCACCATCCGGATGAAAATGTGGATTTAAAAATCACACAAAAACGTCCGGACATGGACTTCAACTGCCCGCGTAAGTAATATTCATTCATTAACAGCGCTTATAACAGCAGGCATCACTGGCACTCACGATACTCTTGAGTCCATCTTCTCGTCATCAATACTTCATTACTTTTTCGTTACTCTACCAGTATCAAATCTGTCTTGCGTCTCTGCAGCAACGTGCACATAAGAGCACCCGCTCTCTCTAACAGTAGATTGAAGAATAAATAAGTCTTTTTCTCGAGCATTCCGTATCTCTTCTCTCAACATCCTCGGGCTTATGCCGGGAACTTGAACGACGCATTCCCATTGCCGTAATCCCCGGTCTGGGTAGTGAAGTCAGACACCTCGCTCAAGTCACTAATACGTCCGAGCAGCAGCTCGAGGGCGCGGTAGGCGGCGCCGGGCGTGTAGCCGGGGAGCTCGTGGCCGGCGAGCTGGGTCTGATAGAAGGTCAACCCACGCTCCGAGCCCCACGTTCCGAGGATTCCGGAGCCAGCGAGAGAGCCACCGTTGAACTCCGGGTGATAGGGTGAAAATAGAGGCTTGCCAGGATACTCCTGAAGCCCCTGTTTTCCATTCCAGGTCGTGTTCTGCAGCGCCAGCAGGGTGCCGTTGGTGGAGAGGATGAAATCGAGGTTGCCGGAGCCGACGATGACGTTGTTGGTGCGCTCGATGACGTTCTGCAGCGTGCCGTCGAGGGCCGGGCCGGGGCTCTGGTCGCCGCTGCCGACGAAGACGTTGATGTCGGTGCACTGCGCCCAGTCGGCATCCACGGGCGCGTTGATGGCCTCCTTCACGTCCGTCCGGTTGAAGTAGACCTCCAGGCCCGGCGGCGAGTAGTCGCCCGTGTTGACGATGCCGAGGACGGAGAAGGGGTGCGGGCACGTCTCGGTGATGTGGTAGATGTTGAAGCACGGGTTGACCTCGAGCGCGGCCAGGTACACGTCGTCCCACAGATCACACGCCGCCGCGGCCTCGTCGACGTAGGGGTCCGGCAGCACGGGGAACGGCTCTTGCGGCGGCGGGTACGTCAGGTAGGTGGCGAGGTAGTCGGTGTAGTTGCACGCCGCGGCGCGCTGCTTGATGTCGGCCGTGAAGCTGTCGTTGAGGAAGAAGACATTGGACCAGAAGTCGACGTACTGCGGCACGATGACCTCCTGCTGCAGCACCTCGTCGCCGATGATGGGGTCGTTGATGGCGATGCCCGCCAGGTTGTAGTAGTCGGTGTCGTTGCGGTTCAGGAACTCGTTGGCCACGTACGGCACGTAGAAGCCCGCGTAGCTCTCGCCCGTGATGTACACCTTGCTGCCGTGCGCGTCGAACGTGTCGACGAATGACTTGTAGAAGCCGGCGAATTCCTTGGCCAGGTCCAGCTCGTTGGCGATGTCGGGCTCGCCCTGGGTGAAGCCGACGCCGACAGGTTGTCTAAGGAAAAGTCAGTTTAAAGTTCTGAAGGTTTGAGGGCTTCAGAGGAAAGCTTACTCAACCCAAAGCATGTTGGTTAGGTTGACCCAGGTGTATGGGTTCTGCACGGGGGCGTAGGTGCCGGACTCCCACGTGAACGGACCATTCTCCGTCAACAGACCACTGAGAGAACTGCAGCCGGGGCCGCCATTGAACCTTAAAAAAAAAAAATCAGGAAAGACGGCTTTAAACAAACTCAAGAGTTGCAGCATGCATACCAGATGGTGATCTCGTCAGTGGCATTGGGGTTCGTGGACGGGAAGAACCTGATTGATCCGGATCAGCAACCAAAAAGCTTATCAGGGGACAAGCACCGGCGCACGTACCAGAAGTAAAGCTTGCGGGTTTCATTGGCCTTGTCCGAGATCGGGAGCAGACCAGCGTAGGACTCGCCAATGTCAAAGTCGACATCGGGGATCTTGGTGCCATCGACGGCGAAGGCTGCGGGGAGGAGCGGTGTGAGCACATTTGACGTGTCGGCTGGTGAAGTGGTGGGACGTAGTGCTTACACTGCGTCTTGTTTGTAGCGAACGGCGACGCACGCTTCTGCAGCCTAGGCTGCTCAGCGGCGAAAGCGGCGGCCGCAGCGGCCTCGGCCTCGCGCTTCTCAAAGAAGCCTTTCTTGACTTCCTCGGCGCGCTGGAAGGCGTGCAGAGGACCGCGGCCGGCCTGCTTGGCCCCGGCGGCGAAGGGGAGCAGGGCAGCGGCACTAAGCAATGCAAACGAAGGCTTCATTGTGAACAAGCTACACCGAGTGGTAGACCAAGCTTTTTCCAAGACCTGGGGCGACCGGGCTTTTATAAGGTGCAGCTTCGGTGCCTGGCAGGTCGCGTCATTTTATTTGGGTGGAGGCGGAGATAACGAAACGAAGGGTATACTAGCAGAATCAGGCAGGAGCTGCTGTTCGTGGCGGACTGCCTGCGGACCAACCTGCTTGCATGAACAGCTCCTGACTCAGCTGTCTTTGGTCATTGAAACGCGACTACTGCGGAGCCTGGCAAGTGATGGGACGGGATCATCGCCGTCCCTGTCAATCGCCCGTCGCGCCAAGCTTGGAGAGGAAACACTTAAACTTCTCAAAACACTTAACACATGATTCGATTGAGTTTTTCTAATAAGCAGGACTCTCGTATGCCCGACTAGAAGGATTCGAGACGGTGTAAGAGCGGCGTGCAGGTTAGTGACGTCGTCGAGCGGCGGTCACGCAGACACTGCCGTCTGTTGGCCCAAGCAGCCCGCGCTTCTTGCGGGGCGCAGTCGAAAGGCGTCATCCGCAGTTGTTAGTTCACCATCATTCACCCAACTGCGCCGTAGACCAAGAAGAGCCTCACTCTCTCCTTTTCCACTGCACTCTGCTCTCATCGAGGCATTGACAGCTACCCTTCATTGTCCCATCTGAACTCTGACTGTTCCAAGGTAGCCCCGCACCAGACGATTGGATTTGTTTCCACCCACGATTCCCCGGCATCCGGGCACCCCGGTCGTGTTGGCCGGCATATGAGATACGAATCAACGTCGGTTATGTAGCCGTCGGTTCCAGCGCCACAACGACGGAATGTACTTGCCGAATCAGGCAGCTGGAGCCAATGGCCGGCCGAGTCCGAGGCAAAGATCACGTGATGATTGTCGGCGGTGGCAAAAAAACCTACTGGCAAGGAGGAGAACAACACTCTACCAGAGAGATATACAGGCGGCCACGCATGATTGCTAAGGCGAATCGTGAATTCCGTCATTGGAAGGCAGTCGTGTGGTGTCAGCCGATCCTAGAAAGCTCTCATAAGCCTGCGGGCAGTCTGCCGGTTGGGCGCGCCGGTATCGGGGCAACGCGGGTCCTCGCCCCTCGGGAGAGAGATGGATAAGCGCGGCACGAGGCAGCAACTCACTTGTCGCGACAGTCATACATGATCTTTGGTGAGGTGTTTTTGACATTTGTTTTTGTTTATTTGTTTTGTCTTGCTGTGTGTGTGTAGGTTGAAAGTGTAGTAGGGGTATCGAGGAAATTACTGAAGGACCCTTGCTGCAAATTGAAAGGATAAAACACATCCAACGCCTGTGTAAGACCATGCGCCATGCTCGCGCGTCTATGCGTCTAGAAGCCGGAAAGACCAGAAGCCGAAAGAGGTTGTGGTGTGGTCATTGTGCGTTGTTGCGGGCGTAGGTAGCGCCATGTCGGACCGTGTCGTGTGAGCCGTCTAGTTGGCCGAGGCCTCGCGGTGCTGCCACGGCAGCCAGGACGAAATCTGTCATTTCTTGTGTCAGCCATTAACCTCAGCGCCGTGAAACCGGAACAAGGCAGCGGGCCATACCTTCTGGGCTGCGCGCTCGGCGGCGACCTTCCTCTCCAGATCCTCCAGGCGCTTGAGCTTCAATTCGTGGTAGATGTGCAGCTGCTCCTTGTGCTCGTCCTTCAGCTTCTTGAACTCGCGGTCCAGCTCCTCGTGCCACGGGTACAGCACGCCCGTCTGGAAGCACAGCGCCGACACGGCGACGGTGAAGTTGAGGTAGGGAAGCCAGCGGCGGGCGGTAGCACCGAGAACCATCTTGAAAGCGCGATTTTTGGTTTTCTTCTTTCTTTGCGGCGAAAAAAACGGGAAAAGTGAACGCGGAAAAGGGAGTGACAAGCAAAACAAAATTTTTGAAAGAGGGCCCAGGGCAGCGGGCGGTATAAATATCTCCGGGCCTTGGGCAAGGGGAGGGAGGACAATTAGTGGGGGCTTGTGAGTTGCCTTGGGATGATGGCTGCTTGGCCACTGCTGAACCGAAGCTTTCCGAATAGCGTAACTCGGACCCACTTTGTGGTCTGATTTCAGAGGCCTTTTATCTTGCAATGGCCAGCCCAAGATGAGGAATTCCTGCAACTTTGCCACCTGATAGGCCGCAGCAGCCGTTTAAGGCGCGTGCCCGCGTTCCAGCCACGTGGTGCGGCAAAAAATAGACGCTGAGAGCGCGCGCGCTGGACGCCATCGTCCGCGTCGGGTACGTGGCAGGCGTTCAGCTTGGGCTTTTCGGCTATGAACCCAGCATCGAGGCCTTGGGTCTGCGCCGCGCAACAACGAACGCTATGTTAAAGCTGCAGCCAGTGTGCCTCGACTCATCGCCGTCCGCCTCCGACTTCGCCGCGCCCAGCCCGCATCCATCAGCCTGGCTTGGCTCCCCGGAATTTCATGCTCAGCTCGGAATCCAACCCCGCGACACTTCCTGCGGAGGCGGGATCAGCTGGCCGCTCCGTAACGCCCATCTGACAAGCCGGCCCCGTTCTCCACAAATGGCAGCCTTGTGAGCAGCGCGGGATGAGAAGCCGTGGGGAGGCATTTTTTGGCTGGTGAAAGGAGACGAAATGACCTCGGTTTCGGGAAAGGGAGTCACAGGCCGGACACTGCCGCTACGTACTTACGAGTTTTTTTCATCCGCCAAAGGCAACCCGTAACCACTTGCTCCCTATATAACGCTGGGCGCCCGCAACCTTTTATCCGAAGGACCGGCTGCTGCGCCCCCCGTGCAAAAGGGATTTCTCTTCGAACGAGAATTACCCGTGGCCACATCCGCCGCACCCGCGAATTCCCGCGCGCTCTCGAACTCTGCGAATTGGCAATTGCCGCAAAAACCGGATTGGTTGTCGTGGATGCGTCGCATCAGCGAGACGCAAGACCAGGGGATGGGAAGAGCCAGAAGGTTCGATGAAGTCTGAGCGTCTGTCGTAGCTCCCGAGTTGCAGACGACAAAAGATGTCTTTCCGTTCCTGCAGCGCCTTGAAGGGCCGACGTTGGAAAGTGTGGGTTCACAACGGCACGGGACGAGGCACAACCGCCTCCGCATTGCGTCACTCGGCATCCCGGCGCATGCCCTCGCTCGCGCTGTCGCGTGCCCGAGATGATTTGGGTAACAACCACCCCTTGCAGCTAAACTTTTGCTAATTATTCCTGATGCGCTTGCCTTTGGGTTTCTCGCTCAACCTTATTTTTTCGTTTAAAAAATCTTTTACTGAAGGCACTTGCCGTTTCAAGAGCTGGGTGACTAATAAGGCAGGGATAGGCTTGAACGACACTTAATCAACCCGAAATAGTTGCCACGAGACAAACTTTTGAGAAAAGTAGATGGCCACCAATATCAATACACTTCATGCACCTCTAACAAGCAACAAGGCAAGAAGACAATTTTCCATGGATTCATACAGTTCATTCTATTCTTTTTTTGTCTCTATGAAACAGCTTATTCATACGCCTTTCCATTTATCCCTCCAGTTCCCTAATAATAGTACAAGGCCTCCAAGCAAGCCCTCTAGAAAGAAGTCCAGCCGTTATCCGCCGCAATAATCGCGCCGTTAATACCCTCGGCATTCTCGCTCGCCAGGTGCACAATCGTCTTGGCCAGCTTCTCGACGTCGACGCTGCCGGGCAGGATATTGGCGAGGCTGGCGGCCGTCTGCTGGCCCTCCTCGTTGAAGTCGGCGGGGATGCTGCTGACGAGGTTGGTGTCCATGCTGCCGGGCAGCACGGCGTTGCAGCGGATGCCCTTCTTGGCGTAGGCGGCGGCCGTGTTCTTGGTCAGGCCGACGAGGCCGTGGTTGGCGGCCGTGTAGGCGGCACCTTTGATGAAGACCATGTGAGCGTACGTTTCCGGGTCGAGGTTGCTATACAGGTCGCGGCCGGCGACGCCGCCGATGGCGGCCGCCAGCACCGGCGCGATGGACGACATACCTGCTGCGGCGCCGCGCACGGCGGCGGCGGCCGCCACGTTGATGATGTTGCACCCGTGCGTCGACTTGGCGTCGCGCGACAGGAAGTGCTTGACCGCGTGCTTGGACATCAGGGCGGGGCCGGTGAGGTTGACGGCGAGGACGCGGTTCCACAGGTCGGCGTCGATGTTGTCGACCGGGTCGTAGGCGTCCATGATGCCGGCGCAGTTGATGAGGACGTCGAGGCGGCCGAAGCGGCGGATGCAGTGCTCGACGGCAGCCGCGGCGCCCGTCTCGTTGGAGACATCCGTCACGGCAGTCGACAGCTTGTCCAAGGGTCCGACGTGCCACAGCTTCTCGAAGTCGTTCTCCGTCTCCTTGACACGCTCCTCGTTGACGTCGCAGATGACGACCTTGGCCTTGTTGTCGCTGCACGCCTTGACGATGGCACGGCCCAGGCCGCCGGCACCGCCGGTGACGAGGACGACCTTATCTTCGAGGAGGCGAGGCATTGTTCGGTTTTGAGTGGAGGAAGAAGGTAGGCGCTAAGAATGGAATGTGAAAAAGGTGGAAAGGTACGGTAGGACGAAGCTGTAGAAGTGAACTGCAAGAGAAAATGGAAGGAGGAGAGACAGGAAGGAACACCGAGCTTGCCGGCTCTTTTATGAGAGAGAGCTGCTCGAGCTCGAGCTCCTGAAACCCACCTTAGTTTGCGGCTGAGGCGTCCGCCTTCGTGGCAGTGTGAGCGTCCGGACTGACGTCCTGCCAGCTGGAAGCTTCAGGTGCGGGTCTTTGCGGGGAACCCAAAGGCGGTCTGGCCGTGCATCCGTGTGTGCCAATGAGCGCTGGCGCAGGAGCAAGAGCGGTCAGTGTTCAGTAAGAGAAGGACCCACCCTTGCCCTAGTTTCCCGCTCGGCCCGACCGAGAAACGCCCATCGTGGCCTTTATTTGGTGCTGGCGAGGGGTTCCAGAATCTTGCTCTTCCGAGAAGCCGTGTTGATGGCGCCAGCTGCTTCCAAGCTGTGGCGGTGTTGAGCGTCTCCGCTGTCGTTCGTGTAGATATGACGTGGGCGTGGTGTTCAGGGTTCAGGAGCTCAGGCCATCCCGCAAGGGCACTCCTCCAGAGACCCAGTGCTGCCATGTGCGGACAAAACATAACTCTCAGTTTTAAGTCAGTGCAATAGCCTACTCAGCATTGCTATGGGTGCGTTCGGTAGTAAAATGAGCTTGCGTTCGGTTTTTTTAATGCATTGAAATGCTCTTTCTTGACGGAATACCGTTCCCTGCAAAGGCGGAGGCCAAGCCAACCCGCACTCAAACATGGCAAACATCTTCGTTTGGGGGCTCATAACTCTAATTATGGCATTCATCCATGGTTCGATGTTTTTCCCATGAGCAGAGTTGGCAAATCCTTTCGGAGCCACCTCCAGCGCCTCCTCGACACCCATTTAGCCGAGAACCAGCCAACTCCGAGCCTCGGACATCCGGCTTTCAGACACTACATTCAAACTAAATCACATCTCCACGGGAAGGGAGAGGAGATGAAGCACAAAGCTTTCTCAGAATGGACCAAAATTTCCGAGACGCATCCTACAAGTACGCCAAGGAGAGGAGTGACTGGTAAATATATACTTGGGGCGGGATCCTATCCCCGACAACAACCTCGGATATTTATCCGCGGGTAATACAAACATGACGAGGCAAGATTATGACGATCCGGAAAGGCGCCCCTCCAACCAGCCAGCCAGCCAGCCACATGGTACCAGAGGGAACGCCTGAGTGGGGAATCGGGAGGATCCCAAGGGTAGTGGTCAAGCTGATTGATTGACCCTGCATATGCAAGTGAGCAGTTCGTGCGGGAGCGGCCGCTTAGGCGAATGAAGGTTATTTTGATGTCGCGCTTGGTTTGAGTCAGTCATGAGGGTTCACTCGATGATGCTTAAACTTTGTATACCTCACCCCTTTCGTGGAGACGGTAAAATTAATATCTAAATAGCTGTGCCGTTGAACTACAGACGTCCTCCATGACATGTTTGCGTACGATAGCTCTTTGCTGTCACTCTTACAAAGGGGAAATTCAAGATGGCAGTGATTGATCGAAAATGTTGAACGATACTTTGACCAAACTCACGTATGGCAGCCACAACTTTACGAAACACACCACTTCCAAGATAAACTTAAAACTAACTTATGCAACTCTAATACTATCTACCGTCACTGACACAGCAGGCAAAGCATAGCAACACAACGGAAAGATGACACAACAGATATATGAGAACAACATTCAATTCATCATGAATCATCATATCATACTTCGATAACTATCCAAGCAGCACACACTGCCTTACAACTATTCATTAAATAACTTGTCCAGCATCTACCTCGCCTCAGCCTCCTCAACATCACCCCTCTGAACCCGCTCGTTGCTGGTGCGGTTCAACTCCTTGAACGGGATCCTGAAGACCAGCGGGCTGATCAGCACCATAATAGTAGCAGCGCCGAGGAAGCCGGCGGTGACGCCCCAGCCCATGCGGTAGTCGGGCTTGTCCTTGTCGGGCCAGATGCGGCTGCCGTAGACGCTGGACAGGTTGCCGCAGGCGTTGACGAGGGCGAGCACGATGGCGCGCTTCTCGGGCGGCGTGTTGATCGTGTTGGAGATCCACGCGAGCGCGAGCGGCAGCGCCGTCCAGATGCCCGCCGCGACGAAGCACGTCATGACGTAGCGCACGATGCGGTGCGTGACGGCGGCGCACACGACGGCGCACACGCAGCCCAGGCACAGGAAGAAGGCGACGAAGGGGGCACGCGCGCCGTTGCCGCCCTTCTTGCGTTGGAAGCGGTCGGCCACGACGGCCGCGCAGTTGGCGACGAAGGCGGCCACGATGTAGATGGGCACCGTCATGTACTGCGCCGTCACGTCGTCGTAGCCCAGCGTCTTGGTCAGCGTCGGGATGAAGTATGAGATGGTGCCCGAGCCGACGTTGAGCATCAGCAGCACGAGGAAGAACCAGGTGCGGTAGTCGACGATGGCCGCCAGGAAGGCTTGACCGTGCGAGAGCTTGCCGGCGTTGCTGGCCTCGGCCTCGCGGGAGCGGGTGTCGGCGATGAGACGCACCGTGGCGAGCTGCTTCTCCTCGAGGCTGAGGGCGGGCGAGGTCGCAGGGTAGTCGAGGAGGACGAAGACGGCGATGGCAGCAACACCGACGGTGCACACGCCCTCAACGATGAACAGCCAGCGCCAGCCAGTGATACCGTGGGCGTCGTGAAGACCATCGGTGATACCACCAGAGATGAGACCTCCGAAAGCGCCAGACAGAGTGGCGGCAGTGTAGAAGATGGTGAAACGCTTGCCTGCAGACAGTTAGACGACTGGATGTGCGGAGATGGTGGGTGAGGTTTCTTACCAAGCTCGCCGCTGGTGTACCAGCAACTCAGCAGGTAGAGCACACCAGGGAAGAAGCCAGACTCGACGCAGCCAACGACGAAGCGGAAGGCAAGCATGGCACCGTAGGACTTGGCAGCAGACATGGCAGCGCTCAGGGCGCCCCAAACAATCATGATGCCGGGCAGGAACAGCGACGGGCGCGACCGACTGAGGATCATGTTGGAGGGGACCTCGCAGAGAAGGTAGCCGAAGAAGAAGATGGACAAGACCCAAGCATATTTCTGGTCATCGAGGTTCAGGTCGTCCTCCATGCCGGCGATTTTGGCGTTGCCCTGATGGGACGTTAGGATTGAGATGCTGAGAGATGGTGGTTCAACTCACGATGTTGGTGCGATCGACGTAGTTGAGAATGTACATAATCCAGAGAATGGGCATCAGGCGCAAGTCAATCTTGCGCAGGAGCTTCTTCTCCTCGGGCGAGCCGGGCACATAGTTTCTGAGGGCCTCCTCGAGCTCCTCGTCAACATCGCCGGGCTTCACGGGGTCGGGCATCTCCAGCTGTTCAGTCTGCGGCTTGTCGGCTTTGTCCATGCTCGCACGGACCGACGCCGTCTCGGATTGGCCCATGGTGAAGAGTGCGGAAGCGATAGGATTGAGATAAGGGCAGAGACGACGGGGGCAGGCGAAAAGGACGAAAGTGAAGAGAGACACGGGACGAGGGAGCAAGAGGGCTCTATATGCAGCAGCGCTGGCGGCAATAAAACTCTGGTCTCCACAATGCCAGGCACATGCCATGGACTGAGTAACCTCAACATTACCACGCCGCTCCCGCACTGATAATGAGCTTACCTGCGTTAAGCGAAGACTCCGTTGGCCCCACGGGGAGGGTCGGGCGATGATTGGAGCCTGTGGATACCGCTGGCAGCAACCGCGGTGGATCCGAGGGTGTCGAGGTCGGAAATATGTCACCCCACGGACTTGAAATGTGGGTGTTTCGTCCGTGTATGCGGTCACGGTGGGGACCTGGATGCGGCTCTGGGTGGCTGCGAGGGGACTTGGCGACCGGGAAGAGGCCAAAAGCCGGGTGTTGAAATGCCGATTGCGGCAAACCTGCAGCCTGTGCTTCTCGACCGGTCGGCGTTTACGGGCCAATCAGCCTGGGCAACGAAGGCGGTTTTGCCGACGGGCGCAACGGGCGGGCGGTGTGTTGAGCCGGCGTGGCCGTTCTCACTCGGTGCAGCGCGGGCCGTCGGCTGCTGGTGCTGCTCAACAACATTTTGGTGCTGATTGTGTGCTGATGCAGCGTCGTAGCGTGCTGACAGCAGCATGGCGGGCGCAGAAGCGAGGTGTGGGTGGCGACTGGAGTCAGTCGGGCTCCCCACGCTCCAGTGTCTTCCCCGTGATTCCCCGTGGGCAGGTGGGTCCGCTCGGATTCGCCAAACAAGGCCAACCGTCGCTGTGGGGAATCAGCCAGTCTCTGTGGCCAACGTGACCACAATGACGGCGGCAGGCGGCGTGCGACCGGCGCATTCATAAGGGCGCGCGCCCGCAGCATCGTGAGATGGCCCTGATGGTGTTGTGCCATTGCTGCGCGAAGCTTAAGGAAAGCTTGTCCGCGTTTTGCTCGGCGCCGTGCCAGCCGCCCACCTCATCTCTGCTTTTCCGTGTCCAAATCGGACTCATGCAGCTCTCATTCTTCGCTTCTTCTCCCGCGCTTCTGCTGCATACGCGCTATTCGCGCTGCACCCTTCGATCTTGATCAAGATTCTGGCGTCGATCGCGTGCAGGAGACAGCGTGCCGTCTCTGCATCGGCCCCAAGGAAGAGGCGGAAAATCATTTCCCAGGCCACGGCACTGCCGGGCGGCAGCGATGCCGGCCGGCCGTCGGCAGCAACCACCCCGCATCCGACCAGGAAGACCACCGTGCGGCGTCAGTTCCGGTCCGAGGCCCGACTTCCCTCCTCGTCAGGGTCCATCCAAGGGACGCAGATGGCAGACTCCGCGGAGCTGTCAATCCTGGCCCCCGTCAGTCGCTCGTCGGATGACCTGAGTGCGACCGAAAAAACTCCTTTCGGCTGAACGCCGGCCGCTTTTTTAGACTTTCCGTCTCGCCCTGCGTTGTGGCAGGCGCACTAGGCATGCCTGAAACAGCCACGCCCATCACATTGTCAGCCACCATACCCTGACGGCATGCACAATGCCGTTGCATTAGCGCCAGAACAGATCCTGCTGCAGGAGAAAGCGATAGTAATCATGGCTCGCCAGCGCGGCACGGCGCACTCTCGGAGAGGCGGGAAAAAGCAATTCGGGTTGAGCGAGAGCCAATCCCGAGGGCCTCTCCCCTGCCGGCGGACCTTCTACGGTTCTTCTAGAACAACATACCGCGCCGCCCCTACCCGAACCACACCCGGCTGATGATTGCTTTCTCTTTTGCTTTTTTGACTTTCCGTCGCCCAAAAACGCAAAATTAAACCTTGCCACGACCTTGGGGGCCGCATATTGTGCCCCTCACGCACACACAGCCCCTCTCAAACCCGCCGATTGCATGCGTTAGCTCCATGGCGTCGTTAACGCCCGTCCTCCAGAAGGGTGCCTGGCGTGCCGCTGCATCGAAGCTGAGATCGAAAGAAAAAGGAAGGCGTGGGCGTCCGATGACAGATAATGCCAGCCCAGGGGCGCCAGCGCCAACGCCAGCGCCAGCGCCAGCGAACCGTCCCACAGCCGCCCAATCTACTGCAGCGGACAAGCCACAAGTACCTTTCTGCACAGATGCCGCTCACATCCGAGCGTCGTGTTTTTTGGCCCTCGGCCGTTCCCCTCTCCCCACCGTCAGCCAGTCTTTCGTCAGCCCTACGTGCCGTGATGATGATGTGACGCGCAAGCATTGCAGAATCTTCCCCTCTTTTTTTTTTTTCTTCTCTTCCCGTGTGCCTGTCCTTGTGACACGCGTTCGGCCAGGTAGGAGTGGCACATACATGCAGCAAAACGGCGCTGCACCGAAGCTTCTAGGGTGGCACCCGAACCAGAAAGAGGAAATGCACCAGCTGCAGGATCGCCACAGCCAGCTGCATGTTGCCCCATTCTTTTGTTCTCGAATCCACATCATATCTTTCTCTCTGGTTCCAGCAGAAAACCACCGCTGGCGCTGGAATGAGCCGTAGTACACTCGTCGTCAGAACAATGACGTCTGTGGTAGCGTACATTTGACGCCGTGGCGCTACGCTCAGGTCTCTTTGACGATAGGTATTGATAAGCCTGTGCACGGGCCCCTGGTTTGGGGAAGAGGGGGCTTGGCCTTGGCTCGCCGCCAAAGGGCCTTAGGCGATAATCCGTCTCCATCTCACCGTGCGGTTTGTCATCGATCTCTATCTCATGAGGTTGTCATCGATTTAGCTTCCCCTGCTAATAATCTCCGTACCTACCTCATCGGTAGTCAGATCGCCAGATTGTCAGATCTATCTCGCTTTTTTCCTTTTTTTAGCGTCAAAAATAACTCGACTGCAGTTCCCCGTGCCCCGTATTCCCCTTTCGCTATATTCGTCACGAGGTCCGAAACTGCCAAAATACTGGGCGGAACGGGACAACGGGGCTATAATCCTCAACCGCCAAAGGTGCGAGCAACGGCTCGTTCCATCACCCGAAGCGGGGACGAATGAACGAGCACTACTCGGGGGGAAAGGAAGAGGGGGAAGAGGGACTAGAAAGACACTAGAAATGAAGATGCGCTAGTGGTATCCTGCATATGGCAATGAGGAGATGCGGTGGTGGTGTGAACGGGTGACTAGAAGAACACTAGAAACAACGAGGAGAATAAGAAAATGCAAGGAAGGGATCCAATATTCCTTCTTCCACCAAATGACCAACCCAAAGCCCTTCGCTATAGTCCGTTACGGCAAACACTCGCAGCGAGTTGGCCACAGCAATCAAGCCACGTATGTACTACGCCCCCCGTAGCTTGCGCCTCTTGTCTACGAGGCTTGACGGACCCCTGCACAATGGGCATTTTCTTTTTCCTTCTCGAAGATCCGGCCAAATTCGATGCATGATTCCACAGCGAATCGAAAGATTCAGGATTCAGGATAGTCCGTTAGTAGCGGGTAATTCCCCCACATCCCGAAGGATCACGGCAGGGGACAGCCACCACCGACCGTTCATACAAGAGACGCTCACCGATCATCCCGTGTGATAAGGTTTGGTTAAGCACGACCAAAGCAGGGCCACAACGTAGAATGCTGCATCGAACGCACGGGACCAGCCACGGTCCCTTAGCCACCAAACATACCTCGGCCCCACACGCCTCCCTCCGTCCAAACCCTTCAAGGGACAGACGGGATTAATCGACGACGATAGACCATTCCGTGCATTTTCTAGCGCGAGGGCGTACGGGCGGGCGGGGAGCGGTCGGCGGGTTCGTCGGCGCTGGGCTGAACGATTACGCGGGATGTATCTCGATTGTACTTCCTTCCTTCTGTCCCTGCCCCACTCTCATATGAAGGGACATCTACGTGTCTTATCTCCATCTCCATCGATGCTTGTATGTAGACGGCGGACGAGGCCGACTCTCCGACGTGGCCCCTTGTAGTTTAATTTTTGTTTTTTCGGCTTGCCTAAAAAAGGTAGAATACGTGTCTCTAATCTACCCTACGAAAACCATGCATCGCCTATTCCCATTCACGAGCAACCTGCATCGTAGGGCGTATGTGCTGGTTGACTGACCGGCCGAGACAGATGCTACCATCCACGGGCCAGTGGTGCTCAGGTGGGGTGGGGGTGGGTGCACGTGGATAACGCCCACGAATGAGACGGTGCAGGGATGCAGGCTACAATCGAAACAATAGTAGTGCGCCTCTCTCCCACCACCGTCACCACACCCTCCACGGACATGAGCGCAGCAAATAATGGCAAGGAGGATTATAACACTGCCACGCGACACGAGGCCAAGAAGAAGAAAAAAACGTGCTGCTGACGCGCAGCACACGAGATGGCCTCATCTACTTTAGCACATGGCAAAGACAGGCATTGTTATTAGATACATGTTGGTGGTATCCTTGTAGCGCGCCGATCATCGCCAGTTGTGGCGTGGGGAGAAGGGAAAGACTTGGAGCTAGAAGCAACTAGTTAGTTGCGACGTCGGAGCGGGGGTGAGCGGGTTGTGACGGATGAAGGGACCTAGGCAGGGTGGGGGGATGATGCGGCGGGGGTTTTTTTCTTTTTTTTTTCTGGCGCTTGGGGGCGGGAAGGAACGAAGGAGAAGAATGGAAGGAAGGGAGAAGAGGGGTAGGTAGGTTAATAGTGGGGCCATTCGAAGAGTCGAAGACGGAGCCTAAGGAAGAAGAAGGTTTGACGGCGGTAAGTTGCAGGGACCTAACCACGCGACGACGACGAGACACAGAGAGGGCCCGCCAACCCGGCTGCCAGCAGCTGCAGCAGCACCATGATGTTGTCTTCGACTCGAGAACCCAAAATTGCGGTGTGCAATCTACCAATCTTCCTTGAGTGCTGCAGATTGTGGCAATCCGACCCTGGTATGAGACATGCATGGGAAGTGCGAAATTCAGGAAGCAGCTTTCTGTTTTTAGCCAACCACAGCACTGCGGCACACGCGCGTTGATCATCAGAAAACCGCTAATTTGCTAATGCGAAAAACCGTTCCCGCTACTCTATATGCAGATCCCGTGTTTCTCTCCAATCCCATTCTTTACCGAACCGATACGTCATCTCCAATGTGTGTACATGAGTCGTGATTCCCAAACAAAGTGGAAAAAAAGAAACATCGAAGAAACATCGTAGCAGCGCCGAAGGAAGAACACCCCGCCCAGTTGCCCCCGGGCCCATGCACATGCAACTTTTCATCGTAATAGCCGTGATCCTCGTGGCCCCCTCCTAACAACGCCAGCAAAGCAATGCACCAAACAACGCCGCCTAAAAATGCCATCCAACTAAACGTAGTCCCTTAGTCTTCCACCCAGGCCGGCTGGTTCGGGTTGTCGGCAAGCCAGCTGCTGACCGGTGTCCCTGTTGCGCTCACCGCCGATGCCACGCTCGCTGCACACCTGGCCTGCTGCACGGGCGTCGCGACTGCGCTGCGTACGCTGCCATCATCCGCAGTCCAGCTGGGCATGCCCGCCAGGTAGCTGGCGTTGGAGCCGCTCATCGGCCAGCTCGTCGCCGGGTTGCTGACCGGTGGCATGCGCGGCGTCGAATTAAAGCTTTCGCTTGATGGCGGGCTGTTCAACGGCCAGCCAACCACAGGGAGAGAAGAAGCAACGGCGTCGAAAACACCCGCCGGCAGATACTGGTCCTCAAGACCAAACCAGTCGAGGCTACTGCCTGCCCACGACATTGGAATCTCCGACGGATGCGACGACGGCGGCGGCCAGCTCATGGTCGCGTCGACGGGCGACACCGTTTGTGAGGTGGTGAAGCTGCCGTTGCTGAGTGTTGTGTTGATCGAGGGGTTGCGCTTGGCGTGCGCATGCATGACGCGCGCTTCGCGATCCTTGAACTTCTTGAGCATGTGAGCAAGCCCGCGCGCAGTGTGCGTTGAGACGTGGCGATCGCCCGCCTTAGCGTCGCTCAGTAGCTTGATGACGCGCTCGACCAGGTCGACGATCAACCCAAAGTTCGTGTTGAGCTGAGCTGACCGCCAATTGCTGTGCACCTTCATGAGGAACACGGTCGAGAAGGTGATGGTGGTCGACAGATAGAGCGGAACACCGACAATGGCCTTGCGGATATCGGGCTCGTCCAGCACAAAGCTGAGGCAAGTCGTGGCATTCTCAATGGCCATGTTGATGAACTCGCGGCGAGGGTCGTGGATGGCGAGGGTAGAGAGGCCGCGAAGGCAGATGGCATTGAGTTGCAGCTTGGCAAAGCTCAGGTGCAGGGTGCACCCCTTGGCGGGGTAGGTATCGATGTATGGGTTGGGGGCTGAGAGCTCTGTTAGCTTGGTGCTAGTGCGACGCGTACGCGAACCGGACTTACCTAGACGAGCTTCCCAAGTGCTCTTCCACTCGTCGAGATTTGCGTTGAACGCCCGAATGGCTGACAGGTCATCCATGGTAATGGGCCTGTCGCTGTCGTGTCCAAACTTGTTGAAGACCCTGCTGAGGATCTTGAAGACGCCCACCTGGGACTGCAGGCGCAGATCGGCGTTGGTGATGGTAGGGAGGCTGAGGAACCTCTCGTGATCGGCGACAGACTCGTCCTCGTGGATGACGGGCGGTCTGTTGTAGGCCAAGGAGAAGTGGTGGTCGCACACGTAGAGGAGGTACCACAGGCGGGCACGCTCAATGGCATCGATGGAACCCATGGTGGCCTTGGAGAAGGCCGTGTGCAGGTGCATCTCGGTAGCCATGCGCACGGCGTGACCGGAGAGCTTCCAGCTCACCTCGGAGAGGTAGAAAGCGCCAATGCAGAGGGCGCGGACGTCGTCCAGGGAATGATGCCTCTCGAACATGGACTCGGAGACGAGGGCAAGGAACTCGTTGTAGCAGACGTCGAGGACCTGCTCGGCATCGGGCACGTGCAGAGCAGTGACAGAGAGGATGGCGGTAAGGAGGAGCGGAGATGATTCCCTGACGGATTGCAGGTTGTCGTGGACGAGAGCAACGCCGCCCCAGATGTACTGGTTCAGCGAGGCGTTGAAGCGGGCGAAGAAGTCCTCGGCCTGGGCCTCGGAGATCTTGCCTTGAGAGATGATGTCAGAGGCCATGGGATTCCGTCTTGAGCCGTCGAGGCGTTCAGAGTTGTGGCTGCGGAGGTTCTTGAGCTTGGTGACCTCGAAAAGCGAGGCCATGGGGCCGGACGTCATAGCGCCCTCGTCGGGCTCCTCTTTGCCTGGCGGTTCGGGTGAGTTGTCTCTGGTCATGTTCATGCCCGGCACGTTGCGGGTCCGCGGTGATTGGTACTCTGAATGGGGAGGTGTGGGACCTGAAGAGGCAGCCGTGGTCTGGGGAGTCACCTTGGCCATGGCGGGGGAGGCAGAGTCGTTCCTGGATTGCACACCGGACCACGACTCAAGATTGGGCAGGTTGTTGCGGTGGAGCAGGTCCGAAACAGCGTGGTGGAGCTGCTCGTACTTGACCTCCATGGTCCTCTTCCACCTGGAGAGCAGTTAGCGGGGATGATTGCGGGGTGCAGCAGGGAGGAGCATACTCATTCTCGTCATCCAACAGCGTCTGCAAGCTCTTGTTGATGACGCACTTGAGGCCGAGGCGGCGGCAGCGCGCGCACGGGTTGCTGCCGCCATTGCTGCCCTCGGCGATGTCGCACTTGACCTTGCGGCTCTGGCATTCCTTGCCTGGTCGGGGTGTGAGCTTCGGCGGGGTAGCGCAGGAGGTGTTGTGACTTACAGGCGCGGATCTTGCGCGAGATCTTGGGCGTGTGCTCCGGCGTCGAGGTCGACAGGGCTTGCGACTGCGGCGGATGCGGGGCATGGGGCCGGTCGGCGGGCAGCGGCGAGGCGCCGGCTGGCAGGTCGTTCATCTGGGCGAAGGTGCGCTTCATGGTGTCGGGAAGACTCCGCGCGGAGGTGCAAGGCCCCACAGGGCGAGTCACGTTGGCAAGTGGGTGAGAGAGGAGAGCTGCTGAGCGTTGGGCGCAGGTTGCGTTCAGCGTGAAGACATGTGGGGATGGTGGGGAAGGCGTGAGAGAGAGGGAGGCGAGCGTTCGGCGCTTCTTTAATATCAATGTCAGATAGTCGTGGTTTGGAGGACTCCCTGCGCTTGCGTCTTCCCAGCACGCGGCCGAAAGGGACGCCGAGGCGCCACACCGCCTGCCAGCCAGCGACAGGGACCGCACGCGACGGCGACACCACCCGCGCCAGGTTCGCGCAGCCGCACATCTCGACCCAGCCCCGATCCATGCCTGCCCTGCCTCAGCCGCCTCTCAGCTCGGTGCTGCGCGAGCTGATGCCGCTGCAGGCGAAGGAGCCGCCACGCCCGCATCCTCGCCAAAGCCTCGCGTCGAGGCTCTGCGACCAGTCGGTCCGTCTCAACCTTTGGCTTTGCAGCTCTATATTGCCCTCCCAATTGTCTCATCCCCACGTGCACCGCACACCTGCACCATGTCCGCCACCGCATTTCCGCGCCTAGCACCAAGCGCCCGCCGCGAAGAGCCCTGAAACCAACGCACTGCTGCATCGCCGGAACGCTGCCGGGGGTCATAGCGACGGATCATCCTGGGTACCACGGTTCCGGGGAAAACGTTTTCCTTGCAGATTTGGCTCTTCTAGAAGCATGTGAAGCGCCGCCTGCCGCACGTGGTGGCAACGGGAAAGCAGGAGTTGTCCTTACACATGCATCCGTGGCGCACGGCACACGTGGAGGAAACATCTCACCGACGTAGACCCGCCAATCTGTGGTGTTGAAGCTGCTGCTGCTACTGCACAACCACGGCCTGGCCGACCACCCCCCATCGTGCTAGCAGCGCCAGGTGCACAATTTTCACAACTTCGCCTCCTCGTGTCCTGCATGCTTAGCATAGCACTGTCCCTGTCACGCTTTCAAGCGCGAACTCTATCTCTCCTAGTCAGGAGTAGCCGTGGCGATGACGAAGAACTCCCTTTTGGCATCCTTTGCCGCCGTGGGAAACCCATGCGGTAGGGCTGGCGACGTCGAGGAGAAGCGAGCCCGCGCGGGAAGCGCAGACAATGATCCCCGCCGAGACTCGGCCTGCACCGATGCCCCTGCAGTCGATCTGCAATTCATCCAGCAATCAGTGCCGGAAACACTTCCGCAAGCCTCGGGGGCATCCGAGCCTCCTGGCTGCGCTCCGCCCGCATAACTCGGACACTTTATGGACCTGTCTCGGGCCTGAATCAGCACAATGTCGCGGATCCAGCGGATGGCAGGCGAAACGAAATAATATCACTCATCACGCGAGGCGAAGGGAACAGCTCAGCGCGCTCCTTCAATCTGAACGCATTTTCTTCGAAGCGTCCTCAGCCAATCCTTCACGATGACGTTGAACCGCTGCATAAGACAGATCATCTTGTTCCGCGACTCGCTACACCTGCCGGCCGTGACTCGCGGAGACCCGCTCCTGCGCGCGATGACGGTCCCTGCTGCAACACCTGCGCCGCACCGAACAACAGAGAGACGTTAAGCGGCCGTTGAAAGGCTCCACTCCGGAGCTCAGCACGGTCGTTGGATCCAACCGCCGCCGTCCTCGACAGGCGCCTCTCCCGCCGCCTGCCCTTCGCTCGGCAATAGTTTGTGGGTGTAGTCACGGCCGCCTGGATGCGGTATGGCGCTCAGGATCTCTTCTTCCGCACACGGTTACGTACCGGCTTGCTGGAGTACCTTCGTACCTCTCGGTGCGGCCCGTGGTTGGTTGGCATTCTGACTCGCTGTGCTTGTGCTGGCAAGCCAGCCGGGGGCGGGCTGAGCCAGATCAGATGATCGGCAAGCCTTCCTCTCGTTCAAAGGCGGGATGACATCTGTGGCCCGTCGGCTCGGTTTGCCAGCCATTCTGGTGTTGCTGGAGACGTCACACGCGGGCCATCGGTCGACAGTGAAATTTTTCTTGGTCACAGAAGTATTAGAAGCCCCGCGCGTCCGCCCACGACTCGTGGGCGTTTGTTCAAATTTTGCGATCTCACAACATCTCCTGATAGGCGCTACTGCCTTCCAACCGGATGGATCAAGACGCCTGAATCGGTTTGGGGCGTTATCCGACGGTTGGTTTTCGTCTGTCTGAGACTCCGGAGCGGAAATGCATCTCATTGACTCGAGTTGTGCGGGATCCGACACAACTGTATCAAAGGGCTGCTGAAGTGTGAATAGGGTTTAACTCCGGAAATGCACCCTGTCACCGTCCTCTGATTCGATCTCCTGCCGATTTTCGCGATCCTGTTGCGTCACAACGCGTCCGTCACTGGTCCGGAATATACTTTTTAGGCAGGGTCCTAGAATTTGAACTGGTCACCGGTATTCCGGGTTGCCGCTTGGGAGTCCACTTGGCGAACCCGGCTTACTCGACACCGCATTCTCCCTCGAATTGCCCAGTCCGGGATGGCAGTACGGATTACTGTACCAATCACGATGTCGCTTACGGCTGAAGTGCCACAAACGCCATGCATGCTCACTTTGGCCTAGGCCGGACCATATCGGGTTACACGTCTCATCGCACTCTGGCGGCGAACATCATGAGTCGCGACACCAAGCTTTCGCTACACATAGACGCTTTCGGCACACATGCGCGCGTCCCGATCGATGTTCACGACGGATACATTCAAGCCTCTCTCCACCCAGTTCCTGCGCATCGATGCACCTACGTCACGGAAAGGTTCCCCAGCCCAGCACTACATCGAGATTCGATGAGAAGATGCCTGCGACGCGTCATACAAGGCGTACTCGGAGGTCTGCCAAGTTTGGGGTAGCTGTCGCTTGAGGGCTGGATAATTTGTTACCCGGACGTTGTGCTACCACTCGTATGCAGATTGCGGCCTCCCTCTGAAACGTCCGAGCTTTATTCCTCGGCGGCTCGTCTTGCGTCACACGAACGTTTCCGCTCACGAAGATATATCGGCGTGGTTTTCCATTCGTTAAATCCTTCGCGAGCAACTATCCAGGGGGGGGGGGGTAGTTGGACCTCTCTCGACACTCCGAAAATCAAAGTGCGGCAAGCCGTGACGCGCCCTTCCGATCGGCATGATATGCCGCACGAGGAGCCCTGGCTTTACGGATCGCATGAACCGACGGACCTGTATTGCGAGCAAGCTTGTTGTGCCGCCAGCCCAGAACCCTGTGGGGCTCGGCAGCTCGTCCTATACGTCGCCCCCATACGAAGGATGCGAACTGACAAGTGCGGAGAAGCGCAGAGACCCTGAAAATAGCCGGCTGAATCTCGCATCATCAGGCCGTCCATGGAGTTGCATCATAACTGACAAAACTCTCCTGATTGTTGTTAATACTAATCAGTGTTGATGCCAGGTAGTCGCTAACGGCGCGTTCCGGAGATGGATCCTTGTTCCGCTCCTTTTTCTAACTACCCAAAGAGAGAGTCAGGACCGCTCCGCACCCCCACCTTCTGAGTCGTGATGCGGATACGTCATGCCGCGAATTTTCAAACCTTCACCAGCCACACAGCTTTATATCCGGAGGGCTATTGCTGTCTCGATTCGAGGACTTTTTTGTTTTGAATCATGACGATCGTCAGTGTCTCGATTCGACCTGATAAAGGCTAGCAGTCCCCCTCTACTCGAACCGGCCGAGCGATTTTGCAAGTGATGATCGTCTCCCTTTCGTGTCTGACGACGAATATCTGGTGAGTGGGTTGCGGAACCGCGTCATCATCACGACTCAGTAAGTACGCCGAGGCAAACGTCACACAGTTGTGTGCCATCCCTTAGGTGGCCTATTGGTGTATACTTTTTCGCAAGGGATGATGTAGGTGGCTGATGAGTCGGTGTTGGACTTGCACGGTGTGGACGAAGAGAGGGTTCTCGTTAGGTAAAAGAGCAGGGAAATGGGCCTTTTCTTCACAGTGTGGGGTAGTGGGGTAGAGCAGAGGTGCAAGAGCCCGCTGATGAACGACCACATGGAGATGGAGGTAGTGACCGAGGCAAGAACGGTATATGGGGTTTAAAGTCGCGACGTGTCGCAACCGGCATCTCTTGGCAACGCAAACAAAGCTTTCACACAACACTTTACAGTACACGTTATACGGCGAACTCTTGACATACGGAAGAAGCGTCCTTTGAACCCGCGCCTGATAATAATTCTGTTCACGCTGTATGCTCGCGCGACCTTTGCCTACAGTTTTGATTGTACAGCGGTAAGTGGTCAGCTTTTAGTCTGTGCTTTGAACAGCAGCGTTACTGCCAACTCAACTCAATAGAACTGTATCAGGCATTCCATGCCAGCATTCAGCAAGCGAGTCAAAATATAAGCTACTACGTCTCAGTATCCATTTTTCAAAATTTTTTCTCGCGTCACTTTGAAGTTTGTTGGCGAAATAAGGCTTGCTCCGCGATCGCGGTCAAGAACAACCAAGATGAATATACAGCTTGCTTTCAAGACTTCTTATTTACTATTCCTTTGATCCACCTCGTTCCAGCTTCACAAATATTTTCACAGTGTCTGACTATGAAATAATGCAAGCCTACCAAGCATAATTGCAGCCTCAAGACTTACCTAAACGGGAAATCCCCTCAGTCGCTTACACAGACGCGGCGGCGGCTGTTTCCAGCGGCAGCATGGCATTAGCGGAATTCTGCAACACCATTCTCCACAGTGTAACAAGCCATCGTGAGAGAAATCAAGCCGCGTACCGTACATCGATGGTCAAATACACCATACCATCTCAGGAATCTATCCGCACGCCATCAGCGCAAGGCGTCCAACTAAACAGCCAGAAACCCCACCAGCGTTGCTGTAGAGAGCTCCACAATGGTCTAGCCCGGCAACCACACTGCTTCCCCTCAGTTATTACCAGGGAATGGACCCACTGTAATCCCGTTCTCGTCTTGTGATCATCCACCACCCCTCTCGCTGCTATTCTGTATGTCATCTCACGAGATCGTCCGTTCTTAATCCTCCTCCTCCTTCTCCTCCACATCGTCCGAGTAGACTGCGTTCTAGCCACTCTCTTTGCCCCCGCAACCACGCTAACTAAGAACGGCGCGCGCGATGACGGCAGAGTTCTAGACGTTCCCCTTCCCGATTGCGGGCGATCGACCAATGCGAGGCGCGGGATGTGCAGGACACGGGTCGGGAGGGCGGCACCAGCGCAAGGACGAGCGGGCGGTAGGATCCACCCATAAATGACCCTTGTGGATCCCCTTCAAGCGGCTGACGACGGGCTGGTGCTTGCTTGAGATGGAAAGGGCCGGAAAGGGAGCGTTGGAGAACCACCGTCGGTCGAGACCAAAAATCGGTCGATTGCGGCGAAAATGCACCAACACCAGCATCCGTGCTGCAGGATGGAGCGACGAGAGTAGGCAAGATGATGCGCGCTCTCAGAGACGCGCGTTGGATGTTGGAGCGGTCGGAGTAAAGCTAACGCGCTTTCCGTCACCGTCGTCATAGACGGCCGTATAGCTGCTGTGGACCCCTTGCATTTTCTACGTCCTGGTTTCTTGGGAACGCATGCACGAGAAGTCGGAGGCGTTTCCGCGGCTGTGGCTTGTTTTTTTTGACAGACCCCACTCAGGCCATTTTCCCCTCGGAGGATTGAACAGCTATAACGAAATAGCTCGTTCGCACTAGATGAAGGTCAACTTTCTCGCTTTATCCCGTGAACGCTGGCACCGGACACGACGCTGAATTTCTGACGGGCGTTGTTAGTCGTCCTGTAGCCTGGTTACTCCGAAGGATACGCCAAGGAGCGCGATGATGCAGCGGGACGACGTAGCCTTCTCTCCTTTCCTCTCGTCTTCGGCATTGGGCGAGGAACGAAACCGGCGTTAGGATATAGCGGTGTCAACCAAACAGTTGGCTCAAGGCCGTCAGCACTTTTTTAGACACGGTCGCAAAACGAGACGCAAGCCGGCCCATGCGCTGAAAAAAGTAAGCCCGGTAGGGCACGGTAGGAGTCATGGTGGTGGTACTGCGCCGCACAGGTGGCGAGGATCGCAGGTGGGGCTCGCTGTTTTCGGCAGTCGATGCAAGTGCCGTGGTGCGTTGGGATGTTGCACGTTCTGCGTCGGGTTGGATGCAGGCCAATGAAGGGGTGTCGCACAGGGTCTCATGGGGTCGCGAGGGTGCAGATCTGTCATCTATCTGATGGCGAGCGCTGTTGCGCAGGGTCGGGTCTGCTGCAGGCACATCTTCGTCGAGGGCGAGTTGCTGCAGGCAGGCGCGGGATAAGAGCTGGACATGTATTTCACTGGCTGGCAGCCGGCAATTGTTGGGGCTCAATCGGCAGATAATGTGGGGAAGGAAGGTTTGGCGCGTCTGGGGAAAGAAATTGGGTCTGGCAATGACCTCGGTCGCCACGGCTATTGAGTCGATTGCCGTGCTGGACCCTTAGCTGCCGCCGAGCTAGCACCCAAGTGCCGATCGCCTTAAGTGCGCGAGCCCGGCACTTTCACCATCCCTCCTGCCCTCTCGAGAACATCTCCTCTCTTCGTGTCGACGTGCAAACGACGCGCCCGAACCCAGTCGCCAGTCAATTCGCCGCACGCGTTACACAAACATGGCCGCCGCCGCCTTAGGTATGCGCTTGAGCTTAGAAACAATCCTCGCCTACTTTTACGCTGACCGGCTCCTACAGCTCCCGTCGCTGCGGCCGCCGTGGCCGGCGCGTCAACTGCCGCCATGTACCTCGATGCCAAATTCCACATTTCCAAGGATCTTCGTCACATGCGAACCGTGAAGCGCGAGATCGGCGAGTTCCAAAAGAAAGGTGAGTCGCTGCAATCAGCAGAATGCAACCATCACCCACCGTTCCCGCCTCTCCCTCAACACCAATCACCGCCGCTGGAACCTGTGCTTCGATCCACGCCTACCTGTTCCCAACCCGAACATCGTGGGACCAAAGACCCAGGCTAACGCAGGCCCCCCTCAATTCGCCGATCTCCACAGCCCAGACGAATCGAAACTCGCTCTGGTACAACTTCGAAGCGCAGGTTGAGCGGCTGCCGGCGACGGAGCCATGCCTGTGGTCGCGCGACGGCGGCACCCACACCTGGCGCGACACGCACGCCCAAGCCTGCCGCTACACCGCCTTTCTGCGCGACGCCGGTGTGCGGCCCGGCACGCTCGTCGCCTTCTACCTGCAGAATAGCGCCGACTTCGTCTTCGCCGTACTCGGATCGTGGGGCACCGGCTCGGCGCCCGCCCTCATCAACTACAACCTTGGCGGGCAGGGCCTGCTACATTGCCTGCGCATCAGCGGCGCGCAGGTTCTCCTGGTCGACGCGGATGAGGGCTGCCGGCAGCGCATCGAGGAGGTCAAGGCCGAGATCGAGGGCGAGCTGGGTATGACGATCGTGGTCGTGGACGAGGAGACGAAGGCGAAGATCGCAGCGAGGGAGCCGAAGAGGCCGGAGGATGCGTTGAGGGAGGGCGTCAAGCCGACTGATCCGATGTGTTTGATGTACACGAGGTGCGTAAGTTGGACGGTTGATGTGCTCTGGCTTATTTTTTTCTATTTATCCGGAGCTGGTGCCCAATTGGGAAAAGACCGGGGCCCCGCCTTTTCATCCTTCCCTCCCCATCTCGTGATATTCGTCCGAATCCCTGGGGAAAATATATGGGCCTTGGCTAACTTGTTTTCTTTTTCTCTTTAGTGGATCGACTGGTCTGCCCAAGGCATGCCCATTCCATGTTGGCAGCGCGTGGGCCATTACGAACACGCGCATTGACGCTTGCGGTCTCAAACCAGGCCCCAATGGCGACAGATGGTACGACTGCATGCCGCTGTACCATGGCACTGGCTATACTGTCGCTGTATCCTGCCTTACCACTGGCGTTACCCTTTGTATCGGCAAGAAGTTCTCCACCAGCAATTTCTGGAAAGACGTGAGGGATAGTGAGGCTACCGCTTTCGTCTACGTTGGCGAGACCGCAAGATACCTCCTTGCAGCTCCTCCCTCACCTCTCGACAAGCAGCATCGTGCCAGGGTCATGTTCGGCAATGGTCTGCGCCCCGATGTATGGAAGAAGTTTAGCGAGCGCTTTGGCATTGAGACCGTCTGTGAATTTTTCAACAGCACGGAAGGCACTTTCGGATTGATGAATATTTCTAAAGGTAGGTCGACCACTCTTGGGGGGCTCGTACGATCAAACTCCTCCTGTCGTTGAGTATCTTCACCCTCGTGTGCTAACTATCTAGCAGGAGAGTTTACACAAGGCGCCGTTGGTCACCACGGAGCACTCTTCCGATGGCAGCTACGCAACACATACGTCCCTGTAGAAATAGATCATGACACGGGTGATATGTACAGAGACCCCAAGACTGGTTTCGCAAAACGGAAATCTCTTGAGGAGGGCGGCGAAATTCTTGTCCAGATTCCATCAGAGGCTGCCTTTGTTGGGTACGTATCCGTAACTATTCCACCCAAAAGTTCGCCCGACAGCATGCTGATCTACTTCCAGGTATTGGAAGAACCCTGAAGCAACAAGCAAGAAGTTCGCGCGTGATGTCTTCCGAAAAGGAGATCTCTACTACCGCACGGGCGACGCGCTCCGCCGCACCTCGGACGGACGCTGGTATTTCATGGACCGGCTAGGCGACACTTTCCGGTGGAAGTCTGAGAACGTGTCCACGGCTGAGGTCGCCGAGGCGCTCGGTCGCTACCCTGGCGTCCTTGAGGCCATCGTCTACGGTGTCGAGGTGCCTGGTCACGACGGCCGCGCCGGCTGCGCTGCTCTCCACCTCCCGCCGGAGTCCCGCTCTTCGCCTCAGTTCTACGATGCGCTTCTGGCGTACGCCCGCAAGACCTTGCCCAAGTACGCGGTGCCGGTGTTCCTGCGCATCACTGCCAATATGCAGCCCATGCATAACAACAAGCAGAACAAGACGCCACTCAAGAAGGAAGGCATCGACGTGAAGAAGATCGCTGAGGGAGAGATGAGCAAAGACAAGATCCTGTGGCTTCCTGAATCGTTAAATATCAAGGACAGGGGTAAGGGTTATGTCGAGTTCACGGAAGCAGATCTGGAGGCACTTAAGGCAGCAGCTGCCTCGCATACTCACCAGGAGACAGCGCGGCTGTAGATATTTTTCGTTGCTAGAGGGGGCGGAGACAGTGTAGATGTTCGCACAGTCAGCTGTTGATGACCTGCTTGGGCAATGGCGTTTGATGGGTGTTTTTCTTTTTTTTTTCTTTTTTTTTCCCTCTGTGGGACTGGGAATGGATCAGAAGTGTAGAGTCGGGATATACGCCATTATGCTGTTGTTTTGTTTCAAATGATTTTGATGTACAAACGCAGGACTCATGTACAAATCAGACCAACACTTCCCAAGAAGGATCGCTATTAAAATTTACTACGCTAAGGTAAAATTCATCTAATTCTTCGCCTTCTTCTCCTTCTCCCTCTTCTCTAGCATCTGCTTGACAAACTCCGGCATCTGCCCCTTCCCTTGACTCGCACCCGCGCCGGCACCCGCAGGAGCATTCGCCCCGGCATCGCCACCCATCAGCTTCTGCATCATCCCCATTACAGCCTCCAACTTCCCGCCCTTGATCGGCCTCTTCTTCCTCGCCTTCTCGCAGATCGCCGGCGGCTCCACATCCTCCTCCAACCCGTCGTCCCCCTCGTCATCAAACACCATCCGCCCCACAACCTGATACTTCCCGCTGCTCGCGAAGAACCCCACCCATTTCGCCAGCGCCCGCTCGACCGCCTGCTCTGCCTCGACATCATCCGCCTCGCGCCGCCTTTCCCTCTCGTCGTCATCCACGCGCCCGAACCGCGCCAGCGCCGCCTGCGCCTGCTTGCGCAGCTTGTCGGGCAGCGTCGTGCCGGCAGGTATGCTGGCGGCCGGGAACAGCGCCGCGGCGTCGTCGTTGACGGGGCGGCCGTCGGCTGCGTCCTGCAGCGCCTCGTCCAGCCAGAGCGGGCGGAACATGGCGTCCGCCACGCCGGCCAGCGTGTGCGTGAGTTGTGAAGAAACGAAGGCTTCGTCGGCCAGCTCGGCCGCCGTCAGGCCCGTCGACCCGAAGCATTCCGTCACCCAGGCGCGCGTCGCGTCGCGCCCCGCGAAGTGCCCGTAAGGGCCAGAGGGCCCGTAGAAGGTGGGGCTGGCGGAGACGTCGTAGACGGTGCCGTTGATGGAGATGTAGATGGGCGTATCTGGGTCGGCGCCGGTGTAGGCGGAGAGGGTGGACGGGGTGAAGGTGCGGAGGTTGTTTTCGGGCGGCGGGGCGGCGGGTTTCGCGTTGGAGGCGGCGACGGAGGCGGAGAGCTCTTCGAGGTGCTGGAACGGGTCGAGGAAGTGGATGGCCACGCCGATGGCGACGGCGGTCAGGGTCAGGATCGAGCCGACTGCGAGCGCGATGTTGAGGATGCCGACATCATAGCCGGCCGCGGGTGGTGGGGGGTCGCTGTCGCTTCTGGCTTTCTTCTTCTTCTTGGAGTCGTCGGAAGTGGCGGCGGCGGGAGTTGCGGGTGGTGGTGGCTCGTTGGCGGTGGTGTCGGACGAGGCATTGGCCTTCCGCTGGCGTACCTCTGCCATTGTAGCAGGGTGGTGGTAGGTTCGAGATTGCACCTACGTTGCGGAGGAGTCTTGGATAGGGGCAAAAGGCGACGTTGAGAAAGTGGCCATGTGTGTTAATTGTTGTTACGGGGCCGTTGCGGAGAGCTTTGACCAACGTCTTTTGCGCGACTCGCTGTTGGTTGGAGGCCAGCCTCGTGCCTGATCCCCGCATTCTGGCCGGCGATCCCTGTCGCCAGCGAGCACCGCCTCTTTGCATTCCTTTGGCGTCATTAGTACAAGGCGCAGCGGTGTGATAGCCACATCCTTCGCGCTTTGTTTATTCCTCTCCTCTCAGAATATATAGCTAGCTCCAGCTTGATAAAGTTCCCTTTTGTACAACTGCAACAATTACACACTATATCGCCACCCGGAGATTCAAACACACTCGTCCATCATGCCTGACTCTGGCAGCGTATCCACATCGACAACCAACCCCGCATCGCAATCTCGGTTCAAGTCCATATTCGCCTCTTCTCACTCTGAACCAAATACAGACGAGAAGCCGAAATCAGCGGCGCCGAAACCAGAATGGATGGATGCTTCCCTGCCGGACAAAGAGAGATGGAAGAAGTGGGAGAAAGAGCGTGACCGACAGTTTTATGGGAAAGGGTGGGTACTTGCATTCGAGAATTATTTAGACCTTATTAATGCGTAAGCAGAGGAACCGCCGGTTACTTCAGCAATTTTTACAGAGGCAGCAAGGCCTGGTGGGTGGGCATTTTGGGATCCTGGACAACTTGAACGGAACGGATTTGGTGCGAGCTTCTCAGCAAATTGTGATACCCCTTGTCCTTAGCCTCTCTTCCTTAAATATCCAATGATTCATGTACGAAATATATACTGCCAGGAAAAACTTCTTTCAAAGAAAAATACTTGATTAAGGCGGCTGACTCAATGATTCTAATAAGTGTATGCATTGGTAGACGTCCTTTCGCTAATGGTAAATCGATATTTTAAGTTTTTTATATCACTAGATCTCTTCCCCGGATATCATCGGCTTAACTAAGTAGACCGCACTTGGAGATGGCGAAGAAAAAGAAATAGAGCGCGGTGCATCAAAAGGCAAAAAACAACCGTAGGATCGTCACACCTTTCCACAATCCGCAAGCTGACCCTAACCTAGTGCAGGAACCGAAGTATGACACTTAGCTGGAATCGAACTCTTGGACTGCTTCGGGCGTTCACCTAAACGGGTAACCCACAGATCACAAACCCTCGGGTTTAACGCCTTTAAGGTTCTGGTGACAAGGCATAGTGCCGTAGCATGCTCCGTTGCGCTGACCATCTGTAATTGAAGCGCTCACTTTCACGGCTTAAATATTACCGGGTCAGATACTGAGTCCTGTTGAGCTCACGCCTGGGGATGCTTGCCTGCATTTGTTTCCTTCATCCATCCATCAAGTTCCTAAACACGTCCTCTCTCCCCCTTCTACAATTTGGCCTTCACCGGCCCTGGCTCCTTCTTCTTCCCGGTCAACGCCTGCCTCCTCAACCGCCTACTTGCAAACTCGCTATCATCCTTCTCGCTGATATACCAGCTCACATCGCCTTCCGGATCAACCTCTGTCTGACTGAACCCGTTCCCCATCCACGCGAACCTATTCCCATCATACACAATCTCCCAATCATCCCACCGCGGCTCCTTGATCGCCTCTCGGAAATGAAGCATACTGCCCGGCCACAACCCCGTGATGCGGCCGGACACCGAATGGTTCTTATACCAGCTCCGGCAATCCTCACTCCACACCATGCGCGCCATAAACGCGTCGACATGATCATTAAAGTCGTCGACGGCCTGCTGCTTAGGCGCGAACGAGCGGATGTTCTCGGTCTGGAAGCGGTCGAGGAACGCGAGGATGTAGTCGACCTGCGCCTCGAGCGCCGACAGTATCGCGCCGTTGCCCGTCGGGCTCGACGGCCCGAAGACGGACAGGTAGTTGGGGAAGCCCGCCGCCGCGACGGCCATGTAGCCGCGCGCGTCGTCGTTGACGCCCCATTCGTCCTGCAGGTTGCGGTTGGTGACCGTGTTGAGCACCGAGTAGCGCGGCCGGAACGACGTGTTGAAGCCCGTGGCGCAGATGAGCGCGTCGAACGGCCCGTGCTGTAAGCCGTCGGCGGTCGTGACGTGCGTCGCCGTGATGCTGACGACGTCGCCGCTGCTGGTGGGGTTGGAAGGGGTGGGTGGGAGGATGGCACGGACATTGGGCGCTTGGAGGGCTTCGAGATAGCCAGGGCCTGGCGTGAAGCGTCGGCAGCCGACGCTCCAGCTGGGGATCAGGGCGGATATGAGGTCTGGGCGTGAGGCGAGTCTGGTGCGCATCAGGTCGGTGATAGCGGCATGGAAGGTGGCTTGCTCGGCCGAGTCTTTCTTGAAGACAGCTATTGCGGTTCGTGTCAGTGGTGAAATGACTCCCGAGACAGGCTTTTTCTTCAAATGATAGAAACAGAGAGCCTATTTCCGCGTGGATAGCTTTCAACTTGAAATAGGGGCTGAAGAAAGGGTGGAGACATACCGAAGTATTTGTTCAGTCCATCTTCTATTTCTTTCCTGTGTTTCAGTAGGGCTCCTGACTGATTTTTGAATGTCTGTTTCTCTTCCTCGGTGTACTCCCTCTGATCCGAAGTGCCCATTGGTGGTGCGATATAGGTGGGAGATCGGATGAATGTCGTCAGGCTCTTGACGTGTGGCTGTATAGCCGGCAGAACCTGGATGGCCGAGGACCTGCCAGCCGTCAGCCCCGTTGACTTCCAAATTGCCTCAAAGAGAATCAATCCAAAAGAGGCCTGCTCTCAGTCCCGCTTACCCATTCCCAATCAACCCAACATCCTTCCCGCGAAAGTCAAAGTCCTCCGGCCAATCCGCCGTATGAATCAACTTCCCCTCAAACTTCTCCAGCCCCTGGACCTTCGGCCACTCCCACTCATTCAAAAACCCCGTCGCATCAACCAAAACATCGCACTCATCCCTCCCCGTCTCCCCCGTCCCCTCATTCCGCCATTCCACCTCCCACCCCACCTTCCCGCCTTCCTTAATCCCATCATCCACCCACCTCGCCCCAACCACCGTCGTCCGCAACCTCACGTACTTCTCCAACCCGAACGCGTCCGCGAAGCCCTTGAAATACGCCTTGATCTGCGCGCTGCTCGCGTACACGTGCGTCGGCGCGACGTCCGGTTTCTGGTACGGCCAGAACGAGTACGAGTACGCGTGCGCGGGCACGTCGCACGCGCAGCCCGGATAGCGGTTCTCATGCCAGGTCCCGGCGACGTCGGCGTCCTTTTCGTAGATGGTGAGGCTGTAGTTGCGGAAGGATCGTTGCAGCTTGTATGCGAGGACCAGTCCTGAAGCGCCCGCCCCGACGGCGATGACGCGGATGTGGCGTTCGTGGTGGATCGGGTTGTTGGCGCGGGCGGCGTTGGGGTCGGGTGGTGGAGCCATGGCGGTGTGAAGGGGAGTTGCGCTGGTGGCAATGTGGGAGAGCAGGGGTTCTTGAGAAGAAGGGATTGGCTGGTGGAAAAAAGACGTCTGAAGGAAAATGAAGAAGAAAAGCAGAGGCTAATGCAATACAGGGGACGGGGCCTGGGAGTATTTATCGTTTGGTCCGGGGCAAGAGCTTCAAGGGCAGAAAATCCAGAGGATTTGCAGAAATTCCGACGAGAGCGGGGGCTGTCGGGCGCGGATATATATGTGTATAGTGACTTTCGCTTCTATATTGCCACGAAGATCCGTGGGTCTGCAAGGATGTTAGAGGTCTCGGGTATTGCACGAATCGAGGACGTGATGGTGTGTATCTTCCGGTTTCGAGATGAGTTGCAGCATATACATGCATGGTTGAGTCTTAGTCTCTACTGTCACAAAGTTTAAACTTGCGATCGTACGTTGACTTGCATCTGTTGGGTCTATGCATCGCACTATCTCTCCGGAAGGGCTACCGTCCTTCGACCTGTGACTTGGAAACATCTCGGTTCCTTGCTGGTGGTTCTTCCACTCCAAACAGCCAAGTAACTGCCGAGACTTTGTATGCATGCCATCAACTCCGATTGGCCAAACCGTCGTTGCATATAGTACTAAAGAGAATAGAACCCCTGCCCTACCTATTTGACTCCGATGCTGAACTCCCCACAATCTTTCGTATGGAGTCCACTTTTCTTTTTTTCAGGCGATGCGGCTGTGCTTTCTGAACGACAGATAGACTTCCAATTAATATCTGTAGATTGATATACCTAAACGCTTTGTCAATAAGACCCCACCATATGACCTGGAGAAGAAGCTGGAAAGAGCTCAGAGAGCGAATGGCGTGACACTGTGGATATTCCAAGCACGCCTGGACCCGACCGGGAGGTGGAGGTGGTACATCCGATCCCTGTCGTCGCGTTTGGGCAAGCCCCTCTGTAGATCGCGAATTATGGAGGGAGAAATTTCTGCATTAGCAAGCTACATCGTATACAATGCATTGTTGCTGATACGACTCATCCATCAAATACTGTGAATATGGAACGTAGATCTAAATTATATCTCGAAGATAAGCTTACTTTGAACTGTAAATCCTACGCGCCACTTTAAAGCCACCGAATTGAACCGATCTTACCCACAATGCCAATGCTGTGCAGGGATCATGTAAGCGCATTAGTATGCCGAGTTCAAAGTCTCCACATTCATCGCCGAACGGGCAGAATTATCTTGAAGCATCCACCCTGTTACTTTTCCTACCTGACGTCATGCGTAGCCAAGACGCCTCCGCTTTCTTTCCCCACATGTGTACCTCGGAACGGGCGCCGATCGATAACTTTTTGGGGAATGCAAGCCCGACAGTGCGCGGAGTACCAATTGCATGTACCCCGCACTCCAATTTACGAGAACAAAAAGATCGCAGAGCTGGTATACAGCCGGTTGAAAGGTGATCTCTTTTGCCATTGCTGAAGTTTAAATCTTATTTATCCGGCCACCCCGCCGGAGCCTGGAAATCTACGAAGTGTTTAACCATGCGCGAAGGCGTGGGGGTCTATATAATGAGCCTCATGGCTTTCATCAAGGGTACTTCATTATGAAAGATTGCTGGTATCTTTGACGTTTGCAAGAAGATGAAGTTATTTTTTGCAATTTCCTGGCTTGGTTGCTTAGGCGCATACGCCCAAACACCGGTATGGCCAAGCAGCAGTTCCACAAGCTCCAATCCTGCGATGGTCACTTCAATGGAGCTGACGGTCGATGGTAAGCTACTGCACTATTCATTTTGTTTTATGTTTCAATGGCTGACTTTGGTTAGACATGTGGGACATCTGGATCGGCTCAGTAGCCGTCGCATCCGTCAACACGACCGTCTCGCCCACTCCCGTGCCCAGCTCCGAATTGATTCCGCCTCCACCGCTTCACTACCCTTCATGGATGAGCGGCCCGCAAACTCCGCTGCAGGCAAAGAACGAATCTTGGAGCTTCCCGAAAGATTTCTGGTGGGGCGTCGCAAGCGCCTCCTACCAGGTCGAAGGCGCGGTAAAGGACGAGGGCCGCTCGCCTTCTGTTTGGGATGGCCTGCTGCACAATGTAGTCGACTACAGTCTGTACAATGAAACGGGTGATGTTGCTATCAATCATTATTACCTTTACAAGCAAGGTCTGTCAAACACCAAGCGCCGGATATTGTTTTTCCTACTGACGTAGAGCGCCTCAGACATTGCCAGGCTTGCGGCTATGGGAGTGCCTTACTACAGCTTTTCCTTATCCTGGTCACGCATTTTACCTTTCGGCCGCGGTCCCGTTAATGAGGCTGGACTGGCGCATTACGAAGATGTAATCAACACTTGTTTGGAGTATGGTGTCAAGCCTGCGGTAACACTGTATGTTTTCCCCCTGATTTTGTGTGCTTGAGAACTTCACTGACGTTCTCGAGCTTCCACTGGGACCTACCACTATATCTGTATAATTTGTACGGTATGTGTTTCATTCACAAACCTCTGAGCAGAAATGTATTCATATCCTTCAGGTGGGTGGACCAACGAGCAAATCGTGGACGACTTCGTCAACTACGCCCGGATCGTCTTTGAGAGATTTGGCAACAAAGTGCCCATGTGGTTCACAGTCAACGAGCCCATCAGCTTCTGGTACCAAGACTCAAAGCCCCCTACAAAGTCCGAAAGAAGTCTGACAGATTCCTCTTCCTCTATACAGCACCCTCCAAATGCCCGAGCATTACTTCCGCCGCGTGCCTATCCTGCAGAAGCAACAGCCTTACTACTGCGGCCAACACGTACTGCTCGCGCACAGTAAAGCCTATCATCTGGCCAAATCGCTCAACCTAACCGGCCCCGTGACGCTCAAGAACAATGGTTACTACAAGACGCCGCGGACCAACTCGAGCGAAGATGCCGAGGCGACACAGCGTGCATGGGACTTCAACGAGGGTTGGTTCGCGAATCCCATCTACGTCGACGGCGAATACCCGCGCTACCTCAAGGACTACGTCTCCACCTTCTTGCGCGACCTGACCACGGAGGAGAAGGAGGCGATCCGTGGGTCGGCCGATTTCTTTGCGCATGATGCGTATGCGGCGAAGTGAGTTTGTCCTCTGTTTTCTGCTCTTTATCGCCTTGCCACTTTTTTTTTTTTCTTCATTCAGCCAACCAATCTTTCCCTTTCCCCTCATGTGTAATACACCCAGCATCCCGTCTTTCTCTTCGAAAGGCAATGGGAGCTTTAATGAAAGACCGAAAAAGAAACGGAGAAAAGCCAGGAAAGCAAGCATACTCACCCTTCCATCCACCCCAGATACTACATGGCGCCCGACACCGGCATCGACGCCTGCCTGACCAATTACTCGCACCCGCTCTTCCCCACCTGCGCCAACTCGTCCTTCCAGCTGAGCGACGCCGACGGCGGCTGGCTGGTCGGGCCCGCGGCCGACCCCTACACGTCCTGGCTGCACAAGGCGACCGACTGGATCCCGCAGTTCCTGCGCTACATCAACCAGACCTGGCCGCACCCCGGCGGCATCGCCGTGTCCGAGTTCGGCTTCACCGAGCCCTTCGAGCACGACAAGAAGCTGCTCGGCGACATCCGCATGGACCTGGGCCGTGTGACGTACTACCGCGAGTACGTGCACGCGGTGCTGATGGCGATGAGCGAGGGGATCAAGGTGGTGGGGTTGTTGGCGTGGACGATTGCGGATAACCTCGAGTGGACGGCTGGGTTTGGCGTCAAGTTTGGGTTGCAGTATGTGAATCTGACGACGCAGGAGAGGGCGTATAAGGCGAGTTTCTTTGAGCTGAAGGATGTTATCGAGACATATTGGGAGAAGTAGGAAGAAAGGAAGGTTGTGCGGCCCGTCAAAGCATTTTCCCGAGCCTGGCTTTGCACAATCTGGCAATGAAAGGCGATGGGCTTTTGTCTCTTGAGATTTTAGATCAGAGAACACACAAATTTGTATTTCAGGAAGTTGATCCCATCATACTAATAGCTGAAGCGAAGCTTAAAGGAAAGCCAGTCAAGTCGAACGTATCAGGTCAAACAAGCCTGAGCAACCTGTATGCAGCTCATGCTCTTTTGAATGACGGCGCTGACGTGAGCGTTCGAGAGTGCGACATGAAACTCTTGGACTGACAAATCAAAGGTGAGGGAGACGATCACATATGTGCATCCCTGCATCGCGCATGAATTTCGCAGTTACTCAGCGCTGTCCAACCCTGCGAAATAGGAATTTGCTTTGAAGTTCGTCGAGTCGCCTCAACGGGAATCACCACAGACCCAAGCCGGACACTTAGGGCTCGGAACGTGGCCTGAAAGCTAAGATCTGCACTCATCATCTTGGCAAGAGCAAAAAACCGGTATGCTATACCTTTGGCCTGTGTTGAAAAAAAAAAAGAATTCAAATCATAAAGACATCGCACGTAGCATTTACGTTGGAGTAGAATGAGAGATGTTCAGCCACCCAATATACAAGCAACTCTGGGCATCCGCCTGGCCTGCAGGGGCCAGCGTTCGGCGGATATCGAGTGGGCATAAGACAGATCGCTGCCCATTGCGTACGCACCTATACCTATCAAAGCTGTGTTACCGCTTGTACCGTCGGCTTTTGCCTCAAAACGCAGCGGTAACTCCGCACGGTGCACGCGAAAATCCAGCTCCGTGTCCGTGCCCGATTGCCGGTACCTTGGAGGTGCGTCAACCCCAGCAGTGGGGGCCAAGACCTATCCAATCGCCGCCCTGTCCCAACGGACCTGAAGGCTGTGTGGCATGACCCTTGACCATGGTGGACGAATGTGTGGATTTAATTAGCCGCGATTGCAGAACACAGCCTTGATCGGAGCTGGGTGACATGAAGTAGAAAGGGAGTGCCGCGTTTCTCCACGCGAATTCACGTACATACCAACCCCATCGAGTCCCACTTTTTCCACGGCAGACGTTGTCCAGATGCCAATGATTCAGGTATAAGCAGTCATGCTCCACCCATGAAATTGCGACGTCCAACCTCCCTCAGCTTTTTTATCCCCGAATCGCCGTCGAAGCTTCGTAGCGTCAAAAACATTCGAGCTGCGGGCTCTAAAATATACCGCTGGCCATGACTGCATATCTTGGAGCTCTCACAACTACCTGGACCCCTTCGGCGGCTTCCTCCCAGTGCTTTAGCTCGTTCTTCTACGGATCAAATTCAATCGGATCATGGCTCCAACTCGGCACCACTGCGACAACGGAATGCTTGCCGCCTAATTTCAACCGCGATGTATCATACTTCTACTCTCCCGGAGTCTGCCCGTCTGGCTACACGTACGCATGCACCAAGGCATCAACCAGCTCGACCGATGCCATAACAGTAGCAACATGTTGTCCTTCGTAAGTCCGGCACCGCCATCACCATTCATCGCCAACGTCATAGCCTTCCCAGCAGCCCCATATTCCCCTCCATTTCCCGTAAAATAAAAGAATTAAAAATCAAGTAAAACAACTCACCAACCACGTCACAAAACAGCGGCTACTACTGCATGGGCAACATCGAAACCAGCCAGATCTTCAACTGCGTCTCGGCCTTCCCCTCGTCCGACACCTTCACCGTCTCGAGCTACTGGTTCGTCAGCCCCTTCGACTCGGGCACCACCACCATCTCCGTCTCCGCCGGCGAGACCGTCCGCGCCTACGGCCCCATCGTCCGCCGTGCCTCCGACGACCCCTCCTGGACAAACGTCCTCCCCACCTCCACCACCACCGTCTCGCCCGGCAGCAGCGCAAATGCAGGCACAGCAGCCGCTACAGCTGGGGGTTCGAATAGCGGTGGCGGCTCTTCTGACAGCGGGTTGAGCACGGGTGCGAAGGCGGGGATTGGTGTAGGCGTGGGCGTGGGCGTTTTGTTGATCGTGGCGGCGTGCGTTGGTGGGTTTATGATTGGGAAGAGAGCGAGCCGGAAAGGGGCAGAGGCGGAGGCGGAGAAGAGGAGGCTGGGTGGAGAGTTGGCTAGCGCGCCGGTCCAGGAATTGTCCGCGGCGCAGACGAGGCATGAGTTGCAGCCGGCGTATATCTCGGAATTGGAGGGGACGCAGAGAAAGTGAATCAAAGCGAATAATGGATTGGGAGAAGAGCCTCATTTGATTATATTGCGTTGCTGGGGAACCGGGTCTTCGACCAAAATCCTGCGCCTGATACCATTTTCACAGTTTCGGAAATTCATACCGCATTTTGCTCTGCCTAGAGCTAAGGTAGATGCATTCGACGATTTGTACTCGCTAGGATATCGACCTGCTTGGATTGTCTGATCAGCTTTGCAAGGAGCATCCATTTCAAGATACCAAGCGGAGAGGTTGGCCTTAGAATTTGCCGAATCCACATCCTGGATCTATAGAGGGGAGCATACTCACCTTCCTTTGAGAAAGTAATGTATATAGGGATCATTTCATTGAAGTTTCAAACGCCCCAATTGCAAAAATGTGTTGATGATACCGGATCATACCCTGTCGGGTCAGCTGAATTTTGGCCTCAAGGAATTCACCAAAGCCGTCACACACAACCGCATCGTCCTGTTATAGCACCTTGTAGAATAACTGACAGAGTATCAGATGGATTGCATGATATTTTCCTCTCTTCGTTTGTTGTTTGCTGTTTGCTAGCTACCGGCCCGTATATATTCTACGCTGCCCCACAGATAGCTTATGGATCATTCTGTGTGTTCGTCAATAACATCAGAGGGTTTAAACTTCAAACCTTCTAGCCAATAGCTTAGTGTGTTGGGAGGCATTCTACTGTCCAAAGCAACCAACAGATGCCTGCGATCGGACTCATCTCAGCTTTGGGAATGTTTCACGTTTTAGAGGTTGCCTGTATGCAGTGTAACCAATATCAAGGCCAAACAAGCAAATAAACAAAGGCGAAGTAGATATATGCCCAAATAGGAAGGTCGTAGTACTTGTGAAACCGTCGCATATACGATTGCTGATCGAGATACTACCATAATATTTTGAACGAAAATAAAAAAAAAGAAACGGAAGAAACAGGTGACAAAATAACCCGCTTAGGAGATGCCATTGCATAAAGACTAAATTAGAAACTAAATGATCACAAGGCACTTGTAGTGAGGTGAATCCGGTGGCCGGTACAAAGTTGGTTGGTGAACAGGTGAAGTGGCTGCTCAGCCATCAATGAACATGCCGTCCACGCCTTCCCACGATGCTGTCCTCAATTATCATCGCATTCGCTCGCTCTCGCGCGAGCATCTCAGTCTCCAGTTCCATAACCTGACGCTCATTCGCTGCCTGCTTCAACTCTCGCTTCTTGCTCCAGTTCCACCAGTGCAAGCGTTTTGGGTAGGAAGAATCTGGGCCCTGCAACACCATTCCCGGATGTACGACGGCAAGAATGATGACTGCGAGGAGCATGGGCAGTCCGTCGAGATACAGCAAGTAGGTCTCGTCATAAAGGATTTTGTTCGAAGGGGAAAACCCCCCAGCGAATTCGATCAAGCGGTACATGATGCGTATCTGCAGCACCGTCAGCCAAGAAATGAGCTATCTCCGCTACTGAACTCACCGTTATAAGCACAAGCACCGCATACAACACGTACGTCAGCACCTCCCACCTCCTATACATCCACGCCCCCCATCCTCCCCACCCCTGCCCCTCCTCCTTCACCTCCTTCACATACCCCCTCTCCCCCCTCCTCTTCCCCCAATGAAACCTCCCCACCAACACCGCAAACCCCACAACAAAAACCTCCTGCACCCCCACCCCCACCATATACACCCTCAACCCCAACCTCATCGCCTCAGCCGTATTCCCCGGCGCCAGCAGCAGACCCCCAATCGCCTGCACGACGAAACTGACGACGTCGCACCACACGAAGACGCGGCCGATGCGCGTGGCAGACATACCCAGCGCGGCGTGCGTGGGGCTGAAGCAGTGGATCAGCCGGCCGCCGTCATGTAGGCGAAGGCGTTGATCCAGAGCGGCGAGAGCAGGAGGAAAAACTGCGAGAGGGTGGCGATGGACTGCGATTGCTGGTTGCGCTGGCCGAGGGCGCGGAGGGCGAAGGACGCGGTTTCCCAGAGCGCGCCGGTGATGAGGACCCAGCAGTATTTCTGTGGTGTGGGGCGTGCGTTCGTTAGTTGTGGGCGGTGGAGAGGGAGGGGGCCGGTAAGAAGAAGGAGGTTGGTGTGGGTGGCTTGCCTTTTTGTAGGCGATTGCTTGGTAGAAATGGATTAGGGTCAGGATGCCGAAGAGTGTGGTGAAGGCTATTGCGGAGTTGAAGTCTGGGACGGCGGTGTAATATGAGTTGCAGGCATCGGGAGGGACGTGGCCGTATTTTCCTGTTATGGCGGTTGTGCACCTCGGAGATGTGGCCTCTGAAGTCTCTGTCGGATCAGTTAGACCGGAAATGGTTGTCGTACTGGACATAATTGCTAGAAAACTAAGTATACAAAAAAGCTAGAGAGATGGGAAGAGGTGTCGTTAAGGGTTTAAAGAAAAATCAGCTTGTTGCATAATTTGGTTGCCCTTTATGTCTGCAGAGTATTACGTCAAGAGCCAGAGATGTCAATCAGTATTTGGCCCTTGAATAAACGCGCCTTGATGGTATAGCCAAGGCTCTATTCTACCTTTGCTTAGTCATTATTCTTTGTCTCAGTCACACAATTTCATGAACTTGGAGATCAGGGATTTTGGTTGCACACCTGGGCTCAGGGAAAACTTGGAAGATAAGTATGCTATAGTATTGATACTCGCCATAATGATACTTGAGGCGCAAGACATTTGGAACTTGGAAACTCACCTACTCTATGAAACTCCTAGAATACTCGTAACCTTTTAGCCCGCCAGAAAAGCCATGAGAGAACAAAGAGACCGCCAGCGGTCCCATGAAACAAACCCCCAGATCTCTTTCGCTTTTGGAAATCGGAACAATCAGAACAAGAACCGACCTACCGCTCTCTCACCCCAACTCAATTCGGCACCATGCCAAGATTGCCATCGTACGCGTGCTTCTTCCTCGCATCCGACAACGTCTCGTTCGCCTCGTTTATGGCTTGGAAGCGCCTGTGTGCCTCAGCCTTGGCGGCGCCGCCGCCGGGGTGCTTGTCCGGGTGGTGCACAAGCGCAAGCTTCCTGTACGCCTTCTTGATCTGCGCCTCGCTCGCGCTCCTGTCGACGCCCAGGATCTCGTAGAATCCGAAAGGGCGCTTTAGAAGCCACTCGAAGTGGTCTGCCATGCTGCCGTTGGCCGGCGGCTCGCGCGGGTGCGCCGGCTGCGCCTGAGCACGCGGCGGAGGGCGAGAGTCGTAGTTGCTTGAGTAGTTGCTGCTGCTGTTGTAGCCGCTGTAGCTGTAGTTGCTGTGGCCACCGGAGCTGCTGTAGCCAGAACCGCTGTAGTTGCTGCCGGGAGAGCTGGAGCGGCCGGAGCCGCGGGTCTCGGTGTTGTACTTGGGGGACGCAGGACGGCCACGAGGGCCGCCGCCGCTAGCGTAGCTGTAGCTGTCATTGCCGGAGTATCCCGAAGCGCCACTGCTGGGACCCCTGGTCTTGGTGTTGTAGAAGGACGAAGCACCAGGGTATCCAGAGGACGTCGCCGGACGACGCGGCTCGCCAGCGTAAAAGCCGGAAGAAGAGTAGGCGGAAGAGCCGCCAGCCGGGCCCCTAGTCTCCGTATGGAAACCGGAGGGGTCAACATGCCTGTAAGAGGTGTTCGTGGAGTAGCCAGAAGAAGCCGCCGGGCCGCGGCTGAAAGGGTTGTGCCCGAAGGACTCACCGCGGTCGGGGAAGCCTGCATAGTGGCCACGAGGCGCCTCAGAGCCACGGCGGTCGGTGAAGTAGTCACTGCCGTAGTTGCGTTCGAACTGGTGCCTGGAGTCATCCTCGGCGGCCCTGCTGGCAGCCCTACCTGCTGCACGAGTGAAGCGATCATCGTAGTCGAAGTGATCATCGCGGGTGAACCGATCATAGCCGTCACGACGCCTGTGACCCGCAGATGGCGTATCCTTCGGCTTCGTGTGGCGGAACGCAGAGGAACCGCTGGGGCGGCGGCGCGTCCAACCATGAACGTTGGTGCGGCGGGAAGAAGAAGATGAAGAAGAAGGGGTAGAGAAGGATGCGGAACGGGAGGGTTCATACCTATCGTAAGAGCATGGCGGAGGGGCTCTACTGCTGCGGCCATGCTGCGGCGCGACCTCACCACCCTCCTCAAGAACTTGGTCGAGGTACGGGATGCGCGGCATCGGGGCCAGCTCGCATTGCTCCAGCTCTACTGGAATGCCATGAAGAGTGAAGGCGCGGCCGGAGCGCTCGTGGTAGAAGGCGATGGGTTGGTCGCGGAAGAAAGCAACGACACTGCCGGTGCGAGAGTAGATGGTCAACGCGGATTCAAGGATGCGTCCACGCTCATGGCGGTCGGCGCGTTGAAGTCGATGGTGGATGAGATCGGTGATCTCTTCTGCGAGGGAGGGGTAAGGCATGTTGCTTACTTGTTTGCTTTCGATGGTGTTTGAATACGCTGCTGTTTGCTTGCGCGAAGCGGGAGTATTCGAGGTGTCTACAGAGAAAAAGAGCAAGAACCCTATGGTTTAAGTATGTAGGCGGTTTTGAGTTGTTGGGATACTATGGTGTGTAAGTGAATGAACAACGGGGTCATTTCCAGCATTGTATAGATTATCATAAAGGCGCCTGTAGTTGATTCGCGCCTGATTTAAGTTTGTGCGAAAACAGTTTGAGAAGCTGCCCTGTCGCAAAACAAAGTCACGCACTCGACTGTGGGATCCTATGATTAGCGCAAATATTGATGCTTTACTAGTGATTGGAAGTAATTGTTGGGTAAGCCGAGGCCCCATGATGGAAATTTAATACCACTGTAGACTGTAACGAAACTAGGCTGTAGGAGCGTAAAAGGGAGAAGAACGAGAGGCGCTCAATGCAAACGGCGTGGCATACGGATTCTGCACGTGATTTTCTATAACATAGCAAGATGAGGCTCGGCAACAAGGCTCACGAGTTGATGCTTGTCCCCGTGATGCGAAGTGGATGGGTGGCCGCACCAGCTGTTAAGGCTGAACAGAGATAGCAAGACCATACGTATGGATCCAACGACGGGCACTCCGGATGTTCTAGATCGAGCCATGGAGGCTCTGCGGACTTTGCGAGATAAACTCAGACATTTTACCATATGCGGTCGCGGGAGGCCGAGAACATGGGCACGGTCGAAGAGTGCTGCACAAACGGAGCTGAAAAACATTTTGAGACTGGAAAGTTCGGATAGAGTCATGGAGCTGCATCCGGGGCCCGAAAAGTGGGTACGATTTGCGTGGAGCGCATCTGTGACAAGGGGGTTGAAGACCGAGGCCAGATCGTAGGGCAAATCGCGCGCGGGTGACGAGTGCCGATCTCGGGTTCCTGGGCACACCTCGAACGATTGTCGGGTCGAATTCCTACTGGGAGGCGACTTCAGCTCTGTCAAGTTCCGGCAGGGAGCTTTTGATGATGTTCTTGACATGAGGTAGTGCGGGTTAGTCGCAACCGGACAGATGCAGTAGCAGAACTTCCCCACTTGACGAACGCATGGCACGTTTGGAGAAGCTTCTTATCGGGCGTACCAATAAATCCAGGTGGCAGCGGGATCCCGTATAGTGCGTACAGCGATATAGCCAGTGGAACCCAGACCGCTGCAGCTACCAAAAGGAATGCACGGATGCGAAGGTGTGAAAGGCTGAGATACGAAGTGGCTGGTTGCACTGGCGATTCTTTTGCTGGGCGCTGGGGTGGTGCAAATCAACGTGGCAGCGTGGTGCAGCGATGGCCTATCCAGACCCCTGGGGCGAATCTGTTAGCCTGAAGAGCACTGATGCTATTGATAGCCCACGAGAGCCGTTATCTGCAGGGCGGCTCATCGGGGAGTGGGTGGGTGACAGTGCGCGGAACCAGCCAGGCGCCGCGGGCAGGGCGGATCGGCACACGGCAGAAAAGCTGGCTGCCCAGACGGGCCGGGGGCAGACGGGCAGGTTGACGGCTGGTGAAGGCAGACGATGATGTTGAAGCGAGCGCTTTGTTCGCCCTTGCCTTGGCTCCCCCTAGCGCCTGCCCTTTCCGTGCTGGCGAGCGGCGCTAGTCATGCATTGTTCTCGGAGCCTTTGCCCTCAAGCTCTGCCGCTTCCGGCCAACCTGCAACACTGATGAAATATTCTGCTGTCGCCCCCAACGTCACGGCGCCGTCCACTCCGCACCATGCCGTCCATCACCGCTCTGTCCGGCCTTGTCGCTTGGCTGTGCCGCCCCTGAAGCCATGATCCGAAACGACTGGCATCAGACACAGCAATGAGAAGCCGCCCCATTGCCCCGGGCTGTCGTGGTGCGGCTGTTGTGGACAAGACAATTAACAGCTCATGCAGCACGAGATGGAGCCTAGCAGAGTCGTATCGATAGTTCTGTGCCCCCGCCAGCTAGCAGGGGACGGCTTCCCGTAGGGCCAGGTGCAGAACCACTCCATGCCAGCAGCCTTTCCGTATATGGCCATGTCGCGCCGCATTGTCGCCCCGCTCCCTCGCGCGCATCCTCGTCTTTGGCTGCCCGCTTGCCGCCTGGATATCGCCGCCTATGAGGATCTCGGCTGTAGCGCAACCCGGGCGAGATGGATCAGTCCAGCTTGTTGTCCGCGCCGCTCTGGGCCCTGAGGGCTTTGCCAAATTTCGCCTGCTTCGAGCCTTGGGTGCAGCAAGCTTATCTTGACGAGTCCCGCTCGTGTGGTTTTTGTTTCCTTTAAAGCCGTCCTCTCGTTCCAACTCTCGAGAGCCGCAGCCGTCCATCGTTTTTTTACTTTCCCGGCCGGGCATCAGCATTCCGCTTTCGAGCGTTACTTTCGCTACCTACCATGTCGGGGACCGCCACGACCACGGCCACAGCCACACCACGGCCCAGCACGCCCGACAGCGATCGCATTGCCCCCGCTGCCTCGACTCCCCGCAATGGCCCCCCGTCCAACCCGTTCGCTACGCCTTACGGCTCCATGCCGGCATCGGCAACCGGCTCTTTCTACGACATCGGCGCCAACGGCATCGTCACCCAGAGATACTTCCGCTCGCGGCGGATAAAGAAGGGCAGTGTTGAGCAGCCATGGAAGGAAGTGAAGGATCCCAAAGCCAAGTGGACCACCATCATTCCCCTCATTGGCATCATCATCGGCCTGGGTGTTACCGGTGTTCTGATCTGGGACGGCCTGCGCAACGTCATCAACCACGAGTACTGCCCAGTGCTCGACGACAACTTCGCCAATGGCTTGAACAGCAAGGTGTGGACGAAGGAGGTTGAGGTGGGCGGATTTGGGTAAGTTCCTCACTATATGGGCCCGACATGTTGCAGTCTTGCTGACGTGGGGATACAGCAACGGCCAGTTCGAAATGACAACCAACACCGACGAGAACGCATTCATCAAGGACGGCGTGCTGCACCTCAAGCCCACGCTTCAGGACCAGAAACTCATCGACGAGAACAACGTCATCAATCTGCTGGACGCCGGCACGTGCACGGGGTCGAACTGGTACAGCTGCGTTACGTCGACCAACACGACTAACGGCACCATCGTCAATCCGGTCAAGTCGGCACGCATCAACACCAAGATGGGCGCTAACATTAAGTTCGGACGGGTGGAGGTGGTGGCACAGCTGCCCGAGGGTGACTGGCTGTGGCCCGCCATCTGGATGCTGCCTAAGAACGCAACCTACGGCGACTGGCCGCGGTCGGGCGAGATCGACATCATGGAGGCGCGCGGCAACAACTACACGTACCCCACCGGTGGCAACAACATCATCAGCAGCGCACTGCACTTCGGGCCCGACGTCTCGACCGATGCGTGGTGGACGAGCAACGTCAAGCGCAAGGCCAAGCTCACCACCTACTCCAAGGCCTTCCACACTTTCGGCATGGAGTGGAGTGAGAAGTACATTTTCACCTACGTCGACACGCGCCTGATCCAGGTCATGTACAACAACTTCGACAAGCCCTTCTGGGAGAAGGGCCATTTCCCGCTGTCCGATACCAACGGCACCCGCCTCGTTGACCCCTGGAGCCAGACGGGCAGCAAGGCCACGCCCTTCGACGAGGAATTCTACCTGATCATCAACGTTGCCGTCGGCGGCACCAACGGCTGGTTCAAGGACGGCAAAGCCGGAAAGCCGTGGGTGGACGCAAGTGCGACTGCGAGGAGGGACTTCTGGAACTCCCGAGACCAGTGGTACCCCACTTGGGAGGACAAGGGCGAGATGCTTGTCAAGAGCGTCAAGATGTGGCAGCAGAAGGGCTACAACGGCTGCTGATTTCCTTTCTATACTGTTACTGCGGCGCGGGTAAATTATTATAGAGGAACGGGGGCACACATATCCACGGCCTGGATGATAACGAGCGGGTCTCAATAATCTTGGTCCTTTTTTGTTAAATGTTGGCACGGGGTTGTTTCCGATATACAGATACGAATTCACGAAATAATAGACTGTAGGATTCACTAGTAAAGCTTAGTATTATCACTGTGCCTGCAGTAACCGCCGAAGACTTCTCAACAACCCAGACCACCAGAAAGTGGACCCACCTTTTTCGCCTTTTGACTTTGCACAATCTGGTGCAGCGATACGATGCGACGCGGTCGGCCCAGCAAAGGTGGGATTAAGCACTGCGGACTCAGCCAGCCATCGCCCACGTGTGGCTTCAGGTACCCGCTACTTACCACGCGAAAGTACCAGTCCGGCAACAATCAGCGGGGGCGGCGGCGGCGGCGGGCGGAAGAAGGAAAGAAAAACTTGCCGTCGTCGGGTAGCGTTGTCGTTGTCGCAACGCCAATGGGCCAGCCACAAATGTTTCCCCGCCGCCAATTGCGACGGCCGGGCGGCGCCACAACTGCCAGCCTGTTTGCGCGCCATGACACATGGGCTGCAGGCGGCAGCAGCAGTCAGTCCGTCGCTCCTTTCGTCCCCTTCTTTTTCCGTTTCGTGATGAGTCTTTCTGCAGAAGAGATGCTGTCGTCGAGGTTTTGAACGACGTTCGCCTTATAGAAATTGATGTGGGTATTCGACTGCAGCCCCATGGTGTGAGAGTCAGGTTTTCTCCGCAATCGCTGGCAATGTTTTTTGTCTCCGACGGTTCGACGGACCGTCGTTGCTGGTGGGCTGGGGGAGCGCACGCAACACAACCCTGCGTTGGCGGGGTGGGTGTTGCTGCAGCAGCGCGCGACACGACGACCGTGTCTGCCTACTCGCCTAGCCGTGGAGCAAAAAAACAGGAACTGGGAAGTGGGGACTGAGAGAAAAACGCTTGTCTGGCTGATCTCCTCGTCTTCCTCCTCTCGCCGCCGTTTTCCTTGGCTCGCCGATGGCGGATTGCTGGCCAGCAATTTAGAATGCTTGGGTTACGCTCTCTACCTGGTGCAGCGGAAGCGATAATGCATCGGTCTCGCTCCCTGCTTAGAGTCGCGATATTGGGCCAGAATCCTGCTGCAACTCTCTTATACGAGGGGTGGCGGCGGCTACCGGGGGCGCAACCGTTGGGGAGGGGGAGAGAATCCTGCCCTGCTATCTTTGTCCCACCCTGCAGCAACTGGAGGGGACGGAGCTCGTGTTCGCCTGCGCCAATGGTGTGCCGCCGTCCCGCGTCGCGACAAGAAATGGATAAGGCGCGTCATCTGCCACGAGGACACAGCCTGCGATAAACGAACCTTGGAAAAAAGCAGAAGCGACAGATCAGAGACAGATGAATCTATAATGGAGATCTTAAAGTTCGTCAAATGTTGGTGATCTGCCGGCGGCGAACGGGAGGGAGGGTACGAGCCGAGGGAGGCGAGCGAAGTGGAACCCCCCAGGCTGATCTTGGTCGGGTGGCTCAGAAACCGCTCCGCCCGCCGTCGTTGGTCGCGGATCAACCCCAATTACCCGAGGGCTAAATACTGGACCTGAGTAGGTACCTAGGCCGTGGAGAATGTCCATTACTTCACTTTTTTTTTTAACACGTTCTTGCGCGTCTCAAGATCACTTTGAGCCCGCGGTAGCCGCAGATTTCAGAGACAGCAGTTGTATACGAGATGCATATCTTGCCTGGCCACAGTCATTCTTGCCCCCACTTGCTGTCCATCTCGCTTGTCTCGAAGTACCGAAATACAATAGATATTGTTACGACCGATTTTCTGGGGCAGTTCCGGGCATGGAAGACCTTTGTGTGTTTGCGGTAGGCACTGTAACTGCACGATTGCCATCCATGTATTTCCACAATGTCTACTGTATGACGTATCGCGGTGGTCAGGCAGCGTTGTCTGTTTTCTATCATTTCCAAATCTAGTAGAATGCTCGCGTCCCACAGCAGCTTGCTTTCCTGTGCGTGGACACTAATGCATATGCTGTGAAAATAGGTCATAGCTCCAATGCAGGCGTGTGCAGGGTCAGACGTCAAGACCATATCGTTGGAGCTTCCTCTCGTGATTTATCACGCGCCTTTCTCTTATCAAAGGCAGAAGATGCAAAGCGGCCGCAGTATGATACTGTTTAAGTATATGCAGGGAGACCACTCCGCAGCAGCAATAAATGCAATGTCAGCATTCGCTCCAGCGTAATGCAGCTGTCCAAAAATGTAACCCTGTCGTCAATCCCTTGCGGCTTATTCACCCAATTGTGTTCGGTCTTAACGTGCGAGGCTGCACTTTCTATCAATTTCTGTCGGCTGAATCCGTTGGTACCAGGTTCGGCAAGTAAAGCGATTCGTCCAGCGCTGGGCAGCGAACAACGAATCTCAGTGCTGGAATTGCCAAAGATGAGCTGTAGAGCTCGCGTTTGCCCTGCATCGGGCTGGCTTGTTGAGGGTCAGGTGGGGAGGCGTTAGGCGGATGCTGAGGATGCGTGAGCATTCGCAGTGACTATTGCTTATCTCCAGGTTGTCAAAAAAGAAGAGTCAGTGGTATTCTTCCTGCGGTATACAAGTTGAAATTCTTCCGCCAGCCTGCGTCCCCCTTCCTCGAAGGCCGCAGCTGCACAACAGACTGGGAAATCGGCAAGGAATATGCAGAACATCGGAACACTGAAATCCGCCTTGGGACGAGCTTTTCATTGCTTAGAACAGAGCTTTCGTATCGTTTGAGTGGTCAGATTGTCGAGGGTGAAGTGAGCGCACATCACCGATGCCGCTCTCAAGTGTTTCCCCATCAAGGGTAGTCGTCATTTAGGAGGGGGAGCCTTACTGGGCGGGATGCCGAGCGCATGGGCCTCTCTGCGATGGAACAACGATGAGCGTTCAATTACCGCTATTGCCCCGCCAGATCATTCGGTGCAGGTAGTTCCGTAAAACTGTCCATTCGTTATTCTGATTGGCTAAATTTGCAAGGCTTGTGCTGAACAAGCCTCTGTTTCAGAGTGTTTGATCAGACGCTTCGCTTGTTTTACATTGGAAAAATACGTGGCCAGCGAACCTACCTCTATCCCTCAACGTGTATCCCAAAAGCCTTCGCATATTCAATCCACGATGATTCAGGAATATTCCGATACACAAATCACAGTTAGGCGGGCCTCCACTCACCATTTGGCGATCAGGCACCCTGGGGCGCCGTTGTAATTATTCCACGGAAACTTCCAGCGTCCATGCGCACCGGCAGGCCGGCGAATCCTCATTGGCCCACACACCACGTTGTTTCGTATGATTGTCACCCACGGCTGCCGGGAGTAGGCGCGCTCATTGACTAATGGGAAAGAGCCGACCATGCGCACATCTCGCTCGACGGCCCGGGTGGGGAACGGCAGTCCCGCTTTGGAAACCATCGACACTCACCCTTAATCAATCTGTAACTTGAAACAAGTGAATCCCGTATTTCCATCTCTATAACAGCCTTTAGTTCCCGCAGCCCAGAGAAACACTCACCACCCCAAGCAGTCACAGTCACTCTTTCCGCAGGACCGGGCCTCTCAGTCAACACCATTCGTTTTTCTACATCCAACTTCGAGACAGGATCTCCTCCATTCCTACAATCAACATGCGTTCCACTTCCGTCTCGGCCGCTGCCGCTCTTTCCCTCGCTCTGAGAGCCTCTGCCCAGTCCTCGGACGAATCATGGATCGACAACTACAAGTTCGGCAACATGTTCTACTCCGGCCCCACCAGCGGCGGTGCCGTCATCACCAAGGCCACCTACACCATGGCGCCCCCCGAGATCCCCTGCGGCTACAAGACTGGCGGTTCCGTTAACGAGGAGCTCGCTCTCTGGATTGGCGCCCAGCCCAACCCCACCGGCAAGGACGTCCTGCAGCTTTCTTTCGTCCAGCCCCTCATCAACTGGGCTCCCGACCAGCAGGCCACTGGTTGCGACTCTACCAACGAGAACTGGTGCATTTCTGCCAGCTCGTACCATCCCTCCGGCCAGGTCAGCGCTGGCTACGTGCCCGTCGCCCCCGGCACTTCGCTGGACTTCGAGATCGCCGTCGATGAGGCCAGCACCAACATCACCCAGAAGGTCTGGAACAACGGCGAGCTCATCTCCTCGCAGTCGGACAGTAAGTGAACCTAGTATCCTCTCCTTCCAATCCTTTAGCTAATCAAATCTTCCAGACCCCGGTATGAAGCTCGAGGTCTTCTACTCTGGAAACGAGTGCTACGGCGATGACTGCGGAACCCTTCAGGGCTACAGTAAGCTTCTTCCAACCAACTTTCCCGCGCTTTCAAGTGCCGGTATGAATTTGACGCTGACGATGTTATCTTCCAGGCTGGAAGAACGTCACCGTTCACCTCGACAAGGCCGACGCGGCTTTCGGCAACACCCTCAGCCTGACTGGCGCCACCTCGGATGGTTTCTCTACCTCCGACGGCGGCAAGACCTGGCACGCCGAGGAGATCAAGATCAACGAGGACTACTTCTACCAGAGCGGCGAGAAGAAGGAGTGCTCTTCGTAAATTGACCGCTTGATGAAGTGGTTCGTATATATGAAATATAGCTTAGTAAATGACTGAACTGTGAAGCAAAAGTCCTTATTTCGAATTCATTGATAATGTGAGGTGCTCAAACGGCTATTGGTCTCTCTTTGTGGGCAATGTTCACGGCTCATACGAGAAGGGTGTTGAAAAACTTAGTACACTGTGGCTGAAAGTAAAGATGCAGAAAAACGTAAGAAAATTACCATTTACCTGTAACACTGAGACATTTATATAGCATCAAAGGGAAGGCATACCATGAAAAGAGAAGAAAATAAGTCTCTGGGGATTAGTCGAAACCATGACGAGAAAATAGCTTCAAAATAGCTATTTCTATGCCTGTAAATTTCCTGCCGTCTCTTCTTCGCTCTTCCAATCGTTTCTTCCGTTCCTGCAGCTACTCTTCACGACCGCGGAAGGAATCTTCCCACTCTCCTTCCACAACGTCTTCACAAAACTCTCTTACGGCCCTCTTGAAGTCTCCCCTGAAGTATTTCAAATCAGCTTTCCAAGTATTCCACGTGTAGCCAAGCGCAGTATGTCCCATTCTTTTCGTGATCTACGTTTTCTGGACCAAGTTCCTTTTGAAGGGCTGATTTCATTCCGCAGAGCGACGCAAATTCGCCGAGAGTCATGGCTCGGCCAACTACGGCCAACTACAACTCACAATTCGGCGAAAACACCTCTACAGACTACCTCACGTACAAAGCTACTTACAAATACATACAACGTGATTTCAAAAAATATATAAAAGCTTTATGGAGATAAGAACCCCAATTTAGCCTTTCATTTCCATGGAGCCGTTACCATGGTCTCGATTCCAGCCAACATGAATTCGAAGATTTACACCCGAACATCACGCATGTGGCGCCGCGTGAAGAAAATAACTTCCACAGCGGATCAATCAGATGCTACATCGGACAGAGTACACTTGGTAGAGTAAGAATGTCGAGTAATTTTTTTTTTGACTGAAAACCCCGACTGACGCCCTTCAGCCTGGACGTCTCCCACTCAAGCTCCCGACACCCTTCTCACAAAGCCCATTACTATAATCGTACGTCTCCATTGCATATTTTACATATGATCCAAAAAGCTTATATGCGATTAGCATCTGATATGTGTTTCGGGTCCTGCTGTTGGAACTAGGCTCTGAAGAAGAGACGTACAAAGTCGCGAGAGAGGAACGAACGGCCAGAGTCTGTACCCACGAAGACAACTAAAGAGGAACACCGAAATTGATATTAAAGTGTGTATGTAAAGCTTCCTGGATGTACTTTGTGGCCGTATATGACAAATTGAGATATATCTTGGGTTTAGTTTTCCTTGATTCGCGACCATTGGAGTGCGCTACCTTCATGATAACTTTTCCTTACGCAGGCTCGTTCCTCAATTCATCCAAGCATATGCACATGGCTGTTATGATTGCCATGTCGACATTTGGAGCCACCGTCACACCGTACGTCTGTTGCCCTCCGATGAACTCTCGTGCATTGAAGTATTTTCGGTCAATCAGTGCGACAACTTGACCTTCTTTTGTGGATATCTCCGCTCGCGAGTCGAAAAAGTCTCCCTCCATGATCAATTCTTCTTCTTGGCCTGTCGTCGAAGTAAAAGTACAGATTGCTTTTGATCCAATGACTATTTGAAATTAGCCACTCGTTCTCAGTATTTATGCATCCAAGCCGCGAGAACTTACGTTGCAGCTTCTTTCTGACTTCAAAAAGGTGGTTTCCGGATTCATCTTGGCCGTAAAAGGTCTTGTGGAGCGTGAAATGCTCTTTGCGGATGTCGAAAACAGCATCCCCGTTCGCGTCGAGAAGGTGCTTCCGTCCGGACAGCGAGAGGGCCTCGCCTTTGACCTTGAACGCTGTGTTGTTGCTGCCGGCGGTCTTGATTTCGAAAGAATCACCAGAGAGCGAGAAGATCTTCTCTTTCAGGACGAGCGTTTCCGAGCCCTGGGCAATAAACCTTGGGAAGATGCCAATCGGCCTCGGCGCCGGAGCGAGCTGAGTGATTGCCATGTTGCTGTTCGGGTGGCGGAGTTCGATGGATTCAGGGCGCTGGGGGCGGATGTTGCTGAGATGCGGGGTCTTACCGGCTGGTGGTGCAACACAGCTGCTTTTCTAGATCATGCACGGGATTATTAATAATCATCGATCCCTGTCTTTGGACCCTTCTTCTACGTTATTTCAAAGAAACTTCAATGCGTCCAGAACATCGGTCGGCCCGAATTTTTGGACACGCAAAACTACCTCATTAGGAATAGCTTGATACTTTACAGTGGTACCCTATTGAAAAGCTGGAGCTTGTATGTGTCCCGACATTACCCGGTGCCTTTAGCAGTTTTTAACAAATTGGGCAATGTCTTCCGATGGTGGCGCCGTAGAGTAATGGAGGCAACGAGTAGATAGCGAAGAATCTATGCTCATCCAAGTGATGTTGAGATAGATGAGCTGGTGATGTTCTTCAGCATTGCTCAATACTACAGAAATTCCCTCCTTGGTAGAACATCCCTTTCTCTAGCAGACAAACGAAACATTTTGCGGCAGAAGCTCCTAAGTTCATCATGACTAGCATGTCGATTTAACCAAAATGAAGCCCCCAGCGACACATTTTTAGAGTGGGACTCCCAGTTTTGGTGATACTCGAATCTTCACTCTGTAAGTATGTTTCTTTTACACTACGTACTTATATACACGAATGCCATGAGCGCTGAAGACAGTTTATTGGTAATTATAGGTGAAGGCGATTACAAGCTAATCTATCTTTCAAAGGAAGAGTGATGACGCAATGTGCGAGCAAAAGCCCTTGTACAATGAACTATTTCTCCTCACAACTGAAGCATTCCGCTTTAGAGCCATCGCCGCAACTAGCATTGAAAGTTGTCTTCAACGGAAGCGGGCAAAGAATCCGATTCTGGGTCTCGTTCTTGCTGTTTTGGAAGCTGATGGGAATCGTTTCCGGCACAGTACCATTCTCAACCCAGGCGCGCATTTGGTCAAAAATAGTGGTTGGCTGTCCACCGTTGCCACCGGAGCAGTGCTGAAGACCTGGGACCTCGAAGACGCGGAAGAAGTCGTTCACATCCGGGATGACGGAAGCGACAGCCTCATGGTAGCCACGAGTACCCTTGGGCGGAATCGCGGGATCGGCCTAGAAGAGTGTCAGTTCTGTTTCACCGCGTTCGAATTTTGCATGACCCTGGAGGGGGAAAATGAGACTTACGAGGCCATGATAACTGAGAATCTTGCCACCTGCATTGCGGAAAGCGGTCAAATCCGGCTCGTCGGTGCTCCACAAGGATTTCCACTCCATCTTGCTGAGGTGCATCAGCCAGGAATATCCGTCTAGCGTCAAGTCGGTCAAGTTGAAGGAAGGATCCTTGAGGACGGTGGATAGCAACCAGCCGGCACCACTGTTGCCGATTTGCCCAGTGCAGGTTCCGTTGCTGCTGCATTCGGTCGAGGCAATTCCGGCGGCTTCCCCATTGGTACCCGCCAGGAGTGTTCCTTTTTCCATGCCGTAGTACAGCTGCTTTCCATCAGGCGACACGGGTCCAGACCATGTCGCGTTGGCAACTATAGCGGCGGCACGACCGATCTTCACCGGAGCTCCGGTGTCGGAACATTTGACGGTCGTTCCAACGATGCTGAAGGGATCGAAGTCGCATGCATCCGGGTCCGAAATAATGCCATCCGCAATGCCATCTTGCTCGTCGCATGCAGCAATAGCAGCTTCCGTGATGGCGTTGATCTCACAGTTGTAAGGATATTCGCCCTGCAGGTTCATGACTAGCTGCGGCCAGTACAACGAGGGCGTGAAGGAGGGGAGATTGATCGCCGGGGCTGATGCAACGATTCCGTCATACGCGGTGGGGTAACGCTGAGCGAGCATGAGACCCTGCCTGCCTCCCTGAGAGCAGCCGCTCCAGTAAGAGTACTTGGGCCGACGTCCGTAGAAGCTTTCGATGACGCCCTTGGCAATTATGGCCTGCTGTTGATTAGCGAGATGGTCCCTGCAAACCCAGCTCAATGATGGGATTTACCTCGTCGTTCAGTGCCCTAAAGCCGAAGTTCTCCATAGCATGCAGATTCATGTTCCCAGGGCTCAGGTATGCCCATTCCGAATAGCCGGATGGATCGGTTGACACACCAGCGTCAGTGCTGACAGTCGCGTAACCTTGAGCAATGGCCCCAGCCATGAAAATGTACGAGAGACCGAAGCGACCAGCAACCATACCGCCTCCGCCCACAGCCTGCAGACGATCGTTCCATTCCAAGGGAAGCCAAGCTTCAACGTTGATCCGATCGTCATGGCCGGGATGCGTGTAAGTGACGGTGACATTGCAAAAGTCGATATTGTCCCCGTAGATGGAGGGATGATTGTAGTTGTATGCCTCGGGAGCGTATGCGCTGTAGTTTGTGACCAAGCTGGTGGACACAGAGAGGATATTTGCACCAAAGAGCGTTGGATTGGGAAGCTGCCCCGACGAGCAGAGTGAGGAAAGAGACGAAGTGTTATACATCTTGGATCCTGGGGTTTGAAAGAGTGTCAGATGCTTTGAGGCTGCAGCGTCAAAATTGGACGTGGCTTACGGACTTTATATCTCAGAACTTTTTCTTTGCCTATCTTGAAGAGGCAATTTTCGTAACCGTTTCTCTAACGTTCGGCACAGGCGCCACCATCCAGGGGTTCCCGCAGCTAATTCTTGAGCATTGGCCACAGTCGATTTTCTTGTGCCGGAGACGCCGAAAATCGACCGCAGTTTGCGAGTCTTTAGCCTACGATTTCTCCGAGTGACACATGGAACGGGCTGAGCACGGGTAAAACACCGTGCGTGCATGTCTCGGCAGAGCCTCTTTGGAAGGTAGTGTCCCGAGTAGCCCTCAGCGCCGATGAACCCTGTAGCATCTCGGATACGGGAATGTATCTATTTCTTCAGCATCGCCGGAAAAGCGGCACCAGCAAAGAATAAGCGGCCTAGCTACTTCATTCTCGTGATTGAGTTGCACTGTTCAAACTCATGGATCAATTTTCAGCGGACTTGAGCTTCCCCTCATTGGCTCAACGGCCTCATTCAAGAACATTGTCTCTCTTTCTCTTTGATAATCTCTGCCTGCTGAATTGGCCACTCAAGCCAGACTTGATGATGCTGATCGAGGAATTTCCGTACCCCTTTGATGAGATGGTCAGCCCAACCCCGCAAGAACCAGATGCATTCAAAATTTCTGAGGAGTAGTGCAAAATGGGCCAAAATGATCAAAGCTACAGGGTTCCTCTCCTGCAGAAGATCTGTGTAGTCCTCCTCCAGCTGATAGGTCCAAATAAACAAGTTCTGATGGTCTGCATTCCCTTGATAGGTTGCGTCCGCTCCACCATGTATTGCCTCGTAGCACATCCGAAGTTGGAAGAGAGCCTTTAAGTTGATTGCGACATTCGGTCCGCTTGAATCCTGCACAAATCTCTGCAGATGATTGAAGTGGTCGATCCACACGAGTTGGACTAATCTCCAGGCAGTTGCTGCAGGCTCACTAGCCTTCGGGGAAGGATTCACGGGGCGATCACCCTGTGGGCCACCGGCAATTTTCTCTATGCCGATCATTTCGACTATTGTCCGTACTCCTCTCATTAGTGGTAGCCACTGCGGAGGACCATGTTCACTGAACAAAAGATATTCCCCCGGCTGAGGGCCTCGAGCAAAGGCATTGATGCAGGCGAAAACAGCCGCGGTGTAAACAGCGTGGCAATTGTCTTCATCAAGTCGGGACAACATCGAGGTGACACCGTTCAAGCCGAGCGTCGAGTAATGCGCCGCCAGTGAGCGATAATGCTGTCGGTTTTCCGGTGGCTGCAGCCGCGCAAAGTCCAATGCCGCAAACTCATAGACGAGGTGAAGGACAAAGGGATACGCGAATCCCAACTTGGGTGCCTGCAGGCGAAGAGCATCGTAGGTCGGCGGCTCACCCTCGGAACCTTCGTATTCCCGCGTGAGGAAATGGTGGAGCAGCTGGATCTCGCCGGCGTAGCCGGGAGTGTTACTCGAGGGATCGGGGCCCGCAGGCTGGGGAGTGGACGCCGACAGGGCAGGAGGAGTAGACTCGGTCTGGGACGAGGACGAGCCATCTGCCGAAGCGGTGGCCAACTGCTCCTGGTTCCACCTCGTTCTCGGCCTGCCGCGCTTCCCACGTGTTCGCGGCCCCTGCGTGTTCAGGAAGAGAGAACGGTCCAGTGCGGCGTCTTGCAGAGTCTCCGTACCGCTGACATAGTCGCACCGTGCACCGAAGGCGGTGCAGTTCTTGCACTCGGGTTTTGTTTCGTCGCACTGCCGCGTGTCGTCTTTAGTTGCGCTCTGAACGCTCGTCTGCGGAGGTGCCTACCTTGATTCTCCGCTTCTTGCAATTTCCACAGCCACTACGGGATTTCTTGTGTGATCGTCGCATGTATTTCTGATGCTCGGCAGATTGTGCCGACGGCGGCGGTGGCGGATGTGAGTCCATGTCAGATGGGTGAGAATACGGAATACTACCGCATCAAGTGAAGCGGGAAGCGTGTGTGCACTATATAGTTGGATGGCGAAGCACCACTACTGGAAAGTGGCTAGTGCAAACCACGGCCAAAGCGCCGCTCCGTGCGCCGCCATTCCAATCTGGGTAATTTTTCGTATGCGTGTTAAGCTTTTCGGCCCGAGCGTTTGAGCCACCCGTGAGCCGAGCTGAGGACCCTTGTCTGCATGCGATGGCAGACATGCGCACCACTCTCAGATGCTGAGATGCAAACCATGCGTTACATGTACACCCAACTTGCTCTGCGAGTCCAGCAAGACATTTTGGTACCTTGAGAGTCCCACGGAAGGCTCTTGCGTCTTCAGTCTCTGCTGAAGTCATTCACATAACGGAATCAGCTTCATGCCAGATGATGAAATTCACCGCGCTCGGCCCTTGCTCTAGTTAGCAGCGCCACCTTGCCCCACAATTTAATGAGATTCCCGAACGGCTCATCTAAAAAAACTATCACCGAAAAGCAGTCCTAAAGCGCCGATTTTCTTTAAATGACCAACCAAATCGCACACGAATAGCCAGAACATTTGATGAAACAATAATTCAATCTGAATCTCGTTTGAAGGTATGCTCGTATCAGACGATCGTGGGAACTGTGAATTACTGACGATGAAGATCGAAAATCGTAGTTCAATCAAGTTGCATCAAGAGACTATAACGACCTCTACAAAATGGTAAGTTTTACTACCGAGTAACTCCGGGCCTCGTTTCAAAGACGTCCGTATTAACTCAGGCTTCCCCCAGGGCGACTGCTGTGATTACTTCCTGGGCTTCTTCTTGCCGACCGTACCGGTGGCCATGAAGCGTGGCTGCGGCGCCGACGTTATGATCAATTTGGGTCTCTGCTGCCTCGGTTGGCTCCCGGGTGTCATTCGTAAGTTCTGCTGACGAGATCGACTGCGACGAGGTATGAATGGCCATGCTGACCTCAATTCACAGACTCTTACTACATTATATCTCATACGAAAGAGAAGGAGAAGGACTCTCCCGTATGATTGCTGCATAAGCAATGTTACACGAAACAGCTCAGCTATGATGTCTTTCAATAACGGCATCTGAAGAAAGGCATGGCAAACGGACGATGAATGCAAAATCGCACCGTACTCCTGACAGGCCTCTTCTCCTACCATATCGGAATGCGGGCGTCAATTGAAGCACATGAGGTTCGGATAGTGTCGGGAGGCTTCGCTTCCTAATTGTAATATACTCTTTTTCTTATCTTGTGAAAGTCTGTTTATCATCACTATTGAAGATACATTGAGAACTGGCCCCGCAAATTCAAGATACAGGCAGTCTTTGCTGAAGTTGCTGTTGTCGCAGGTGTAGATCGACTTTAGTGGGGGTGGGGTTCTGCACTCTGGCAGGGCTGTAGGCGAGGGTTTTGCGCTCACCGTCCCTGCGGCTGACGGGCTGTAGCGGCTACTACCGAGCGTAGGGCACCGATTGGTGGCGCGACGTGCGGAACCCCAAGAAATCTCGTACCTGGTCGGCCATGTTGACGCCATTCAGCGTCAAACTGTCAATTGACGTGCTTCTGCAAATTCCAAACTTGGTAGGTAGGTTGGCCATGCTGTCGACCCGAACTTCCGGTTAGCTTACGTGAGTATGAATGCTGACGCACGCGCGGAACTACCATCCCGTCGGACCCGAAAACCACAGCAAGAGCCAGACTCCCAGCAGGTGCACTGAGTGGAAGGTTTCTAGGGCTATAGTTAGTGGTCTGTCTGCTGTGAAGCAGTAGGTGGTATCGGTGTATGTGATACGGGCCGAAGTTTGGGACAAAGTACGTGGAATCTGTGTAGCGACCGTTGGAGCCCCGCCAAATCAGCGTTTCAGTGCTCGAAGGTCAGGCTGGCCCCAAATCTCGGCACCCAATGATACTAGGTACGTAGTTACGGCGCGGGCCGAGATTGGTCAGTGAAAAGACGGAATACTTGCATATTATGAGAGTGTTCTGTTTGAGAATGATTCAGTGTTAACCAAGAGCCTGGAATCAGCGTTGTGGGAAAATCAAGCCGCTGTGATAGGCCAAATACGTTTCTGATGGTGCACAAGGGTTGCGCCATCTCCTACAAACGGTTAGCGTCTATGAATCATATTGAGCGATCATCCCGCACCAACACATCATCGCTGCACTCAACCTTAGACAAACATTTTTATTTCTTCAGTTACATTGATGAGTCTGTATATAAGAAGGCTATAGAAAGCCACAGAAAATAATAAAGCACACTCAACTCGAGAGACGCAAAGCAAACGCTCAAATGGCGAACAACACGCTCAACGCACCTTCAAGTGGCTCCTCAGGTGGCTCTTTACCATTTGGGGATCCCACCACTGTTCTATTTTCTGCTTTGGCAGGCCTTTTTCTCATCATTTTCCATCAATGGTCGAGGACACCCAAGATCCCGACCATCAATGCCTATCCTGGAGATTGGATGCTCAAGAAGGCGCACAAAGATTTTGAGCAGAATGCAAGAGCTCTTATCCGCGAAGGAACTGAAAAGGTGCGCCAAAAAACATTACTTAACTTAAGAGGTAGCACTAACATACGGTGTTCAGTTCAAAGGACCATTTCGCATCATCACTGCACTCAGCTCCACTATTCTCGTTCCAACTAAGTGGGCGGAATGGGTGAAGAACTGCAATGATCTGGACCACCTTGAATGGACCTATCATGTAAGCCAAATCAAGAAGGCTCCAAAGTCAGGGCTGACGATGCATGATACAGGAATTTTTTGCAGGTTATCCTGGCTGGGAGGGTATCACCGCAGCCGTGTGCGACCCGAACAAGCTCCTCATCGAGATCACTAAGAGCAAGCTTAACCAAAACTCGCGTAAGAACTCCTGGTCTAATTTATCTGCCACAAAAACTAATCTTCTTGATAGAATGTACTCTCTTCCGTGAGCAGATCACAAGGACCCTCCACAAAGTCTGGCCCGACAAGCCAGGTATGGAAAACCCCCTCATCCACCCGCTTTCCGCACACCCAGCTAACCGCCTCCCCCCCGCTCAGAATGGCACAGCATCGACTGGCACACCGACTCCCTGACCTTCATCAGCCAAATGTCTGCCGCCGTCTTCGTCGGGCCCGAGCTGTGCGCCGACCCGGAGTGGCAGGACATCACCATCACCTACGCCGTCAACATGTTCCTCGCCACGCGCGCCCTGCGCCGCTACCCGCGCTTCACGCGCACCCTCGCCAACTGGTTCCTGCCCGAGAGCGCCAAGTGCCGCGAGCAGGTGCGCCGCGGCCGCAGGATGATTCAGGATGTGATGGACAAGCGCGCAAAGGAGAGGCGCGACGCGCTGGCCCAGGGACGCGAGCCGGAGAGGCATGAGGATACGCTGGCGTGGCTGGAGGAGCGCGCTAGTAAGGGCAAGGTGTATGACCCTGTTGCTATTCAGCTTGGATTCGCGATGGCGGGCCTGCACACGACGACGCAGCTGCTCAAGCAGGCGGTGTTGGATATTTGCGGGCAGCCGGAGCTGGTTGCGCCGCTGAGGGAGGAGATTGAGAAGGCGGTGGCTGAGAGCGGGTGGACGACGGCTGGGCTGTACAAGATGCAGTTGTTGGACAGCGCTATTAAGGAGACGCTGAGGTTGAAGCCTGGGATGTTGGGTAAGCAATGGCTTCTTCTCCAGTTCTTTCCTGCTTTTTTACTGACTCTTTTCTTCTCACAGCAAATCTTGAGCGCCGATCCCTCAAGGACATCACCCTCCCAGACGGCACCAAGATCCCACGAGGCACCAACGTGTCCGTTGACAGCTCGCGCATGTGGGACCCAGCCGTCTACGGTGACGATGCGGCCAAGTTTGATGGTTTCAGGTTTCTGCGGCTCCGCAACGAGGGCGCGCCCGCAACCTCAATGGTGTCGAGCAGCCCCGAGCAGTTCACTTTCGGCGTGGGCAAGTCCATCTGCCCCGGCCGTTTCCTCGTACACAATGAGATCAAGGTCGCACTGGCGAGTATCCTGCTTGAGTATGATGTGAAGCTCGCAGACGGCTACACGCCAAAGTTTGTGGAGTTCGGGTTTGAGATTGTGGCGGATCCGGCGCCGAAGGTGGAGGTGAGGAGGCGGTAGGCACGGAGAGTATTCAATTCGTCTTAGATTTCTTAGCAATGTTGTAGAATGGAATCCTCGATTCTTGGAAACTCGACCCTTTCTACCCTGGCCGTTACACGATGCTAAGTGTCATGGGTCACCACGTAAGCACTCATCAATATCCACTGACTCCTAATTAATGCCAGGATCTGAAAAATTGCGGAGATATATTGATTATGTAATGGATCCGTTCTACATAAGAGAAGTTAAGGAACTAAAGATCAAACATTCAACAACGAAATATTCTCCTTTGGTTCTTTCTTCGTCATCAGGCTAGGATTGGCTTGGATGTTTATATTTGAACGGCCTCTTTGCGTCATTTCCGAAGTTGGCACGAACCGCAACTTTTGAACTTTGGCCTTCAATGCCAAGCACCGGAAAGAGCTGGCCTTTGACATCGCGAAACGCCGTTCCTTGAATTTCATTAGTTCTGTAATAAGTTGAATGAGGAGTCAAATGGAGGCTGACCTAAAAGCTTCCCGTTCTTGGTGTAGTATATCGATCTCTTACCAGGACTGTTGGTAAGGTTCAGCCCGCACCCAATCACATCACCAGCACCGAACCTCGCGTTGAAGGTCCTTCCTTCTTCGTGGTTCCAGGAGTATATCTTTCCGTTGTCGCCGCGGTATCCCCATGTCAGCGCGCGAGCATAAATCGACCCTGGCAGAACATCTATGATCGGCGCAAGTCTACTGCAAAATCCTACTCCAATCACCCTTTCGTACAGTCAGCGTTCAGTTACATTGAAGAACGTGAATTTTTTGCTTACGGCTTTTCAGAATCTGATTGCAAAATCTCAATTTCAAAGTAGAACAGTTTCGTCCCTGGTTGGACAGGATTATTCGCCCTGACTGACATATGAAACTTCTTCGAAGGATCTAAGCAAGTTAGCTAGAATAAGTAATAGAAGAAATGCAGATGCTCACCCATGGGGTCACATGAAGCAATCAGGCCATCAGCCGATATATTCAGTCGCTTGTCTCCGTAGCCCCACCTGTTCGGTGGGCTAGTATTCCTCGGTAGGTTGTCATATCTTGTAGCGTTTCCTTCCAGTATTCTGAACCCGTATTCTGCTGCCACCAACATACATGGCCACCCGTACGGGTCTTTATACTCGTTCCAGGGTCTAAGGAGGTCGAAGATAGTTTTGGAATTCCGTTCAAGAGCACAGACGAACTTCCTGGACTTCTCCGATAGATCAATACCGTGCGGGAACAGTGATTTGATGACATCTTCAAACGACTGGCTAAGCTTCACGTCTGTGAAACCAAATTCCTGCCAGCCTCCAAACGCCGCATCGAGTGGAGTCTTCCCGTAACGAATGTACCTGGAAAATGTACTGCAGAGAGAATCCTTTTGAGCTCCGTGCGCCAGCAAAATCTTGACAATTGAGGACTGTCCTCGCCATGCCGCCATGTGTAGTGACTTTCCTCCATCTGCAGCCTGTATTTCGCACATCTTTTGATTCAGCTGCTGGTTGTGGTGTGTCTTTCCGTGTGCCTTCTCAGCTTGCAACAGCTTCTGTACTGCGTCTTCCTCACCTGATTCAATGCAGTAATGCAGAGGAATCTTACCGTGCTTGTCCGTTTCCAGGAGGAAGCGCATATCTGAGCGTCGTTGGCAATGTGTATCTATCAAGAACTCCATGATCTTGAACTCCTTGAAGCATGCAGAATGTGCGACGGCGTCTCGAAGTCTGATATTTTTGGCGAAGATGTTGATCGCCTTGGCTCTTTGAGCTGAGTCGCGTGCTTGAGACATCCACTCTTCGTGTACTGGACTGCGGCTGTTTTCTCGGCCATTATCATTGCTTTGACCTGCGTTCGACACCCTTTCCAGCTCTTTTGCGTTCCAATTAATCAGAAGCTCCACAATACTCTTGTTTCCGGCAGCAATGGCACCATGAAGAGCCTGCAGTGCATTAGTAAAGCATAAGAGTGCCGTTTTGAGACTCAACTCACGGTATTCCCCCACACGTCGTCGTCATTGATGTCCGCATTTTTCTGGAGCAGCAACTTGACAACTTGATCATTGCCTGCAATACAAGCATGGGAGAGTGGTGCTACGCTGTCTTTGTCCTGTGCATTTGGGTTGGCCCCTTTTTCGAGTAGAAATTCAATCAGATCTTTCGGCGCGTGTGATTTCTTGCACGCAAAATGTAGAGGAGTTTGGCATCTTTTATCCAAGGCATTCACTGCCACCCCTCTATGTTCGAGCAAAGCTTCACAAACAGGCTTGATATGAGAGCCTGCAGCGAGGTGGAGACATGTTGTTTTGCCATTGTCTGCCAGCGTCGGATCGGCTCTCAGGCCAAGAAGTTTTTTTACTAGGCTCAACTTTGCGTTGTTCCTGATCGCTAGTAGGAGAGGCGTGTCTCCGTTATTGTTGCGAATGTTGACATTCGACAATCCCAACAGCAGATCAACGCCGACAAAGTCACTATGCCCACTGCACGCAATATGCAAAGGGATATCCTATATAGATTAGTCTTGTTAAGCTTATTTTCAATTGCTCGGAGAAACCTACTCCATTGCTGTTGCTCTTGTTTCGGAGATCATCGCTGACGAACGTCTTCATGAGGCTGACAATGCCATATCGAGCAGCCACATGTAGAGGGGAGTCTCTACTACGGTCATCATTCGGTGTGCTTTTCAACTTCAGCCAGTTGATGTAGGCATTGTTAGAATCCTTGGTGGATGAAAGAAACCGTTTAGCTTCGTATAGAATCGTGTTCCATCGACTCTCATATCTTGCACGGTATTTTTCCGCCTCGCGGACATGTTTCTGCCAATTGACAATCTCATACCGCAGTTGGTCGGCTTTTGTCGCCTTTCTCTGAGCGTCTTTGTACTTGTCAACAACCATACTGGAAAGGAATCTTTCCTGGAATCCTGGAGAGTTCAAGGTTTTGAGGATGTGCTCTGCCATGAGTGAGTGACCTTCTCTCTCCCCTGCTTCAGCCATAGCCGAGGCTATTTCATCCAGGCTGCCGGCTTGAAACTTCATTCTGTCGAATGAGTTGACGAAGTCTCGTATCGAATTGTGCTCCAAATGAAGCGTGGTGCCGTTTACTCGCAGGAAATCCCGCCCAACATTTTTGAAGCTCATCGCAAATTGCTCAATCTGCTTTACTTCAAGTTCTTCAATGCTGCAACGGCTCTGGAGAGTCAACTGTCTACCAGATCTGATAGTCTTTGTCGAATTATAGGTTCCACGAAGCTCGTCTGCAATAGGAAGGAATTGTATCTTATCGCCACCACAGACCAACCAACGAAGTGCAGTGATGAGGACCCTACGGGCACCGACTGACAGATCATTAATTTTACGTTGGTATAGTCCATTGATACCATTGGGAAGATCTCTGGAAAATGCTTCAAGATCAGTGAAGACACCTTCGGGGACGTTGATGAGGCTATCAATGGCAATTCTTGCATCTTAAAAAATGGTAGTTAGTCTTGATTCCTGGAATCTTGTCTATAGGTACTACAAACTTACATTTGAAATTGCCTTCCGCCTTTGAGATAATCGCCTCTTCCACATTCCATTCGTGAAAATTCTTGAGGGATCCCGAGACAAATGCTTTAATATCTGCATAAGTCTTTGCCGCCTGTTCTGGTGCGTCGATCTGAATGTGTTCGATCTCCAAGGATGGTTGATTTCGGCTAGAGGCAATGATGCGAACCTTCATTTTTGATGTAGAAATTCTGTCAAGAGCTCTAAGTAATTGGTCTTCTTCGGTGCATTCGTCCAGGGCGTCGACAACAATGAGGATCGGTCTGTTGAGAATTGCTCCCAGTTTTGCGAAGAAAGAATGAAGTGTGGACATCTCCAAGTTTGAGGGAAAGTATTCCTGAATGAATTCCCCCGCAGCGTCATTGCATTCCGACCGTAGGTCAAGCGGAGTGTTCCCGGAAATTGAGTCTGTCGCCTTTTGGAAGAGCTGTACGCATAGGTAAAGCATTATTCTCCAGGCGATTTCCGAGTTTTGGTTACCCAATCGGCAGAAGAAATGGAGAAGTATGGGCTTATCGCCAGAAGTGGTCGTGGCTTGAGTTTTCGTCTCTTTGACAAAGCTTTCTACCACTGTCGACATCAGGGTCGATTTTCCAACGCCTCCTCCACCCGAGAGCCATAAGATTCCACGCTCTTTTGATTTCCATGACTGATAACTTCTCTGATCAAATATCCACCGACAAGAGTTCTTGTAGCGCTGCTCGATCTTCTCATGGTATTTGCGAATTTGAATCTCAGGATCTTCAATGCCCCACGATCTCAACTTCTCCCCAATAGCGGTGGATTTTCGGGTGATGGAAAGTTCAGATACATCGTCTTGAACCTTTCCAAATCTGATCTCGATCGATTTGCAGATACCAATCGTCATTTGTTCAAGCTTACGATGTTTCTCTGGCCTCAAATGCACGTCGTGCAAGAGCTTGAGTGTTGCAGCCTCGAAGTTGATTGTTGCCGTACGCTGCAAACTGTTTACCGTTTTCATGGCTTCATCAGAGATGTCGAGAAGCTTCTGACATTTTGTGCTGAAGTAGGCCTTGGTGAATGTCACTTGGTAAAATATTGTTCAGCCTGAGGGTTTCTTTATCGATGTGCAGTGAGCTCTTACGGATCTGAGATCTTTTTCGTCCGTCCTTGCTCTCAAAGTGCTTCGTCATGATATGAAAGAATTCCAAAACCTGGGAAAGCAGCTCCGTAATCAAATTGTGTGTCGATTGCGTTGTGTCTTCAAACTCATCCTCGACATGTCCTTGGACATGCCTTCGGGCATACACTTCGCAGATAAGCACGACCTCGATCATTTTGTGTGTGCTCTCTTCCATGCGTTTTGTGTATTTTTCTCCTTCAACGAATATCTTCACCACATGATTAGTATACAGGCTGCCTACCCCGCTACGAAATGTAGAGCACATACCCTTCCAACAAGACTCACTCCCATCCAGACCAGGGAAGCAATCTCACTAGGGGCAGCGGACATCACCTTGTCGCCGATTTCGAGTATGACGCTGAGCCGTTGAATGAAGCTCTCGCTGTTGATGGAGAAGAACTTGTCCTGGCCGGTGCTGTTGAAGCTTGAGCCAGCCTGGCTGGCTTCCTTTCTCAACTCTTCAATTGTATCCTTGAGTGCACGCGCCTCATGTTTGTTGAGGTCGGACTTGGCGATCGATTTGTGGAACTTTTTTATAGCATCATTCCAAAGCTCGTTCAGGCCGGTTTTTGTAGTGCGGGATGGTCCCGCGGCTTGAGACATGATGGGAACATTGGAGTTTGTGGTTCAAGGTGCGGCGTGAGAATCAGGCTGTCGACTGCAATGTACTTAAGTAAGCGATTTAGGCAGCAGAAGAAAAGGGAATGACGTTGCACCTTCCGTTAGTAGCCTTCGAAGCATGCAAGGCTGCGAAAATCACATCATTCCATCGCGTACGATATCGCGTGTACGGGAAGCTTCTCGGATTTGCCGCATCTGGTGCTGACTGCAGCTGTGGAGCAGCATTGAGCCCCGAACTTGCTTTCGCCCCCACACGACGGAAAAAGGGCGTCTGGCGTAGAAATTTTGAGACTGTCTTGTTCTCACCACACGATGTTGTGGTGTCACTAGGAGCTATTCACTATGTGATAATTTGCTGATCCACTGTAATGATGCCCGCTCGTGTGTTACCTTCCAAGAGTTCTACAATAGATCCTATACCCCGCCTTCCTTGAAATCATGCAGCCTTGCGCTCTGCTGCAAACTCAAACGTCTACGCTATCCTTCTCTGGAATACTGATCGGGGTTTAGTTTATTTCAGCTGCAAAATTAGCCTAAATGGCAGAAATAACTAATTGAGTGAAAACTATGGTTGTATGTGTCCGCGCTGTGGTATTGAGCCAGTCCAAGTGCGGAGTTCGCTTGCATTCATACTTACTGCGGGGTGCTGCAGCGATGGTTAGCGCGAAGAATATCAGGGCCTTAGAATATAGCGTTAGTTCCTTGGTTTTTTTTTTTTTTTTTTTTTTCACAGTGAAAAGGAACATGTATGGGTAGTTGAAGCTATCGTCTGGATGAGAATGTATAATTTTTAATTCTACATCTGCATCGGGATGATAGCTTCAACAACCCATGGTAGGAGCTAAAAATAAAATTGCCTTCGTCTACTATAACTACCAATTTCGCTAGCCGCAAATTCAGATTCATACAACATATTCAATGCGAGATCTATTTCTTGCAGCAGTAGACCTTCTTTCCGCTAAGACAAGCAACGGTCGAGTCCCCATACCTGCTCTCGGCCTTCTTCTTAGTTCCATCCGGACACTCGCCGCTGCACATCGGCGCCGCACCGTGCCAGTCGCATGTTCCCTTGGCATTGCGGATCTCCACGGGCCAAATTTGCTGAATTTTGCTGGTGTCGGTTCCGTCAATCTGGATAATCTCCTCAATGTCGTCGTTCCTCTTGAGGCCCGGCCACTCCTCCTTGTTCCACACGGAACCCCTGTCTGAGTCAATGGCGCTCGAATCCTTGAACATGACCCAGGCTACGCCGCTGGAGACCTCGGCGAAAGCCCTGCTCCAATTGTTGACTGCCTTCGTGTAGGCGTCATCTTCGTACTTGCTTGGGTCGTCCATGTCCAGCACCTCGACGTCCTGGATCTTGATCAGGCCGTGCTGCTTCTTGTACTGGATGCAGGACCGCGAGGAGCATCCACCGCCGGTGTAGAAGATAGTCTTGTCCTTGCCGATATCCATCTTCGCTTTGATGGCGTCCCTAAAGTCGGAGACAGATGGAGCTTTATCTCTCTTGTCGCGCTTCTCAAAGGGGGCAGCCACAGCCAGCTGGGCGGAGAGAAGGACGGCAGAAATGGCGAAAAGCTTCATGGTTGGAGATGAATAGTAGGTTGGGAGAGATATTGAGTCTCGGAGAGAAATGTAACGTTTGAGATGAATTAGGGTGTCGAGAATGAGGCGGTGAAATGCGTTTCGTTGTTGTGTTGTTGATGCAGTGGACGGTTGATGCTGTTTCGTTCTCCCGTTGAAATCGCACCTGTTCTTATACCTATCCAAGGTGTAATCTATAATTAAAAAGGGAATGCGGAACGGAACAGCACATAAGCAACCAACCACTCTTGAAGACATGGATGATGGATTGTCACGCGTGTTATTCGCCCCATGAAGGGAGCACGTCAGGCATTTCGCTCCTGAAATGCAGCAGTCGCCGGACCCTAGTAGGGCTGTGATTTAGGCCGTGGTATTCCGACATCGTGTTGGTGTTGTGTCGGTCGGTATTGTCGCGCCTGTTTCCATAAATTGATGGTCGGTCACCAGCCGTGGGAGCCGCACCTAGTCGGTCAGGCCACACCTGCCAGAAATATCGCTGACAGCCCCCAGCTGAAATTCAGCCACACTGCCACATCCTTTAGAAGGCAATTACGTCATGGGGTCCAAGGTCGAGCTGCACGCCCTCGTTTATTTCAATCCTCCCCTCCATTTCAACAACAACAACAACACCACCACCACCACCACCACCACCACATTAACACAGCAAAAATGTCATCCCCACCCCCACCCCCAACCCAAGACCAAGTCCTCCACGCCTGCGCCACCGCACCCCTCCCAGACATCCTCTCCGCCCTCGCCGCCTGCCCGGACCCCCCACACGTCACCAAAATCGCCGAAGCCGCCGTCCAGCACGACCGCGTCGACCTGCTCCGGCACCTCCTCTCGACTGGCACGCCGACGGACTACATCCCGCGCAAGGCCATCGTGCGCAAGCGCTCGACGGCCATGCTGCAGGCTCTGCTCGATGCCGGCTGGGACATCAACGACTACCTCGGCGGCTACATGGGCTGCGCGCTGACGCTGGCGATTCTCTGCCGCGCCCCCGACGACTTTGTCGCGTGGCTGCTCGACCGCGGCGCCGACCCGAATGGCCCGCCCGGTGGCACTGATCATTGCGGTTATGCGCTGCGTTTGGCGGTGCAGATTTTGAGGGAGAGGGATGGAGAGGAGGAGCCGTCGGGCGTTGCGCGCATGCTGCTTGAGCGAGGTGCTGATGTGGATGAATCGAGGGCGCTGCATATGGCGGCTGAGAATCGGGGGATTGCGTGGGTGAGGTGGTTGGTGGAGGAGGGCGGCGCGGACGTTAATGCTGAGGGGTTTGATCCGGATTGGGCTGGGTCGACGGAGAGAGAGAAGGGGATTGGGTTGCCGTTGCATTATGCCGCTAGGAGTGGGAATTTGGAGGTTGTGAAGTATTTGCTGGAGAGGGGTGCAGATGTGAGGTCTAAGGATACCAATGGCCGTACGCCGAAAGAGGTCGCAGAGCGTTTGCAGCATGACGAGGTGGCGAGGATCTTGACGGTAGAGGGAGTCAACGCATGATAAAGTTATAAACTTACCCAAAGAATATGTAGACTTTGCTAGAGCTAAGACTTGCTACTTCTAGAGTTTTTCAGTGACTGTTTCTTATTGCTGCAAGGGCTGAGTATGTATCTAAGATCTTACACTTAAGCTTATCCTGTAGACCATCTTTGACTCAAGTTAAATCTGTAGTTGGATGTAATAGAAGGAAGTTTTTATCGATTTTTACATTAATATAATAAATTTAAGAGAACCCTCTTATCTTTCTAATAAGAAGCTTACTTTACCAAGTCGTGAGGTAAAAATAGACGATCTCGCCAACCTATAAAGATATTGTGTACGTAATTCCCCGCCTTCGTGTCGCACAGCCTTACGCCAGCTAGTGGCCTGACCTATAGGCGGGGAATATGGGCGAAGACCAATGTGAAGAATGTAAAGGCCTTAAAATAGCAACCAAGGACGCCTCTTTCTATTAGGAGCGAAGAGAAATGACCTCTCAATGATACCTAGCGCAGCGAGTAAAAGCTATTAGCCGGATGTAGATGTATACTGTTTCCACATATTTTTCCGGGCGGCGTTCAATACACAGAAAAGCAAATATACACTGCCTCTCGGCTGTGATAGGCCACTGTAAAATGAAGCCTTGCTAGAAGCTATCTGGTCCGGTTTCAGCTATTTTCTAATGCAGCTTACTTCCCCGCTCTCGCATCGTACAGCCTGCAGTGAGCTGGTCCCTTAATATATCATACCGCCTTTCAAATGCCTGTCTTCTTTCTTCATTGTGTCCAAACTGATATTAGCTTTGTGTTTCAAAATTTTGTCATGGAAAGCCCTGATGCCGGCATACCGTTGATCATGATCGAAGATCTTGGCAGAAGGTCATCACGCGCAGCGGACGAGATATCTACGGGCATTCAATCATCCAGAGATGAGACGACAACCTCAGCACCACAAAGTTCTTTCAGCCATCTTCCAGCCGATGAATACACGGATAATCCCGAGGGTACACCCGAAATGAGAGTTCTTTTGGGGGAGACGCCAGTTCCGGACGATATTCGTGTCGCTGGAAGTACTGGCGAGCACTCAAACATCTCACGCCTCCGAAGATTTCATTGGTGGTGGTTTTGGGAGCTGGGCGGCATTACCATTAGTGTCTGCTGCATGGTCGCGATCCTCGTTTTACTTCCGTACCTCGACAATCGTCCTCTCAACGACTGGCAATTTCTCATGGCTCCCAACACCATGATTTCGACATTTATCACAGTGGCAAAGACGAGCATGCTTCTCGCCGTGGCCGAAGGAATCAGCCAACTGAAATGGCACTACTTCAAGATCAAAGAGAGATCCCTGAGAGAGCTCGACCTGTTTGATGCGGCAAGTCGCGGTCCCTGGGGCGCCTTCATCTTTATTATACGTATGGCTGGAAAGCCTGGGACTCTATTTGCAATGATAGGAGCTTTTGTGGTGGTCGCAACGCTCACCATGGAACCTTTTGCACAGCAGATTCTGTCTTTTGAGAGTCGCCGCGTCAACTCTGCCGAGGGTTTAGCTTCTTTTTCCATCCGTCGGGTGTGGGATGATACTATTGGTAGTAAGTACTAAAACTTCCGTTAAGAATTGATACAGATGCTGACGCTTTCGTGCTAAAGACAGTAAAGGACAACAAAGCATGGAATCAGCTTTCATGAGAGGCTTGGTCGGTTCCCCGGCGGGATTCCAATATTCCTGCTCTGGTGATAACTGTACATGGCCTGACTTCTCTGCCTTGGGTATCTGCGCCAGCTGCAATAATATCACCGAAGGGACCACGATAGTACTCGAAGTCGTGTCCCAATTCAACGCCTCTGAAGACGTCGCACTCGATGGCAACCCAGACGATTGCCAAGATATTTTGTATATAACGCCGGCTGGCATTATGCTACGTATGAGCACAGGTTGTTCGTACACATATCGCGATCATTGGTCTCCTGGGTGTGGGTCGCGTACAGCAGTCCAGTTAAAATCCACAGTTGCTCTAAACCCTTATCGATCCATACACTCTCGCACCACTCTCCAGAACCGTAATCCACTGAGTCCGCGATTACCCTTTCCAACTTCAAAGCCAATTTCAACCTGGGACTTCCTCTCGACTACATCGCGTGCCTCGATTGAAACGGCCCGAGCAACTCAAATAAATACCTCGGCCACAATGGCGACTTTGTTCAACCGGGCGCCATCGGCCAAACCGGTGTGCCAGGCAACACAGACCTTACCGACATCGATTGCTGGTGGCGCGAAATGGTCGAATTTTAAAGACGAGGTATCAAACTCTACAATTGTTATGCTTGCGATCTCGCAAGTAGGTGTAACAAGGAACGGCTTCTCCGGTCGGATATCAGGGAACGCAAGTATCACGGAATGTCAGTTGAATTGGTGCGAAAAAGTCTTCAGGAATGTCCAAGTGGTAAGAAGGCACCGCGATGATTCCTACTGATTTGGTGCATGATACTGACGTGGCAAAGACGGACGGGGTTCTAGAACCTTTCGATGTCACGGATAAGCAGTTAAACGAGTCGCAACTGAGCAACAATATCGAATATTTGAAGTCTTGGGTTAAGGGAGGCCGGAAAAGCAGTCTAAATGTACCTGATGTGTGGAGGTACGTCGCCGATCAGATGACCTTCACCATAGCAGCGGACGGTAACCCCAAATTCGGCCCCGGGTCTGTAATGTCCGATGCTGTGAACATCCAGGAAGTTATTGAAAAAGTCGCCGAAGCCCTCACGCACCAGATGTACCTTGGTAACGGTAGCTTTCCGCAAAACGGCACTGCGCACGTCCAAGAAGTGTTCGTCGTGGTGCGCTGGCAATGGGCAGTCTTCCCCATGGTTCTGGTCCTGCTCGGGCTCATTTTCCTGACCGCCAACGTATGGATCAATAGTCACGATGACGTATTTTTGTGGAAGTCGAGCTTGCTGCCGCTATTGTTCCATGGCCTTGACGGGTTCGATCCGGAGATTCTTGATGTAGATAAGAGCTCCGAAATGACGGAGGCAGCCAAACAGATGTATGCAAGGCTAGAGAAGAATGATGCAGGCAGCACAAAGCTTGTCAGCACATGAATGAAAAGCACGGCCAAACATATTTCGTCTTTAACAAGGCTTTGGAGGGAGCGGAGGAACGATCGTTATCATTCAGCCCAATTGGCTTTTATACACGAGAAACTCATTCAAGCAGAACATCTTTAGCACGTTCTTCTTTTCCTGCCAACTTCAATACCTATCTACCACAGTACGCTTCTTTCACTCTTTAGAACCTTGTGTGTAGAATGAAATGGAATGTCAATTGACTAACGTTTCCAATAACCCGATGTCAGCCTTTGAGGCTACCGTTACTAGTCATCCTACATGGTAGACTGATTTAAACTACTGCTCAGCCACTGCTGGGGTGTTTGTTGGTGTTGTGCTTCCCCGTTTCTGTCGCACCCACGCTGGGACCGCATTCTCATCGGGGCTCAAAACCTTCTCGCGAGGAACATGGCGACCATCAACGCCTCTATATACATTTTCCAAGTGCTCTCTTTCCCCTGTGTCGATGGCGTCGTACATGTCAATAGAGTCGCGAATCTGGTCGGGGCTCAGCTGACGGTAGTCGATGACGTTTCCGCTCGCGTCGAAGCTCCGCAAGACGCCGTCGTTTCCGAGGTGAACGACACCATGATCGTCCGCCTTTAGCGAAGATAGGAGCTCCTGGTACCGCGTGAAACTCTCAGACTATTGACACATGAGCATCGAGGCTTGTCAAAATCCTGAGGCTTTTATACCATGATCCGGCTCCTGGAAATAGTAGTACGCCACAAGTAGGATAGTCGCCACGAAAGAATTGGGCAAGTAGCTTCATAGAGTCGAAGACGGTTTGATTCGGACGCTATCTCACCAGGGTGGAAGAAGAGATGATACCGTTCTCAGGAGCAGACGACGCCAACTTATATAGCTTTTGATGCACACGTGATACCCAAAAGAAGCACGTGCATGCCCCGGTCGAATCCGCACGCTTGGGACACGAAACAAGCAGAACGAATTTTCAAGATCTCGTCTTACTCCTACGTGCAATCACCCTGTATTGCCTACTAGACTCCTCGCAGAGTAATCTGCAATGTCCAACGCCGGATTGTCGCCTATGACGGTTGCCGACGAGGTCAGCCGAGCGGAAGGCAGCCGTGCACTCAATCATCCGAACTGTGAATGACACCAAAGACACAAGCGTCATCAGGCGCACCGCTGTCTTCACGATCCAATGATACAGTGATCCGCCTCGCATGCTTGCGCCACAGCGATGTGGATGTCCGATTGTGGATAAAGCTCCAAGGACTGCGGCCGAATTGGGCCCGAGCGCGGAGCTTAAGCGTGCTGCGTGTAAGAGCTGTCCGATAGCGTGGAGTGCGGAACGACCGGAAAGAGGGGAGGGATCTAAGCGAGCCAATGTTATACATAGTAGCGAGTCTTTCTACCACGGCTATTACAAGCTGTGTGTTCGGTTGTTAGTCTCCTGCATCTACGCCGCATCTACGCCGCATCCACGCCGCGACCAACCATCTCGTATACATTAATTTCTCCACCTTCACAAGGGTTGGGTGCATGAGCAGTGTCAAATCTATTTTCTCATATGGAGAATAGGGTCGCCTCGCCGGTATCGATAATAGACAATCAGAATTTAGGTTTCTGCTCACACGGTGTCTATGTCGCAGGGTTGACCTTGGCGCCAGGTACTCACTCGCCTGACCTTTGTGCCCTGCAAGTTGGGCAACTCTCGTGTTGGTGATCCTTCGTTCCACTTTAGTGGCTTCAAAACTCGCCTACTCTGCTTTTACTATACCAACAACGCAACTTCCTCCGTCAGCGGAATCCGATAAGGCATGTTGTGCCGAGTAATGGACGCCATGATAGACATCCGATGATATCGATGTGACCGTCGTATTCAAATGAGCCAAGCTTCCATCTAAAGCTTGACCTACTAATTTCAGACTAGCTAAGCTGCTGCCTTGAAGCTTGATGGACAAGCGGCAGAATGCGGGCCGGTAGATCATGGCATCATCAGAATAGTAGTGTACACCGGCCGAAGAAGGCAATTATCGGTTCCCGGTCGTAGGTTTGCCCCGAAACCTAGTGGAAAGGGCTTTATGTTACAATTGCCAGTATCCGGTCTGAACACCGTAGAAACCTTGCTATTCACGAGGGAACCCGGTCCGAGGCCTTTGCGGCGAGAGCTGAGCAGGTGGCCTGCAAACTGCGTGATTTTCTTGAGGCACAGTAGATGGGAATACCAACTGTGCTCGAAGTACGGATCCTACGACGCGGCGAAGCAGAGCCTGGAAGCCCTGCGATCCACATAGAAACACATATATATATCATACTCATTAGATGTAAGCCTGTCCAACTCATCACTCTACGTCCTCGATCAAACAGCTCATCATGAAGATTTGCTAAGTCCTCGCTGCCACGCTCCTGGTTTCAGTTATAGAGGCGGTGCCGACGGTAAGAATGGAACAGTCATATATTCTACTTGTGGCTAATTCATGTGCCAGTCTCAGGCTGCTACGAACCCGTTGGATATTATTCGCGCCCTCAAGATTGATGACGATGGTTTCGTGCACACAGGTGACGATGGCGTCACCCGCTCTTACAACGCCAACAACGAAGTAATCGACTATCACCAAACCAGCCCCCAGCAGCTGGAGATGCTGGTCGACTTCTGGCCTATTGCGACAGACAAGGATCACCTTCGCCAAGTTTTTGATGGGGTTGATGGGCGCGCTGTTGTTAACGAGGACACCCTACTTCATCCGCCAGAGGAGCTGAAGCCGGCCGCGATCCCGGATCCTGACTCCTCAAGCATCGATCCTGCTCTCTTGGAGAAGCGGGACGTGGTGCAGAGACTCGATCCTAGGCAACAGTACTGCCTCCACAAAGCATGCACTACATCTACTGCATGCCGTACTTTGGGGTGTAGGCTTTGTTACCGCATGGACAGCGTTGTATCTCGTGCCGCAGTCTGTATATAGTCCAACCCAGCATGGTCCAACTTATCTGAGCATGGAGGATTTATACAAGCTGTTACATAAATTAGTACCCCAATGTGCAGAAATATATACCGTCTTCTTCCAGTATCCAGCTGCATACTGTGATCGTGCTGCCTCTCTGTCATCATGGCAGTAGGTAATTATAAAGCGCTAAGGCCTTTTGACTAAGCCGCTATACCGCATGCTTAGTGCTGTGCGGAATGTGGCTAAACGACTACGTGTAAGGCGGGGAAAAAGCAGTACAAACTTAGTCAACACGTGAGTGCAAATCTTGTTTCGACACGATCCACTTTAAACTACCATCACATAGTAGGCAGAGGGTTAATTGGTTTCGTATATACATGAGCGCCTCGTACATATCTACATTTTCAGGAAACGTGATCTAGTACGTCCTGGCAAGGGGTACTCATTCTCCAAAGCTGATCTGGAGCAATCGGTTTACGGGCAGTTGTTACCAATGCCTGCAAGTGTCAGAGGGGATATTCAATGGGAAGGGATAGTACCTACAAGAGCACTCGAAGAAACCAGGGGTGTCGAGCCTCACGCAGTCGGAGCAGTATGAGCCGCCACCGCTGAGGCGGGAGTTGCAGGTGAGGGCAGCGGTGTTCTCCTGGTTGATGTTGCAGTCCCAGGTGTAGACACCATTGTGGTCGGCACACTTGCCAGAGAGGTCAAGGGTCTCACTGGCAGCGAAGCCGGTGATCAGGGTGAAGAGGACGGTAATGGTGAAACGCATTTTGTCTGCAGGCAACCCTAACGTCAGATGCATACTGGCTCATACATGAGCAGCTGCACTTACTTGCGGTTTGTTGTGTCTGTGCGGGTGATGTTGAAGGTGATGGGTAGATGAGTTGGTTCGATGACGAGTAGCAAGCAACACCTTTATATCTTTCACGCACAGATATAGGCCTTCCGATTTCTGAGTCGATTTCGGCATTGAAAATTCCGATCACCTTTGCAACGCGTCACCAGGGCCCAATTGTGTGGTTTTACGACGGCTTGAATATCCGGTTTCCCCAGTCGGCTAGCCTTGCGTTTCATGTTCCGAATCGGTCGGGCCGCCTGTTTATGCCATCTCATACATAGAGCCAACTGCAAGGTACGAGTGTGGGGAAAAGTCATTGCCTGCCTTTTAAGGCGCAAAAAAGCAATGCCATTCTGATGAAATGGGAGCCGATCGATGATAAGCGTGCAATAATTCTGGGCGCAAACCTTGACTTAAATTCCAAGCTTCCCCATTCGATTCGGAACATGCATTTGCCAGCTCACATCCAGCAATGACTCCATTATGACGGATCGATACTGATCTTGCTCCTGATCTCTGCTGATGCGCATACACCAGCAAGTGGTCATCGCGTTCAACCCCGCTTTCAATCCGAGTCAGACTGTTTCAATGGAGTCCTGAGGTTGCTTACCACATGATTGATCATCCACGATTGGCAAGCTTGAACCTGTTGCGACCAAAAGAGACGAGGGCTCTGCCACAAAAGACTGAAGTTATCTCAATTTTGCGAGCAAATGCTCAACACCACCTAATCAAAGCGGGTTCCAACAGATGGACAACCTCACTCAAAGCTATCAACCGCATAGTTCTGACCCTGGTAATCCTTGAAATCGACGTCCCTCACCGGCCAATGCCCGGCGTCCAGCATCGCCTCGACCATGCCGTTCCGGCCGCCCCACGTCTCCTCCACGAAAGCGCGCATTAGATCGGTGCCGTTCAGCAGCGTGCTCGAGCTCCAGATCTTGCCGTCGCGCACCCAGCGCTTGTCGACCCAGTTGACGAACGGCGCGTTCTTGCGCATCATGTCCAGGATCATCCGCGGGCCCGTCGCCGTCTTGCCCTGCAGCAGCCCGGCCTCGAGCAGCGCCAGGACGCCGCCGCAGACGGTCAGGAAGGCGGAGCACTGCTCGTACGCCTTGCGGATGAAGGCTTTCTCGGTCTCGCTCGTCTGATAGCTCACGTCGTGCGCGCCCATGAGCACGATGTCGAGAGGCGGGCAGGAGGCGAATGAGTCCTGAGCACGTGAGCCGTCAGCTTATTCTTTTCTTTTGTCGATGATGGGGGAAGAAGGGATAAAGTGGGACCGTCACTGACGGTAGGCTTGATCTCAGCGCCGCTCCTCATCGGTGCCGGGCTCCCGTCTTCGGTCACCCAGTGCAGCTCGATGTCCATGCCCTCCTCAACCATAGCGGGCGGAAACTTGAACTTTTGGAGGCTTTCCTTGTCAACCCAGGCAAAGAACTCGAAAGGCGCTACGTCGAGCATCTCGGTGACGCTGCGCTTTTGGTTAATATGCTGCATTTTGCGAGGGATTAAGGTGCATTGGACATTACCCTCTGGTGAGGATGACTCCGGCATGGATTTTCCGGTCGGGTGAGCTAAGATTGAAAGACATGATGTTGCTTCCAAGACTTTGATGAAGTTTACAGCTGGATCGGGGTGTGTGGTGAGGAATGCTCAAGAATATTGTGGGGTTTGGCTAACCCTATATATGCATTAAGTTTAAGGCCGGCCCGAACGAGCAAGTGACAAATCGGGAAATGCGGGACAGGTATTTGCATTATTTCAGGCAACCATTTTCTGACCCACGGTGAGAAAGTCCGCCAGAAGCCGACTTCCAGCCACGGACCATCAATCTGCTCAAATCGACTCCGCAAGGGCTCTGTGAGATGCTGGAAAAGGTTAAAGCTCCCGGCAGGTCAGCATGTCGTTTTAGCTCTACGCGTATTAGTTCAGTTTGTCTGACTGTGATCCATTCAAGTAAGCAAGAATTCTGCTGCCTGGCGCCTCAGGCCCACACGCCAAGTCTCGGCCGAACACCTTCTCCACCGAGTCTCTTCCTTCAAGTGAATCATCCCCACATCATCGAAATAATCCCGATGATAATGAATACATCGACTACTGGTGTCGCTGCATTAAACGTAGCTTAGTATTCCCACGTTGCAGCCATGCGACATGCTAGACAGTATTTGCGACTCTCTGGGTTACTCGAGAGAAGCCTGGGTAACAGATATGCAAATTCGTCTACGTCTCAGCTATCATGCTCACAAAATAGTCTTTTCTTGGCCTTTGTGATCGTTGGCTTTCGTCGGGTATCATCTGGAGTCCGATTCGGCCGAACAAAAGAAGCAATACCACCGCTACGAGATACATAGCGGGTACTGCTATTATGACGCTACCAAGGACGCAGTGATGACTGAAAAGAAAAACGCTAGAGAACGGAATAAACAAGTATGAGAAACTTCAGACTGCCATACACATGCCTGGCAAAAGGAGTGCTGGGCGGTGCTGATGCAGACCCCGCTTTTACGGCCCCCAGATCACGTTACTGTTAAAGTGTCAGCTGCGCACCTGTCCGACCTCAGCCTCATTCATCACTTCTCCTTCACGTAGCTCACCCGCGATGAGCGACTACTTAGATGCCCTTCGTGTCCCCTTCATCTGTCGGGATTGGCCGGATGAAGCTGCCACCGAAAAGTTCTGGAAAAAGGCCCATGAAGACCCTGAAGAACTTGCCCGTTGGATTGACTTCGAAGCGAGCAAGGATGACCGCGGAACGGAAATCATGGAAGAGCTGTTCCAAGGCGCAATGTTCTTTGGGTTCATGCAGAGACTGTTCGGCCCAGCGGGGTTGGATGTTGCATATGAAGATTTCACCACCAGAGAGGATACTGATGACGAAGGAAAAAATGAAGAAGGCCATGAAGAAGAGCATGTCGAGGACATAGATGATAATATGGAAGACGGAGCAGATGATGATGGCCCTGTTGAAGATAAGATGATGAACCAGGAAAGCAACGACCACGAGAACGACGACGAAATGGCCGACCAAAGCGATGAAGGTGAAGAAGACAATCTGGTCATTACAATGAGGCATTTGACCACATATGCTATGTATTGGATGGCTTTGGAAACCCACAAAGATGGTTTGGAGGAGAGAAAGAAGCATCTGTGGCCTCAGCATCAGGAAAGATTCACCATTGCATCAAGGGTCATCAACGGCTTGATCTGTTGTTGGAAAGCCCGACGTGGGCGTGATGCATTTGTCGATGGGACTGAACTGCCGCTTCTGGATACGATCATCCTCTCGTGCATCATTCTTCTCGAACAGCTCCACGAAATCCCCAGACAGTTGTTCGACGGTGACTTCTGGTTTCCAAGCTGGGAATTAGATCATGCCTTATGGTGCCATCTGAGGTATCGTGGTTGGTGTAGTGGAGAGGTATGTTGTACTCGGGAGACGTAGATGGAACCAACATCTAACGATTATATGGCGCAGATTACCGCATTGCACAGTAAATTCGCTTACGCGTCGAGCCTCTTGTGCTTGTGTTTTCTGGATCGTGGCATGTTAGACAGAGACCACTCAAACTGCGATGATCATACATGCCGGGCAGACTATATCGATGAACGCACCTATCATACGCAGCATGCTTCCAAGAGTTGTCTGTGCACCCACGTTGGCGAGCATAGACAAGGTGAATCCCAGATCATGCAATCACTCGGCCACAATACCATACCAGTCATCACAGTGAACCCGGACAAGGAATCTCCAGAAGGGATTCAGGTTTCGGTTTCAGCATCAGGTGTAGGTCCGTACGTTGCGATATCGCATGTCTGGTCCGATGGTCTAGGAAACCCCACGAGAAGCACCCTCCCAGCGTGCCAACTACGCCGAATCCAGACCTTTGTCGATGCCCTATACGATGAAAGCAAGAGACCAATACCGTTTTGGATAGACACGATATGCGTACCTCGAGAGAAAGAAGCCCGAAAGAAGGCAATAAGGATGATGGGACAAACATACGAAGGTGCGGATAAGGTCTTGGTCTTGGATTCATGGCTTCATCATGTGGGGCTTGACGATGACGATGATATTGATAGCGGACTGAGCTGTCTCAAAGTCAAAGCGTGTACCTGGGCATCGCGTCTGTGGACTGGTCAAGAGGGCATGCTCGCTCGCAGCGACCAGCTTTACTATCAGACGGCGAATGGTCCTGTGTCCGAGATCATACTTACCGACTTCTCTAATCCCACCGCGACTGAATTGGTGGACGCGTACGTGGCAATCAAAGCAGATCCCCTCAAAGAGCGGCTACCTTCGGTCCGCGATCTCCTCATCCACACAGTCCTTCGTATCAAGGAGATTCAGGAGATTGATGAATTGGAATTTCGCAAATATACCCGAGGAGAGGATATTGTCATGCCGGAGACTGACTTTCAATGGGAGCAAGGCCGAGATTTATTGAGTAATCTAGACCACTTCAGACTTGGCGAGAATGTTCGATACGAGGGGCAAAGCTTTATCCGGTCCATACGTTGGATGCTGAAAAGGTCTGACAATAGGCCTTTTACGAACGTGTGGGGCACGAGGGGGAATGGCATTGTTGCAATTGGCTGGGCCATGAAAAACAGATCAACAAGCAGGATGGAGGACGAACCAATCTGCATCGCCACTCTCTTAGGCCAAGATACGAGTCTACTCCTCGAAGAACCTTCTGGAGAAAAACGGATGAAGATGGTGGTCTCCCAATTAGGCAAAGTGGCGTATAGCTTGATGTTCACACAGGTGGAACGGATTGATGAAGATGGCTATCGTTGGGCACCGAGATCTTACTTTGAGAACAGAACCACTGGCTTGCCACAATATGGAGGGTTCCATGTGGGTGACGTACGGAAGGAAGGACTCCTCTGTGACCGCCTGGACGCCATTCTCCTCGAGCCAGCACAGCTCCCATTCCAGCGGGATATATTGGTCAGAGTTGGATCTGAGCATTATCAAGTTCGTCCGTTGACTGACGTATTCTACCCACCCAAAGCACACTCAACGCAATTTGCAATTCTTTGGCGATGGAGCGCTAGAAGAGAAAGTCTAGCTTTCCAGGAAGACGATGCAATCATTGTTGAGGTCAAGCAGCGACAAGGGAACACTTTCTTTTCAGGATTTGTTTGTCTATCGTCTTTCGGGAGGGGTTCTGGAGACATAGAAGCCAGAGTAATTCCTGGAATTTTCCTGGGGGCGCAGGAACATCAATGGTGCGTAGGATAGAGACGCTCAAACCTGGCGGGTTGAGGCAGAGTTCATCTGGAATCTGGATCGTTTTTCTTGTTACTGCCAGAACAGTGGTGGAACCACCGGGAGTTATAGGCGCTGAATATAATGATAGCTTTTCAATTACAGTAACAAGTCAGTGATGACCCCTTGAAAAAGCTTCAAGAGCTTAGAGTGGATTGCAAAATGTAGAGTGACGTCATTTTAGCTGGATTACTGGGCACCTCGGCAGCGGAATAGGTTTCAGTGCGTACCCGGTTCTATGCTCAGTTTCTAGCTGAGATACCTGTCTAGCACAAGTGTCTCCGGCATGTTCATCTTCCGCAAAGCGAACCAGGGCGAACTATGCGGGACGAAGCAGTCCCGCGGGTCCGAGGCATGAATTCCCGCAGGTGGCTACCATATTGGGCAATACATGTAGAGAAATAGCTTCTGCGCCCCCGCAGTAAGTTTTCCCGATCGTCAACTGATTCAGGTTCGATGGCGTTGAAGACGCATTTAAAGCCTTACGCCCGTCCAAGGCACACGGAGATCACGGAGTTTGGCGGAGTTAAGAACAGCTTGCCCAGAAACTTCCTGCCTTGCCATTGAACTGCATCCAAGATAGGAACACTGGAGATGCAGAGAAAGACATAGTTCGAATATGTTCAAGTTGTGTATTCTGCATAACCTTGATCGTTGTCACTCGAGCGTCCGAAGCCGGGCGCACGGACATAGGATTCCAATTGGTCCAATTCGGTGCCTCTGCAAACTCCAAATTCAATGCAAATGAATGGCCGGAACACGCATATTCGGGTAGCCGATAACCGATAGCCGGTGTTTCTCTGACTTCAAGGCTTGGCTGGGTTGCGCGGTGAAGTACATATAAAAGAGCTTCTTCATATAGACTTGATAGCCATTGACAACAAGTTCCAATCGCCTGCATTCGCCGACTCTCTTCCAAGATACGCAATTACCCCACTGGGCTACTTCAAACATCTCTCACTTGAAGCATCCAAATATGTCTCCTCCCAGCTCCATCCCTACCCGAAAGCTGGGCAAGAATGGTCCTCAGGTTCCGGCCATTGGCCTCGGCTTGATGGGACTTAGTGTCTTCTACGGCCCTGTGGCCTCAGACGAAGAAAGGCTGGCTCTCTTGGACAAGGCGTACGAGCTTGGTCAGACGAACTGGGACTCTGGTATGTTGCGATATCACTGGCTTTCTACCTTTCCCGCTTTCTTAAACTCTTCACTTCCGACCTATTGCACATACCAGACGCATTTTTCTCGATTATTTGACCTTCAAGACCTGGTTATGACTAACTTACGACCTCTTTCCACCCAGCCGACCTCTACGGTGACAGTGAAGTCCTGTTGGGCAAGTGGTTCGCCCGCAACCCCGACAAACGCCCGCACATTTTCCTCGCCACCAAATTCGGCTTCGTCCCTCAGGCCGGTGGACCGCCAAAGATCGACTCCTCTCCGGCTTACGTCCGCACCGCCCTGGAGAAGTCCCTCGAGCGCCTGGGCCTCCCCTCCGTCGACCTCTACTACTGCCACCGCCTCGACGGCGTCACGCCGGTCGAGAAGACGATGCAGGCGCTCGTCGAGCTCAAGAACGAGGGAAAGATCAAGCACATCGGCCTCAGCGAGTGCAGCGCCGCGTCGCTTCGCCGCGCTTGCAAGGTTGCACACGTCGACGCCGTGCAGATCGAGTACTCGCCCTTCTCGCTCGACATCGAGGACCCGCGCATCGGCCTGCTCGCCGCCTGCCGCGAGCTGGGCGTCGCGACCGTCGCGTACAGCCCGCTTGGCCGCGGCATGCTGAGCGGCAAGATCCGCTCGCCCGACGAGCTGGAGGCCGGCGACCTGCGCCGCATGCTGCCTCGCTTCACGGCGGAGAACTGGCCGAAGAATTTGGCGCTCGTGGAGAAGATCGAGCAGGTTGCGAAGGAGAAGGGGGTTACGGCGACGCAGTTGACCCTCGCGTGGCTGTTGGCGCAGGGAGACGACATCATTCCGATCCCCGGGACGACGAAGGTGGAGAGGGTTATGGAGAATCTGGAGGCTGCGAAGGTGGTCTTAACGAAGGAGGACGTGGAGAGAGTGAGGAAGGCGTGTGATGAGGCCACTATACACGGTGGGAGGTACCCGGATGCTATGGCGGCAATGATGTTCATCGATACGCCGGAGCTGTAAGAGGTGTTTGGTTATAGCGTGATGTCCCGAATTCAGTTTCATGTCTCACTAAATCGCGCACATGGCCATCCCGATGTGAAGCCGTGTCGTGCAGTTCAGCTACCTGACTCTTGCACTTGTTCTGTACTTTTTTCGTATCTGGGAACGGTTCGTCTCTCCATCTTACTCAACTATTTGCCAGCCCTCCTGCCTGTGACCTATTCAGAATTTCCTGCACGTGAGACGGGAGGAAGAAATTCTGCGACAATCCTGTCGAAGTGAGGGCGTGGAGCCTCGTCAATCCCAGCCGCATCATCGGCCATAAACGGCTCTGGCAGCTTATCGCACGGTCCCACAAATCCAGAAGCTGTTTCGTCTTGGCGGCATGCTCGGCGCTGGGAGCCTGCACTAAAAGAAGGAGGATGAAGTTTGATGTTACGGCGAAGCTAATACGAGACCCTATCCAACAGATCAACTTACCAGAAGCAAACGAGAAGCAGCAGATTATGAAGGGTGGCAAATACGTACACGAGTGCCAGAAACAGTTCAGGTCATCGAAGGCGAGCCCTCGGACCGAGTTGATTACCCTGGCTGCACAGTTTTCGGCAGTTTGAAATATTTCATCTGCGACTGCAGACTGGGAGTTTGTAATGTCGAATGCTGGAAACGGTGCAACCTCTCGCAGCTCCGAGAAATCCCAGCTGAAGTCGTCAAGTGAAGTGGCTGGATCGATTACCGGCTCTTCAAGATCGATTATGTGAGGCGGTCTGGATGATCGTACAGTGGGGCGAAGTAGAGCTCGATAAATGTAAACGACGAGGGTAAGGTAGGCAAAATATATCGAGTATGGACATTCGCTCAAAGCGTTGGTTTGTACGCGGGATCCAGGTGCTGGGAAGGATGAACGCCAGGTGCTCAGCCGATCAAGAAGCGGTCTCGCTTTCTCGATTGATGCATTGAGGTTTTCCGAAAGGATCTGGCAAGCCCTCAGTGTGCTTTTCGCCTGTTAGTAAGAGGAGTTTCGAGACTGCGAAAGGAGAACTCACTAGAGGTCATTCTGAACTGACTCAGCAATCATCGTCAAGTCCATGAAACGCTTAAACCCTATATGCGTTTGATCCTGAAAGGGTGCAAAGTCAACCGACTGGAGTTCAGTAACGTCCCACTCTTCTCTACGGATGAATGGCGGGCGACCCATTAGAAGAGATCTCCATTTATCTTCGGCATACACGGCCCACCATAGTCTCTTCCGAAGCCGCTTCTCCCAGCTGGGGAGGCCAAACATTCCGCATTCAAGCTGCAGGCCCAAGGATGTAGCAAGGCCAACTGTGCTACCCACAAGGGACCAGAGAAAAGGAGTGTCCGGTAAAGCCTGGTTGGACTCATGTGCCGGGCTTTTGTGAAGATATAGAAGAAGCGATTGTAGTACCGAAAGATGCGGTCGGTGGATCTCCACAAGGACGAGTTCATAAACTATCCGCCATAGCCTAACGACCGAGGGCTTGTTATAAGTTTGCCAAATTGAGAGATGATTATCATCAGGTGAAAAAGGCAGAGCCGATGCGTAAATTGCTGCACGCAGATGAACTGGCATAGCCTCTAGCTCATGCAGTCTTGGAAATGGAATTTCGGGGGTTATTCCAAGCTGTGAACGTGAGATTATAGGCAATAGCGGGAAAATACGTTTGCAGAATCTGCCCCAACTTCATTAATTTCAAAGTACACTGTAGTGAGGTGCGATGTCTTACAAAGCTACTAGTCTGGGGCCATACTCAAGAGGTACAATGTTGTTGAGCTCTGTAATATAGTCATTTTCGATATGAATCCTGGTCTCGTCTCCGACATTTCCATGAAGTTCATCCGTGCTGGTCATAAAGTGCACTGGAATCTTTTGCGCGATAGGAACCCCACCAACGTTACGAAAGTGCGTTTTGTGGAAATTGCGCATCCCGAACTCATCGAACTGGCAGTGCCTCAGCAACCAGGGATCCGATTCGGAAGACGCTCCGAAGAGCTGAGCGGAATGACCTTGGATCTTGTCAATGCTTTGTGAGAATTGCGTGGTCAATCGGGCATCCGGTATTTGCTGGGGCGTGATGGATGAATCGGCGGTGATCGAAGGTTGTTCAAGATCGATAGACAGCCCTGCATCTCCGCTGCATTCCTGTGAATGGTGTGCGTGTGAGATGGGGCTGTTCCGTGAGTGAACTGCTGAAATTGTGGACAATGAAGTGTGTGCCAAAGTGGCGAAAGAGCTTTCAAGGTCATTGTTTGCTGGAGAGCTGGGAGATTGTTGCACAGACATTGACTGCCCGTCGCGTCGAGACCGTTGTCGTGGATGACTTTGGAACGTGCAGGAAACACCTTCCCGCGAGCATCTGCGGCAAGGGGGTCCGTTCTCGTTCTGGCATCGCAATTTCCTATTGCGACATTCATCGCATGGTCGAGGCCGTCTTAACGAGCGATATGGTCGAGTTGAAGAGCGAGAAGCCATGTTTCGCGCTCCTTTGGGATAGTAAGGAGTAGTTGGCCATTGTTGCGGAGAGATCAGAGAATGCCGTGCTTAGCTTCGGCCAAATTTTCGCCGGCGCCTTCTAAGCTCGTTGAACCATTTCGCCGAATATACCTACGCCTCAGCAAGGACTAAAAGCAAAGTCCAGCGCGTGCCAAATCTTTCGTTGGGCAGACGTCATGAATTGAATGGACTTGCAAGACGATACATAAATGGCATTTCGTTCCTCATGGCCCCACGGAGAAATTGTCTTAATTCGTCGCCTCAGTCCAACATCCATAAATAATTGACATACTGACCATCTATTCTTCATCTTGCATCCTTGACTCATCATCCCGCATACTGAGTCCTACTTTTTCAGCTAAATCCTTATGCAGGACACTCCTTCTTAGAGCCGTCACTGTAGAAATAGTCCTTCGCGATTGTGACAGAGTCAATATGCCAAGTCTTTCCTTCATCGGATGTGCTTATGCAGCCAGAAGTACTAGAACCGTGGCTAATGTCCAACGTGTCACCAAATGTCTTATCCGCTGCGCTCAAGACGACTGTAATATTGTTCCACGCTAAGGAAATTATCAGTATAATTGAGATTTCTCCCGAGCCACAGTTACTTACTATAAGCATTCAGAGTTCCGCAGGTACCCCTGTAGCACTCGTTCCCTGAATAAAGCACCGTAGGTGCCGAGCCATCGGCTGAGTGACGTCAGCTAAGAGGAGTACCATAAGAACCGCGTAACATACTGTCAGATCTCTGGGAAGACAGCTTGCCGTTGATCCACACTTTCTGCTCCACGTTTTTAGAGCTGTCAATATTTACTATAGTTGTGTCAGCCATTAAAACTCAGCGAAGTTGTTTCGCAAGGATGGGATTGCAGACACTCGAAGTCAAGAGTAGCATCAAACGGGACGGCATCATAGTCTTCTGCTACTTGTTCAGCTGTGATAGTATCAGTATACACACACAAAAGGCAATATCAGAGAAAGGGCGTACATGGCGTATAGGTACTCGCAGCAACGCACCACTGTTTAGATGTCGCAGAGCATCCGCTGCTCAGAAAACACACTGTCAATTTGTACCCAAGCGAACGTGTCACGAGAAGAACTCACGTAGCCTCTTGGTCCTCTTGCCAGTTCAGGAGTGGCTGGAAAAGGTCGGCATTCTGGTCATGGAAGTCTTTTGCTACGCCAATCCAAATGGACATCCACATGGGGTCATTTTCGTCTTCCGTAACAGCACCACAAGGAACATCCGGTGGATTCAGAGACCATGACACCTTGGAGATATAAGTGTTGCCTGTCGTGGGGCCAAGAGAGAAATTCTTTCCAAAATGCCACTCGTCGGCCGAGGCTTGAAGGACGAGACAGAGCAGAAAGATGAAAAGGGAGTAGCGCATCTTGATACTTTAGAAGTGCGTCTCAATTTGCACCGGTTGGGAGCAAGAGCACTACGGAGCGAACAGTCTTAAGGAAATCGCTGTGGTGGCCTGATATTTTTGCCCCCAAAGCCCCGCTCCATTTTTAACTTTTTCTTAAAAAAGAACAACAAATCCAATCAAGAGCTCAAATTTGAGCAAGACCACTAAAATGGTATGACCAATGCTAGAGCTTCCAATTGGTGGAAATAGCGAGTACTAGGTGCGAGTTATACGCGCAACTTCGAACTCTGCGTGGGACGATTATGGTTGATATATCAGGCCGCTTAGACTCTTTAGCCCATTGGAGTTGGTCAACAGTCAAGAAAAGGCAGAAAGATGTTTGATATGTCAGTATACTTGCGGATAAAACCCCGATCGGCCCATAAGCGAAATGAATACGAAGTCGAAACTTTCTGGCTTTAAACAGCTACCCTTGATTGGCCTGATGACCCAACGATCGCGCAGAGCCACCATGTTCCGGACTGTTGAGCCGCTGGTCACATACCAATCACAAGATCACGGCATATGTGACCCTGCTGCTCTGATTACTACACAGGGCAGTTTCGAGGTTGTTTGCTGTCACATAAGCTCAAATCAAAAGAATCCGCTGTCTACTTAGGAGGATTGCAATATTCCTCCGGGAAAAGTGCGAGTTTAAGCCTTAAAAATAATAATGGCTCAGTCCAGTTACACATCAGAACGTGAGATCAATTTAGTCAAATATATTTCTCCCCATGACCGCTATCAAGCCGCCTGACTGAATCCCTTATACTGGCTTATCAGTCGTGTTGAATGCGTCTCCGTTTTGGTGGGGTTCGGATAGTAATAAGAACAAACAGCAATAATCAGGTAAGCCACAAGGCATAGAAAGCCTCTCAGGTAATCGCTTCTACCGTCACGCAAGAAGCTTCCAACTACCAAAATGGCAAGAATGAGGACGATGGCTTGAAATGGCTCAAAGGCCAAGCTCATGTCTTTCCCTACACCCCAACCAATGAAAATGATGATGGGGGTAATAAGCATAACGGTCTGGATACAGGATCCGACAACATGGAACAACGCGAAGTTCATTCTGTTGTCAGATGCGTCGCCAATAGCTGTCAGATGCTCAGCCGCCTTTTCGACGACTGGAACAAGGATTAAGCCAACAAAGGCATCCTTAACGTGACGCTCTTCGACGATAAAGTGAATCTGGTCTACGAGCAGGTAAGCGATGCAACAAACGCAGCCGACCGAGATAAATAGAGCGAGAAGGCATTCGCTAAAGCTCAGTTTTTCCTCTTCAACAGCCTTATCGTGGTTCTCGCCTACTATCAGGTCGTGATTGAAGACGTCGGAATACAAACTGCGGTGCGAATTTGTTTGGTACCACAGGTAGCTAGGCACATCAGCAGCTGAGCAACATAATTCGCTTTCATATGACTTACACCATGTAGGAGGCTAGTAGAATGAAAGCTGTCCCGCGGCTTATCCTAAGGGCATCCATATCGAAATCTCCAGTCCCGCCATATTCGGTGTCCTGAAGGGTGTTGATATAGGCAGAAGGAAGGATCAAAGCCACTGTCGCCGATTAGAGCCAGCCATGTGTAATCTGAGAACAAACTTACTTCCAGCTACCAAAATAAGCGCACCTCCGACTTCTCCAATCGCAGCATGGAACTTCTGCTCTTCGCGTTTCATGCCACCAATGAAGAAGCACAGGCCAATGCAAAACAACAGATTGGCAAGAACGGATCCGAGAATGGCGGCTTGGATAATTTGGATCGGATCGAACGTGTCCGAGGCAGTCCTGGTAATCAAAATGGTAAAGACCACTATTTCAACGATGGACCCCAATGTTGTCTCGATAATCAGTCCAACAACATTGTATACCTTGCGCACAATTTGCTCTCCGCCGAAGCCAATCAAGTTGGCCGCTGGAACCATGGCGATGTAGTTGAGAATGAAAATCGCAAGATGCCAGCTGCCGGATTCGTCGTGACGCTTGACAAAACCCTGTCGGCGAATTCTGCATTAGCACACCGGAAGCCTGAACAAACTGCTTTTCTTGAAGACATACAATAACTATCGCCGCGGGCACGACGACCCACAAGACGTTGAAGTACCTGCATGGAGCTGAATGGTTGAAGCAGGTACGAACGAAATGTTTGAAGTGAATACCATGACGGCCGCTTTCGCCAAGATCGTGGATGCCGAAAACAGTCGGTGTGCCAGTTCTTGTGCCAGCTTCGAGAGTGCTAAGATCCGAAGCGTCGAAAGGCTCTTCGATTGCGTCTTGACGGTTCGCCATTTGTCTTGGCACTTTGAGAGTTTCTCGACAAGAATCGAGTCCTGATTAGGCTTTGCATGAGGTCAAAGAACTTTAAATGTATCGTCCGGATAAAACGGGAACAGGGTGTTGCAAAGCAGCCGAGGCTGCACCGGATCTACGTTGAAGGCGGTGTCGGTGTCAGCGTGATGTGGCAACTTTTTTCTTCGGCCACTTCTTAGGGGAGACCACGACTGCAGCCAGAGATGCTGCATCGAGACTACTTGGGATGGAAATAGTGGGGCGGTAAGGGGGTGGACGGAACTTCGGCCTGACTTAACGGTGAACTGGGGCCTGTGGGGTGGATTCGCGGTGCCGTGCACCCGCGAATTCGTGGACACAATCCCACTTTTTTGACGTCAGCCTATGCCCCATCTATAGGTATGCGGAGCGCCTGATCTTTGTAATCAGCCTATCGAGGAATCCAGGGGCTTAACGTATTCAAGCTCAGACTTAGTTCTTGGCTGGCGTGGGTTCATATTTACTTGGTTGCTTCTGGCTATGCTCCACGCCATCTTTGATTTTGCGACACTCGCCTGATTAGCCGTCACGCCATGAACCAATAAACATCTTCAATAGTTAAAGACGAGCAGGAGCCTTAAAGAGGCACTGTACCGCGGGGTGCCACTTAGCTATAGTGCTTCTCTTAAGTACTAGTGGGGTAGAACACGTATCTCAGACTAACGGAATTCATTCCCAACTATAAGCAGCACAACTTTCGAATCCAAAACCCATAACTGGGAGTCATTTAATGTTTACTATCATGGCTGATGAAGACACTTCATTGGGCATGACCCACCGAAAGCATAACTGGAGCACTTCTCAACATTCCTTTGAAATTCAATTGGAAAGTTGGCGAAACCGGTCTTGACATGATTGTATTATAGGTCTCCCTTGGATGAGCCACAGGGAATCCCTAGTCATGATCTTACGCAGCCAACAGTCTTCTTCTAACTGCAAGGTAGATTACCATTCTCTGTTCCCTTGGCTCGACGGACCCGCTAAACTCTACCTTTGATCCTCATATATTGGAAACTTGGAGAAGTAGTGTTGAAGGTCGCCACGAAACAGCAAAGAAGAGGGATATAGAGTTCTACACCTAACCTCCGAGTCTAAAAGATGTACTGCAGTAGTAACTTTGCCTGTAGCTCTACCATAGGTGCGTCAGCCTCGCCCAATTTCAGCAACTCGGCATTCTCTTCCATTCCCCACACTGAAATTGTCTCTGTTGCCCACGGAACCGGCGGCATAGCCTTCCAGCACAACGTAAGATCAGAATCTTGTACACCCTTCGCAGTATACAAACGCGTAACCGTTAGAGAGAGCTCCGCGTCGTCGAAGTCCTCCAGCATTTCTACATCCTCGTGTCGCGCTTCCATCTGGATCTCCATGTCCCTGAGTTGCGGCATGCACCGCACTGCATGCCCTATGGCCGCGAGCAGCGGGTTGATGTGCTCTTCCCTAGGCCGTTGGAAAACGTTATTGATCACAACCTCAGCAACCTCGCCTGGTGCCTCTGCGTACCAGTTCCCTATTTAGTGTGCCGTCAGTACTCGGCGAAAATGAAGCTCACGGTGCTAGGAGTCTCTGTTCGTTTCGGTGTGGTCGATTCGCATGGGTGATGACGATAGGGAGCAGATGTTCTTACCGCAAGGGTCAAGCGGGGCGAACCAGAGCTCAAGGTTTTGTAGGTGTGGCCAAAATGGTAGCGGAGTTGAGGCTGGTTCGTTTGAGCAGGGCCAAAATAGCGCGGGTGTTATACGGATATCCATGAGAGTGAGGCTGACCAGGCGCGTTGACATATCCCTGAGGCTTATGGAGAGGGGGTCATATGCGAGTGAGGTGTAAGAAGGCAAGTTGGAATACCCTCTGGATGTGGAGCTGAAGTTGGCTGCGAGATTGGAGATGGTATTCGTAAGGACAGCGAAGATCGAACTTAGCTCTAAAATAAGGTTGGCAAGCGGCATTAGCATGTTCATCCGAGCGAAAGCTGGGGTCAAAGACAGCTGGTCGGCACCTTCTCGGTAATCTGTCCAGAGACTTCGCTCCGTGACTTGGACGTCCTGGAGATTGAGGAAAGTATTTCTAAGCTGATGGAAAGAGTTCAACACATTAAGCAATGCCGATGGCCATAAGCGCGTCTGATCAGAGTACTTCATCAGACTAGACAAGGTGAAGTGGCTTATGCAACGCAGCCGCGGTAACGGACCCCCAGGCAGATTGAGGTACATCTCATCCCTACGCCGCTTTTCGACTGCCTGTCCATCATCACCATCGTCATCTGTCGTCTCGACAGGTTTCTCCGGAGCGACAACGATGTGTCGAAGCTCCAGTCTGAGGCATCTATGATCCGGTACCGACGGCCACTCCTTCAACACCTCCCAAAACTGCCGGACTGAAGCAGAAAACCTCCGGTCGTTGGCGTTCTGGCCGGCTTCTGTACTTGCTTCTTCGGAATTTAATGGCGACTCAACACTCGCAAAGAAGATGATGTCGCGGGGGATCGCACGGCGCCGGGCAGGATCTCGACTCATCATCTGCTTGAAGCGCGTTGTGGTGATGGGTCCGCGCAAATGCTCAGGAATGTCGTCCGAATAGACGATGAGATTCTGGAAACTCTCCCTTTCGATAGCAACGTTCCATGCCCTGTTAAGTGTTGAATATGACGCAAATCTCATTGGCCGCAGAATTGATCGCACCCGAGGATGGGGAATATGTTCCATGCCCGGCGGATCGTGAAGTAGCTTGAGCTCCTGCACGATCTGGAAAACTATGTCGTATGGAAGCTCATTCATTTTTGGTGGATTTTGCGGGAGTGTGTGTAGTGAAATGAGTCTAGGTAACAGGAAGGGCCTTAAATGCTACTTAGTGGCGGGGCTTGCAGATTAGCGAAACGTATCACGTGATGCAAGATCATGCCCACTCGCAGCTTACCATCGCTGGAGGTAATTCGTCTCGCTCCACCTCTGGAGATCCTATTGTGTATCTCGTGCTGGCTTTCACAGAATTATGAGGAATCAGATAGAGTGCAAAGGAGTGGATATGCTATCTACTTTCCACTGTAAAGTAGGAAGCACTAAATGTCTAAACTGCTAAGCTGCAAGGCCCAAGCCGCGAAGCCCAAACCTGAACCGGGATCACTGTGTGCGTCCATTAAGGGGCAACAATGGTGGGCTCAATCTTGAAGTTGTCGGCAGTGCACTGCTGCTGGCCCTGCTGAGAGGGGTCGTCGACGCAGTTCAGCGTGACGTTGGCCGTGCCACTAGCGGAAGTGTGGTGGTCGGGACTGTTTTCGCAAGACTGGGTCAGCCTGAGTCCTCAGATGATGAGCTGTAGGCAAACTGGTCTACTTACCCGTCGGCGCCCCACAGCCAAGAAACGGCAAGAGTCTTGAAGTCGTCGCCAAACACGAACTGCGGAGCTCCATTGCAGAAGCGCAGCTCATTCGGACGAACGGCATCATCGCCGCAGATAGTCAGGTCGCCCGTGTTGGGCTCGTTGACGTAGAAGCGGACGTTGGCAGCGTCGGAGCCGGCGGCCTGAGTGAAGTTGAAACCGGTGACCTCGAAGGACTTCAGGGCAGCGCGAGGGATGGAAGCGGTGTAGGCCGCGGTGGCGAAACCGAGGATGGTGAAAAGAGCGGAGTGCATGTTGATTGCGGGATTATGGATTCTTCGAGAACGAATGGCTTTGATAGAGAGTGTGTTGGTATGGTTCTTCTACTGCCAGCGACACTCTTGCTTTTATAGGATGCCTCTCAGGCGGACAAAGGGGCAATGCCATCTTTTGGTGCTGACCACGCTCCATTATTCGGTCTGCCAGCACTTGGTGATGCGGTGGTTACACTGGTGCGCAAGGCGGACTGCAGCTACACCAGCACACAGCCTTGGCCCCGTCGATCTTGAGAAACGACTCAAAATACGAGGCATGGAAGTGCCGTTTTCCGAGACGTTGCTGAAAATATGTAGAAGAGACGAGTAAGTCTCTGCTAATTTTGTGGTCGTAGCTGTGCTGATCTCGCGCTTGTTGGGATATTTTTGAGGGTCAAGGCAGATTCGAGGCAGATTCGCGGCTGAGCCGAGTTAGGAAAAGGAGAAATGAGCGTTGGCTGCGAACAAGTTTCTCCGCGATAAGTTCGGCGAGCGCCGCCTCAAACTGCCGAGAAGCAACAGCCATCTGCTCTTTGTCTAGACACAGCCTCCGAAGGGCTTGGAATTGTAGCATACTCGTACACTTCAGCCACTCTGATCATCATGTAGAGGAGAAGCTTTGTTTCAGGCCGTTCACGCCAAAGCTTTGGACGAAAGGAGTCATTTCATTGCTCTCATAATCATTCTCAATCGTTCTTCAGCCGCGACTTCACGGTGCACTAATGCAAAGCTGCAGCTGGTAGAGCAACAACGGAGAGACTGTCCGATGCAAGCACTAGAGCCTATCAATAGCACTATGGCAACAATGCCTCTGATGAATGTACCCTTGTGGCAGTTTCCGCCCGCGAAACTCGAGCAGGCATTATTAAGTTCAAAATGATTGGACCCCGAGCATGCCGAATGGCCCACACAGGTGATGAGGCCATGCGTACGTGTTGTGTCATCGGCCGAACCCGGACTCTGATTTCCACGCGTTTCTCAATAACACAGCCCATCCCATCGGAATTCGTCTATTTCCGAAATCTTGCCACACGCTGATGAAGGAAATACAGGCGTTTGATACTTCGGATGTATTTCTCAATTTATTAACCAGAAAATTCGGGTGAGACGTCTAGTAGAAGGATGAGAGTAGCTAACCTGTAGTCAATGGGGTTTGACTGGGATCTTCGTGCGGGCTTGTGACAGTGTTTGACTGGCAACAAAACCCCGAGCCCGGAGCTAATAAGCCGGCTTTGCCGGTTTAATGGATAGGGGTATCGCCTGCGCGCTATGTCTGGAGATACGACAGGGTCGAAAGATGTCGAAAGGTCGGAATACAGAGGGCGATATTCAAGTGGCGTTGCTTGCCGTTTCCATTGCATCGTTCATCCCTCAACGGAGCCACTTTGTCACTACTATATAAGCTGAGTGAGCAAACCTTCTTGCATTTCAATGGAGAGCTAAAAACAAGGCTTGCGAAGCGCAGGCGTCCCTTAGGCCCCTTTCGAACACCCCCGGCTGCCAGCTCCACCGATTCTATCTCGCCATCTTCCCCTGGACTCATTCTCGGAAGTCCCATCAGTTATTCTGAACATACGAGTAAGGCGAGCTGTTAAACCCATGGACAAAAAGTAGCAGAGGCTAACGCACATCACTTTGGTTTGCAGGGCGTTTGAGTACTCCGCGATACGTTTTGGCATCGGCAAAGGGCATACTTGAGTATCAGCATTTGCAAACGCAGTGGCACCACCCGAGAGAATCGCATATACTTTTGCCGTGATGGAGACGCGGAGAAGGGCAAGACTCGATCGAGGACAAATGCAGAGGACCGATCGCGGGGAAGGGAAAAGGATTTCAGCCCCCGAATTGGGATTTCGCAAGTCTACAGATGCACATATTCGTATCACCGAGCAAGCAGAGAAGGGCCAGGCTGGTCAGCCCCATGCGAGCGACGTGAGACGGCAATGCTGAGTCTCTATCTTGCCCGTTACCATATGGAGCGATAAAAATAGCTTTCTCCCGTCGTACCGACATGCATCTACGTACGCGTATTGTTTCGCAAGCTAAAAAGTTAGCGAAACCCTTGCGCCCGTGGCAAAATGCAGTTAACTGCGGAATCCCCATGAGAGCTTGGCCAGTGAGACAACAGTCAAGCACAACATCAAGATAGTAAGAGTTTCTTGCTAAAGATCTTTTATGATGAGATGTTGTGGGCAATGTTCACATGACCCACCTCCGGGTAGCTGTGAGCTGCTGATGTGGACGAAAGTCGGTGGAAACTTTCCCGATTCTTCTACCAACGCAGCGTTCACGTTGGGAATCATGAAAAGGTCCCTTATCATTAAATTCGATCAGGGTATCTCTCGCCAAATTCATTGGCGCGGCTTTCGTGCGATAAGTGCCATACTTTGCCTCCCTTCACAAATCGCTCTGCAAACCCCGCATGATTACTCAACTACGCCGCAAACCCCACACGAGGACAGTTCCCGCAACCATCACACGATTACTCAACCACCGTGCACGCAACAGTACGCTTACATGCCTGCTCTGCAACCTGCATCGCATTCTGCCTAAATGTACCAATGGACAAGAGCAAGCCTATCCCAAATAAGGCTCGTTTGTGTTGAGTTGAAGCACAAATCAAAGTCGCTTACGCACCTTGCTATGTCATCGTGTATGCCTCCAGTAATCATATTCACCATCTAACGGTTTGATTTCTGCACGCCTGGAGTGATGAGCTAGTATAAAAGAGCGTGGGTTGAAGCATGAACACCCGAACCAACTCATCAACTCACTTCACATCAACAAAACAGAACAATTTAACTTTCTCAAAAAATCAAGCCATGGCTACAAGCACCAGCACCGATAAATCAAGTTCGTATTTCCCTTTGGCTGGCGTCGCGAACGATGGATGGTCCAAGGAGGACGAGGCGACAGCCACCTGCTTCTGTGGCGCCGTGCAGTTGTCATTTGTAAGTCTGCGGTCGCATCCATGCGCATTTCATGCTGTCCGCTGACACCGCGATCAAATAACAAGCCAACCCAAGGCCCTGGATTTATCGACAGCTTTGTCTGCAACTGTTCCGACTGCCATAAGATTACCGCATCCATGTTCGCTTCCAACTTCACCATCGCCGACACGCATCTGAATCATCTACGCGGCCGCGAGAACCTCACTAGTTATAGCCAGTCGCGCACCGTTGCCTCGGGGAACACCATGACGAATTACTTCTGCTCCACGTGTGGTACGCTCATGTACCGTGTCGGTTCGGCGTTCCCGGGAATGAGTATTCTGCGGATTGGTACTGTGGATGACTTCCACCTGCACGAAACCAAGTTGAGGCCTCAAGTGGAACAGTTTACCAAGCATCGTGTTGGGTGGTTGAATGACTTGGAAGGGGTCAGTCACTTTGAAGGGGAGCGTGTTCGGTCTTAAAAGTGTATAGCAATACACCAATGGTACTGTTATCTCGCATGATCATTTGTTTCGGCCGGTATGTGAAAGTAGCAAATTCCGACCCAGAAGTAAGAGCCAAGGGAATTTTCTTTGCCTCAAAAGGCCCAATGAGGGGATGGGGGCGAGGGGAACGAAAGTTAAGGCGGTAGCCTTGCTGTGCCACATTTAAGCGCCCGCCATCCACGACAACAAATCAAGTCTACGACTACGATTGCAGCCTTGTCGTTTACGCCACATGCGCCTCGGCGATAATATAGCGTTGCACTGCCTTCACACTGGCACAGCCTCTGCCAGGCTCCAATCCAAGACTCAACTGCAAGTCTCTTCCGCAGGGGTAGCAGGATGGGCGAATGGCACAGCTTAGTACGCAGGCAACTGATTGGACAAAAAGGCACCATGTAATATGGAAAGCGCATAAACTTTACATTTTATCCTGGTTGCCATAAGCTTTTTCCTTGGTTTATTTCCCATATGAGGTGCTGGTGCCTAATTGTGCCTCACTACTCGAACGTCTATTTATGCTGGATTACCATGAGGAACTTCGGAGAGCAACATAACCACCAGAGCCTTCACGTCAAACGATTGATTCATTTAATCGAGTCTTCAGCAGGATATCCAAGATGTACATGACGGAAAAGCAGTGCAAAGACCTCAATGGTACGACACACTCGATCTCCCATATGAAAAAGCAATACTCTAACAGGCACCCTACCAGAGGCCCGGCTGCATGTCCCCCGCTACCTCTTTCGAGCTTTTTCAGCCAGTTCGCGTGGCAGCCTAGAAGCGAACAATGCTTTAAGCATCGTCCCGGATGATCCCGACTGGCTCTACCAAGCCTCTAGGGATGAGAAAAGCACGCGACTGATGATCGAGAAGCACTTGATGTGGGACACCACGCACAGATCCGAGTTCACTTCATGGACCAGCTCACTGCTATGTGCGCTGCGTCACGCCATGCGAAAGCTGTACTACTGGTCCGAGCATGAGTCGCGTGTCTTCATTGCCGTTCTTGATACATCCAACTTTGCCATCCCCGTCTGGGCGGCAACCGCGCTGTTCGACGCTTACGGCATTCGACCGCTTAACAAGAAACTCGAGCGCCACTACTATCTCGGCGAGTATCTCGTGCGTGGTGGCGTCAGCTCGGCCAACACAGATTTCCGAGTCGCTTCGCTCCAGGAACTCCGGATGGAGGGTCTCCATGAATTTCTGCCCGAGCTTTTTGGATTGCAACATGAACGCAAGCGTGGAGACCTCGCTTGCGCTATCAGAGATGACAGGGATAGGCTGTGCAAGCCAGGAGCTGTCCCGAAGACGCTGAAGCGTTCCCATGTCCAGCTTTCCACGCAGTTAGGCAAGTGTTTCGCAGCGCAGGGGCGGGACAGCGCTTTTGTCTCTGCAGTTACCGTGGCGTTGTTAGCAATGCGTAAATGGGCCCATCTTTTTGAGGCAGATCATCCCGCCAAGGTGAAGCTGGAGGACAAGATCTGGGAGGAGCTCCAGGGTTTCGACTTCCCAGAGAGCTTCGGCGGCGAGGAGGACTTCGGCGGTCTGTCCAATGCGCATGAGCGCTACAAACCTCAGGAGGCCGTTCAGTTCAGAGAGTTGTGGCAAAATCTTCATGCCCGCAGACCAACCGAAAACGACTTGATTGTAGAGGTCTCCAGGATGAGTGGTGAGTGTGCCAACATACATATTAGCATCAAAAGAAATTCGAGCTTACCATTGTCACAGTTAAGAGCGCCTCTTAGGCTCACTAAAGCCTCAACAGCCCGGAAATACTACAGTTGCGAATAGTCCAAGCACTCCAAGTGGTAAGAGTCTCCAAATACGATTTAGATTATACAATCTTTACTTTCTTTGGTTCATCATCTGTTGGAGTAGTTGTGTGGCTGTGAGTGTAAGGGCCTATTCCCATCTGTGCAATCGCGTCCGTGGGGTTTGAAAACGGGTTCATTGGCACACTTGTTATCTACAGTTTGAGTTTACCAACAATAAAAAAGTACAAAACACAAAACACACTTTTAGCTCAGATGATAAGCAATGGGATGTTTGTAGAAATTGTTGAATTCAAATTTCTTTGCAGAACGCGGGAAAGAATACCATCCAAAATACTTCGTCCAGCGGATTGCGCATATAGATGACCCAGACTAGTGTCTGAGAAATCAGTTTGTAGACCTCTGCAGCGACCTTGCATTTAGTGAACTCACGAACAGGATGTTGTCGAACGAAAATGTCAAGGCAATGGGCAGTGACGTGTTGAGGAAAAAGACGCATCGTTTTCATATGTGCGCACAGCTCCCATCAGCCAAATCCTCCGCTGGACAGAGACACATAAGTAACACGGAAATTGTAGTGGCAGTTGGCACCGCCAGTGGCGCCAGCGCCGCTAACACGATTAGTACGACTGACTAAGTCCGTGCGTAGATTTTTTTTCCTACACGTAAACACACAATGATGAGAAGATACGAAGATACGAACGAACGAGTAAGTAGACGCTAGTATACCCGCCGGCGTCTAGGGTTGATAAAAGTGAAGACTTTTTACTTGTTTTATCTTGTTTCAAAAAAACAGAAAAGGTGAACATTAAGTGGGTGCAAATAAATGTCCAAATTCTACGTGAAATCCTATTACATATGAACGGACTCACTGACGGTGCCAGAGATATTCAAGGTGCTAATGATGCTGAGGATGTTAGCTTCTGGAGATGTTCACTGTCCATAGTGCAAATCGCCCTTGCTGATAGTAAACAACCTATGCTGTTCTATACGGAGTTTAGCAATCTACTGGTCTTGGCGCCCGGAACTTCCCTGATTCCCGGCACCCGGTTGCTTATTTGGAGCGCTGTATGGGACTGGCCGAGCCAACGGACTGTACTCCGCAGCCGTTCCAATTTCGTCAGTAAAGTCGTCAGCCTCGCCGTTCGCCAAAATCCGCGTGCCTGTTCCTGGCCGTTGAATCAAGCGTACCTCACAAAACGACCGCCGAGGTACTTAATCAAATGCTCAATGTAATCGACGTCAAGAGGCAATGTTTCGAGAACAGAGAAGCAGATCAATCGGGGGTAGAAACAGGGCCGATCCTGGTCTTCTTAACACGGTGCTTGACCTGCTGCCGCGATGTACGGCGGACTTGCGACATGCTATGACGCAATCAGCCCTGCCGGGTGAGAAAGGTGTCGCAAGAGCTAAAGATGACAGCTTGCGCCTGTAATTAAATTCCACCACTCAAGTCTTGATGGCACGCGGCTGTTGACATTAGCTCAGCTCATCGCGAATCGTGCCCGACACGGTCTCTGCAACGGCCCGGTTCGAAATGGCCATGAGATGGGCGGGAGCTTCCGAGAAGAGGAAATCGTCGGCTCCTTCCGGCGGCTCCTGGCCATGGTAGTCACGATCATTTTTCTCGTCGTGATCTTCTTGCTTGATCAGTGATATCCTGATCCGTAGCATCATTATCCAGACCAGTATCGAGACTTTGCCCAACTTCGCTTAGGCATCGAAATGCGCCAGGTGCCAAGCCTAACATGCAAGGAAAGCCATAGACGGTATACGGTAGATGCGGAGTTTGTTGCGTGGGTGAGGGGAAAGGAGGTCGGGAAGCGGGTATAGTGGCGTGTTGGAAGTTGTTCCGGATACGACGGAGTTTATTGAGAGGCGTGAGTAGGGGTCGTTGCGGTGAGATGGGATCGAAGTGGTGGTGTGGGGTTTTCGGTGGGATGCATAGATGCGTGGTGGCGTTTTCGGCTTGAATAGGGGAAGTGAGGCATTTGTTAGGTAAGCTCGTGCTGAGAAAGGGATGAAGACGAGAGTCGGTTGGTGGTGTTGTGTTGGCGGTAAGCAGTTCGCAAGATCTATTCAAGTGATCAGCAGAGGGGACTACTCTTACGTGCATCATCCAGCTTAAGCTTAATAATGGCGGCTGCTCGCGGCGGCTCATGAGTGGATGGAATTTTTAGCTGCGGTTTCCGGCGGGTCAACTTCGCATCGTGTTGCGTGCTCGCGTCGCCTCCCTACCACGTCTCCGGGGGGCGCCAAGCCAAACACCAAACACCTCCTCCCCAAACAACGTCTGATAAACGAGGCATCCGTGCCGGAAATGGAGATTGAGTGTCACGAAACCGCCAAGCTCGCGTGAACGCCAAGCTTCCGCAAACGCCAAGGCCTCGCTTCTGGGCTGGGCGGGCGGCCGTGAAACAAGGGCGCAAATTGCGCAGAGCCGCTTCGGTAGGAGTGTCCACCAGTGAGGGCGATACTAGCCGCAGGACCGGACCAGATCGGTGCAGAAGCCGGAGGACAATATACGACCCGCGCTTGGCGGGAGATGCACCCCACACGGCCTTCATGCACAAGCCCCTGTTTCATGGCTCTGAAAGAACGAAACGGGAGTCGCGAGGCCTGCTTTTGGACTCCTGCTCGGGCCCTGCCGTGTGAGTTGGGCGTGCTGCGACACCATGGCGGGCCGTGACTCCGTCTGTTTCTCGTCCCGCCCATGTTTCAAGCGGACCATTGAATCTCCGCCGCGTCCAGCCATCGAGGGACCTCGCTTCCACGAATCGTTACAGATCTGCCGCGGCCGTCACCGTACGATGCGATGGGGACATACATATAGACGGGTATCTCAGCGTTAATGTCACTTTTTTCTCCAGCATCAGCTTCACCTTCTTTTCACATCACCAACTCTCTTCTACCTCTTCACCATGAAGTTCGTTTCCACTCTGGCCCTGGCGGCCCTCGCGCACCTGGCGTGTGCTGTGCCCATGGCCGAGAGGCGCGCCCCCGCTGCCACTCCCGTTGGCTACGCCTCGCAGAACGGCGGCGTCACTGGTGGTGCCGGCGGTGCTACCACCACCATCTCCTCGCTGCCCGAGATGACGGCTGCCCTCAAGAAGGGTGACGACACTGCCCAGGTTGTCTACATCAAGGGCAAGATCACCGGCAAGGAGAAGATCTACGTCGGCTCCAACAAGGTACGTTATTCTCCTCTATCAATCAAGTCCAATCAGCTAACATATCTCCCAGTCCATCCTTGGTGTCGACTCCAGCTCCGGCCTTGAGGGCATCGGTCTCCTTGTCCGTGACTCGAAGAACGTCATCATCCGCAACCTGGCCATCTCCAAGGTCGAGGCCGACACCGGCGGTGACGCCATCGCCATCGACGGCTCCACCAACGTCTGGGTCGACCACTGCGACCTGTCCAGCGACCTGTCCGCCGACAAGGACTTCTACGACGGCCTGCTCGACATCTCGCACGGCGCCGACTACATCACCGTCTCCAACGTCTACTTCCACGACCACCACAAGAACTCGCTCGTCGGCCACTCCGACTCCAACTCCAGCGAGGACAAGGGCAAGCTGCACGTCACCTACTACAACAACTACTGGAGCAACGTCGGCTCGCGCTGCCCGCTCGTCCGCTTCGGCACCGTCCACGTCGTCAACAACTACTTCGAGAACGTCTCCGTCTCCGGCATCAACACCCGCATGGGCGCCCAGGTCCTCGTCGAGAACAACGTCTTCGACAACGTCGTCCAGGCCCTCGTCTCCGTCGACTCCAAGGAGGACGGCTACGCTGTTGCCCGTGGCAACGAGTGGGGAACCTCCACCAACGAGGCCCCTGAGGGTACCCTCACCGAGATGCCCTACACTTACACTGCTGTTGAGGCCAGCGCCGTCAAGGCTGCTGTTGTTGGCAAGGCCGGCAACACCCTCTCTGGCTTGTAAGCGGTTGATGGATTGCTTCCTCGAGAGAGGAGCATGTCAAAGTAGCATTCCTGTAAATACTCTTTTTCAAATAATTGAAGATGATCTCCAAACACAAATAAGAACTGGAAACTGTGATATCCGATGCCCACGCCATTTCTCAATCACCACTGTTGTAAATACAGCATAAACGACTTCGACCACTGCCCGCCATTCGAACTCATCGTGGTAATGAGTAGTGTGCCGTCGTTCACTGGGGTACACTCAAACTGGTAGTAACTGTCTTGCTGCAGAAAACAAAACTTATCAATCGAACCGGCCTGATTGACCTGGCATCTCTGAATTCCTACCATATTGACGGCATGCTTCTTCTTTCCATCAGCTGTCGTGGTCCATTGCCAATGGCCTGTTACTGGCAGATCATTACCGATGCCCATCGGCAGGGCGATGATAAATAGCTCGCTCACTGCGTGCTCCCACCAGAACAATTTTCCATGATAGATAATCGGCGCAGAATGTGCTGAACTCTCTTTAAGCCGTGGGAAATTAACCATATCGAGGGTGAATGTGGTAGTATCGCCACCGGGATTCGCCATTGTGACATGAAGTTGTGACGCCATACAATCTGAGGTGACATCGAACGTATGATGTTCATCAGAGCAAAGGAATCGGAAGTCATTGGGCGGGGCGTCGTTGATGTATTTTACATCCGTTTGGCGAATACGGTCGGCGTTCTTGACCCCTCTTGCGTCTTCTGTCCACATCCAATAGAGTCCGAGTCGAGCACCCACAGACGCGTGACCGTCGAACAGGATGAAGGTTACGGATTCGTCAATCGCGTGCTGAAACCAGTTCAGCTTTCCCCGATAGATACGCATCAAGCACCTCGGCGTGTTCTCGAGCACATTCGTGTTTCTCTCCCAGTTTGGCCCGCAAATCGGCGCGAGCATCGTAAGAATAGGCAACATGTCTATGCAAGCAGAGTGTTGTCAGTATTGAAGAAAGATTCGTCTATTGTATTTTTAGTGCAACGTACTGTTTTTTGCCACATGGGAGGCTTTCTCAGTTTTCTCCACATAGTATGCGTCCATACCAAGCAACAATTCCTTTGCGGTAGCGGCAGCAGTTAGAGCTGCGTATCTCTGCCACCGTTTGTTTTTATGCGAATCGGCATAATCGCAGATTCCACGGATGACGAGACACAGAATGACATCCATTAGGCCGGCAGCCTCCATGTCGATGCACATGGTATCCTTGCCCACCAGCTTGACAATTTCCGCTCTTTTCTTTGCACTCTTAACCACAGTGTTGCCTGATGCTATAGTGCCAAAGAACAATTCCGGTCCTCGGGAGCGGTCGTCGTCCGGGATTCGGCGCTTCTTCTCCCACTTGCGTTTACATTTACTGCAATCCTTCTGGCCTTCTGGATGGGGTCGAGAATCTTTGAATAGCCGATCGTGCTCCGCGCCTTGATACCGATAACCGCGTTTTATTCGCATTTTTTCCTCGATGCTCGCAAGCATGCTCGGTATCTTGATCTCGAACATCTCCACTTTCCGCTGCAGCTCAACAACTGCCTGGAGTAGTACCTCTGGAGGCTTGTTAAGCGTGCCGATGAGTCTAGGCCGTTGACCGTTCTCGTCCTCTTCGTGCTTTATCATGTCATACTTGACGACCCCACCGCTGCTATCACCAAGCTTGCTGATGACAACATCTCCCAGGCGGATATCGTTACGTTCAGATGGAATTCCCGCCCCAACTCCAACCATGAGTCCAAAGAGAATATTTGGGAACATATTGCGCATCCTAGTGGCAGTAGCAACAGCATTTGTATCACCATACTGCGAAAGGGCTGCGAGAATGATATTGTGGTGTCCAATTCGGCCCCATTTATAATGAGTCTCGTCATTTCTCGGTCGATTCCAATCTGTAGGCGCGTCGTGACGCTCATCGAGTAGTGCAACTGCCGCTGCTAACTCTCGTGAAAGAGCCGCGATCCAACCGACTGTGTATAGTTCGGACTTCAAAGAGACCATTTTCGTCTTATATATCTAGGATCAGTATGTACGATAGGAATAAATAGAGTAACTTACATTTTCTTATACTGAATCTGAAGAATAGATAACCTGCGGGTAGAAGATCAAGCTTGCGGGCAACGCGGACGCGGAGTCTTACGTCCTCCTTTTCCCAGTCATGGGCCTATAATGTTCAAGTAGAGACCACAAAATGACTCATTATAATAGCCGATTCATACATCACCAGTACGCACATCTATGACAGCAAGTTAGTGGAAGAACATTGACCCCTGGGTGAGTCCCGGCCAGTACAAAGTCTGATGTTGTGATAATGAGGCAGCCACTTAGCCGGCAGAAATAAGATCACGGCCAAATAAGAATACGGTGCCAAGGTCATACCTGCGTTTATTCGCGGCATGAGAGGGCGTCCCTAGGGTGAGGCCACCAATTAGCACCTCTGCCACTCTCAGAAAATACTCCAGGTCATTTTATAGTCGCTAACGGCAATCATTTGACAAGAAATTTCAGACAGCCTCTCCAAAGCTACAGGTACGGCCCTCTCTTAGACTTTTCTCTGAATCATTTATTATTATGTGGGACAGCTGAGCTTGATTCCCGCAATTTGTTTCCAGTAGTGCAGCCTCAGGCTAAATGATAAAGAAATACGCCAGAAGGAAAGGCCGCATTACATTTTAAGCACCAGGCGGCCTTTCAGATGCTTGTCCATGTACATATCTGGGAGCCTTGGAACGTCCTCGAAACTTACGGTTGTAATGTGAGACCAGACCCGATGCTTAGCGACAACCTCCAACATCTCATCGACCAGCCTCTTGCTCGCAACCAAGCTCCCTTGAATCTTGAGCTCCTTGAACACCACATCAAACGCGTTGAAGTGAAAGCCTGCAGTCGGCAATCCCAGAGGGACACAGACGCCACGCGGACGCAGAATCTTGACGGACCACTCCGTTGCCGGCACGTCGTCAGTGCACACGACCACTCCAGCCACACCGCCATCCCCTGCAAATTCAACTACTTGCTCTAAGGCGTTTTCGCTGTTGTAGTCGACGACAGCATCCGCACGAAGCGCTGTGGACTCTATTTCCTCGGCAAGCGCCAGACCTTCCGGACGGTTGTCAATGGCAACGGTTCGATAGCCCAGAGCCTTTAGGAACTGGATTGCCAGCTGTCCGAGACCACCGACACCAATGACGGCGACGGGCGCTCCCGGAGGTAAGTCCAGATGCTTGATGCCGCCCCAGACTGTCGCCTGTTGCAAAATTTGGTCAGTATCCAGGTCCGGTCCGCTTGTCTGCACAGAATCACTTACCCCGGCGCACATCAACGGCGCCGCTTGTTCAAACGGCAGGTCGTCAGGAAGCAGCGACGTAGTCTCAGCGTCAGCAACAACATACTCAGCAAATCCTCCATCGTGAGTGAGACCGAGAAGCTCCTTCCCTTGGCAGACGACGATGTCAGGCTTGTCGGAGCCGGGCGGATCCTTGAACATCCTGCACGGAGCACACGTTCCGCAAGCGTGTTTGAAAAGCAGCGCTCCGACACGCTGGCCGACCTGCCACTTCTGCGCCGCCTCCTTTCCGACCGCCACGATCGTCCCGACGGGCTCGTGGGAAGGCGTCATGGGCAGTGGAGATTTGTAGACGCCTTCGAATACTTGGTAGTCGGTGTGGCAGAATCCCGCTGCGCCGATCTTCACGAGGAGGTCGTTGTCGCCGATTTCGGGAACTGGGATGTCCTGCAGCTCGTATGGCTGGTTGAACTGTTGGAAAAAGGAACGTCAGTCAGAGTCAATACAAGGATGTCTCAAGACTCTTCGCCTGCCTTTGTGAGGCGTGCAGCCTTCATTGTGGTGGGCAAAGGGTCAGCCATGTCGATTCTCTTGTTGCGGGACTTGTAAAGTGAGCTGCGAAACTGATAGTGGAAGGCGTCGATTTAATCTATCCAATTGTCCCCGAATGTGTCATCGCCAAGAGCAGTCTGACCAAGCTGACCAAGCCGCATCTCATGTGAAAGTCAATGAGGGGCTTCGCAGCCCCGCTTGTGGCGTCCATACATCAACATGGAAAGATGAAACTACGTCGTACGATCGGAGCAATGCTTGTGCAGCACTCTGCCGTGTTCCAAAAGATTTGAGGAGGATGGCAGATAGTCATCCGGCTTTGACTCCGCTTGGCTGTAGCAAATTCCTAATTCGCATACCTGGTTTGATACATTGTAGCACTACAAATAACACAGGAGCTATGCGCTGATTGTGGGAGGGGGTCTCGAGGTTGGCTGTCAGCGAATTCTGTCCAAGCCGCAGTGGAATAGACTACGGCTGATTTGAAGGATAACATGTCCTGAAGGTTCAGCCTCACATCTTTGTTTCATTTTTGTTGCCATTGATCCAAAATTGATTCTTTAAGCTGAGCTGTAGAGAAGCTTTATCAGGAAAAACGTCTGGGACGATTTCATTCATTTCGTTATCAGAATCAGACTTCCGTAGGAAAGCCATCTGGCTTACTTTTCCTGTGCCAACTCTGCATCGGTTAATCTTCATTGCATTGGGGATAATGAAGCCATACAAGTTGTGCCCACGATGGAGTCTTTCAGAGTGGGGCGCGATATCGGCTAGGGCCTGGAAGCTCTCTCATGGGTCCGGTGGCCCAAGCTCCAGTTGAGAAGAACTTGCAATCGTCCATTCATAAATATCACATACATTTTGGTTCATCAATCTCGCGCTCTGTTAAATGGCTCTAGTAATTGAGAACACAACAATTCGCTTGCGAGGATCAATCAGTAAGGACTTCTGCAATCCACAACAAAACCAAAACCTTTCGTGCCAAGCACTTGCAACTACCCACTAGCACTAAGGACAAGGATCAACCGTCCATTTAATTATTTTTTATTCGGCAACTGCAGGTCATTGGCGCCTTTTTACCACCCACATCGTAGCCAGATCTTGGTCATGCACGTTTTTTTGTCGTGGAGTCAGCCCTAAATGTAGGTTCTATCGGCCCCCACGCGCAAGACTCGGCATTGTCCTAATATGCTTGCGAGCTCCGCAATGCCCTTCGGCGCTGCTGGCCCAAGCTGTCAATGATTTCCGCTCTCGAAACAGGATTGGTAGGTAAACGATATCCGGCGACCCACAAACAGCGGGACGTCGAGCCATGATTACGAATCAGCTGCCTCGCTCTATACAATATAGATACGTACCCCGCAGCGGCGAGAAAAGTAACAGCTTTCTTCATACCAAACAGCAAGCTCTTTCGAAAATGTCCGGCAAAACAGTATTCATCATTGGGCCTGGCTTCATTGGCTGGAATGTCCTCGACTTACTTATCGCCGAGGGCTACCAAGTCACCGGCATGGTGCGTCGCGAACAGCATGCCGAGGGCATCAGAAAGTCCGGCGCGCAAGTAGTCTTTGGCGACCTGGACAATAAACCCCTCATTACTGAACACACCGCGAACTCGGACGTACGTAGCGCTAATCCCCAATATCTCTCATTACACCACCATCCAATCCTCTATCCTTGTCCCAACACCCCTGCTAACCGGGCACCAGATCGTCATCCACACCGCAACCGCCGACCACCTCGCCTCCGTCGAGGCCGTCCTCGACGGCATCCGGCAGCGCGCCGCCGCCTCCAAAGAGACCATCTACCTGCACACGTCCGGCACCTCCCTCCTCGACGACGGCGCGCTCGGCGCCTTCAAAGGCGACAAGATCTACACCGACGCCGACCCCGCCATCATCGACGCGCTACCCGAAACGCAGCCGCACCGCTTCGTCGACCTGGCCATCGCGCGCGCCGCCCGCAGCGACGAGCTGGCGGGGAAAGCGAAAATCGCCATCGTCATCCCGCCCGAGATCTACGGGTGGAACGAGCGCCACGGCCGCCTGACCATCCAGCTGCCGACGATCGCGCGCTTCGCCCTCGTGCGCGGATGGGCCGGGCACGTTGGCGACGGCCTGAGCGTCGAGTCGCAGATCCACGTCAAGGATTTGGCGCGCGCGTATATCGTGCTGTTGCACGTGATTGAGAAGAGTGAGGATACGGCGTGGCTGCGCGAGAACCCGTATTTCTTTTGCGAGAATGGACGCGAGTTCTCGTGGAAGGAGGTTGCGGAGGGCGTGGCCGACAGTCTGGTGAAGGTGGGAAGGCTGCCGAAGAAGGACGTGAGGTCGTTTGATAAGGAGGCGGGTGATTGGGACCAGCTCTTTGCGGCTGGAACGGCGGCGGCGATCGGGCTGAACTCGAGGAGCCGCGCGGTGCGGTTGCGGGAGCTGGGGTGGGAGCCGAAGGAGAAGAGTATTTGGGAGAGCTGGGAGCAGGATGAGCTGCCGGCGGTGCTGCGGGAGTGGGATGCGCGGCCGGAGGCGGAGAGGACGAGCGCGTACATGTTGCGTGTGGTGTAAGAAAGAAGAAGAATCCTGTAGGAGCATTAAAGAAGTACGTACATAGTCTATGTGGCTACTGGCCCAATTAATCCTCCGTCTCACGTCATACCTTTATCGCTTATATCTTGGCATACTGAACGTTGAGACTCTGGACCTCTGACGCAGGGTAGGCTTGCTGGAAGTCACTGATAATACGCTTGAGCTATACATAACTTTCTGGATTTTCGATCATGGAGTCTTTCCGCACGACATGCTTAGAATGCGGGGTTTGGAAAGTAAGCTCGTTCTCCGTACGAGCCCTGGCTTCCATAAACGAGCATCTCATGCTCGACTCTTACAATAAATAAACGGCCGCTGCCGCTTAAGCCGAGACATGGTCATATTCCGTGCAACGCAGCGCATCCATTTTGATAGCGGTCTTCGTGGCAAAGGTGCGCATGACTTGGGACTCAGGCCGTAAGCGGCCCCCACATTCCGAATCGCAAGGCTGATAGTCAGCGCAGTGATGGGGAAGGTCTTCTAATTCGAAGAATAGGGGTTGCCGTCTCGTTGATGAAGATAATTGTCTGCCACTCCAGTCGTATAGAACAGCTGGTGATTCATTTCCTGCTCCGCTGAATTGCAAGTGTTTGGCCTGTTGGTTGGAGTGTGGGGAGACGGCTAAGTCGGCGCGGGTGATTCTTGAGCCGCGGTACCATGTCGACATGGATAGCCTGGCGAGACTGCATATTGCTGCAGCTGTCAAAGAGAATGTGGCAAATGAGCTTATCTTTGCCTCCGCAGAGAAACTTTCGTGGAATGTTGCACTGCGGATTATGAACGTGAACTAACCCCAGACGATTTTTGACGAGAACGAAATGAAAGCCTAGTGTATGGCAGATGTGCCAAATGAAGGGGTGCCAGGCTGTTGGAGGACATGGGCCAGAGCGGAATGATAAGCCTGGAAGAAAGAAGTGTTCCGAAGACGGCGCTGACCGGCAAGTTCCTATCAACTATCATGCAATGTAAAGATATTCTATTTTAGATACATGTAGCTTATCATTCCAACAAACCAAATATGAACTTTGTCCCCCGTGGGGAACTCACGTGGACTTGCGCAAAGCATCGCAGAGGCGATCTGGCGGATAATCAGCAGAGTGTCCAGCATTTCCAGGGCCTATCAGCATACAGTGCGACTATGAAAGCGTCGTCAGCAGTCTTGCATATTGCACTGGAGCACTCCAGCCCTCACATGGTCACAAAATTCCTGATGTGCGTACTGCTCACCTGGACTGAAAAAGATCGACAGCGAACGTTGCCTGTCCATTGCCGCTTTATCCATGATGATGTATTTTAAGTGGATTAAGGTATCATGACCATCTACGTGCATAACCCAAGAGTGTGGTCAAGAATTGCTCGTCAGCATGACACAACCACTTGCTCGGGCCGTTGCGCGTATGCGTATGATCGGGTGTGATTGCAGACGGAGTCGTATTATCCGGCGAATGGTACGATGATTTGCTCGGAGCAACCCCCGAATATATTATTGCAGGGCTGATTAGAAAGCGTTTCGCCTGCATTGACTGGCTAATGTGTCCATCTCTAGATAGGCGACGCTTGTGGCCATGTTACCTTGTATGGCTAAGCGCCCGTGGGTACAGGGAATCAAATGCATTCTCCTCACGCCAAGGCTTCCGTAAATGGATGATCTACATCGCATACAGCGTCAACACCCTTTGATATCAACTAACGCTGCGATATTAATTAAATTGAGAAATCATTGCTGCTTACGCTTCTCAGTCATCATCGGAAGTTTGCGCACGTTGCATCAATGCCTTCACTTGCTGCCTGCACCCGTTACACAACATGGGGAAACCAATCGCCCACTCTTTATTGGATGCCTTGGGTGTAGGTGGTGCGCAGGAAAGGCAGGCTGAGTTATTTAAACGAAGCAGTTTTGAGCGTGGAAGTGGCTACATGCACAACAATACTTGTCTTTTGATCGTTTCACTGGATTGAAAATGAACACTGATATTTTTGACCATATTCCAGCTGCACCATGGATGCTCCTTGGCGCGGCTGCATTTGGGATCATTACTGTTCTCGTACAAAAGCTATTGAAGATTGGGTCTCGCCCAGCGCACATGCCACCTGGTCCGCCGACTGTGCCTTTCTTCGGAAACCAGAAGCAGGTAGGTGTAAACCTTCCAGTGCTACGTTCGTGTCTGCTGACTCGGCATCTGTCGGCATAGGTAGCTGGTGTGCTCCATCCTGAGCACATCTATACTAAGTGGGCTAAGGAGTACGGGCCTGTCTACACCTTCATGAATGGCTCTCAGCCTTGGGTCATTGTCACCGGTACTGATGAAGCGAACGAGATATTCCACAAGCGTGGGGGTCAGACAGCTGGGAGGCCAGTCAACCGCATGGAACTGGCCATGCGTTCTGGCTACTTTCCCGGGTTCATGAGTGGACCCAAGTGGCGTGTCACCCGCAAGCTCTGGCACTCCGTGCTTAACGTGGGCGCATCCCGCCAGTATCTCCCGTTGCAAGAACTCGAAGCGAAACACCTCCTCTCCGATCTCGCCCATGATCCGGATGGAAGGTCATGGCGTAAGCATGTCGAGAGGTATGCTGGCTCGGTAGCCATGACGATGATGAACGGGGAACGTATCACTACGAGCAGTGACCGAGCGGCGCGAGAGATTGTCGACGACTTGACCGAGTTCTCGATACACTCAACCAAGGCCAAGTGGATCGAGAGTTTTCCGCTGGCATGGAGGTTGCCGGAATGGGCTGTTCCTGCACGCAGAGAAGCTAGCAGAATTGCAGAGAGGCACATGCGGTTGATCATGGGACACTGGAACGTTACCAAAAAACGTGTCGCCGAGGGCTTGTCCCTACCTTGCTTCAACAAAGTCATCATGGACAGACTGAGGGACGGTTACCTTGCGAACCGCCTTACCGAGAACGAGGCTGCAGAAGCTGGAGAGGTATTGGTGACCGCTGCAACTGACACAACCGCAAGTAGTCTGATCAATTGGGTCGGTGCAATGGCTTTGTTTCCGGAGGTGCAAAGGAAGGCACAAGAAGGTCTGTTTCCCATTCCCCTGAACTTTTGAGAATGACTGTTGTCTGATTCGTGTCTACAGAAATTGACCGTGTCGTTGGGCCTGACCGCCTCCCCAATGAGAATGATGCTCCCGAACTCCCTTACGTTCGTCAAGTTGTTCAGGAGTGAGTCAATATTTGTCCCTTCCGTATAATTTTCCACAAAAGCTGAATGAAGTTATAGGCTTCACCGCTGGGTCACAGCCGTGCCTTTGGGCGTTTGGCATGCCAATACCGAGCCTTTCCAATGGCGCGGGTACCTGATCCCTACCGGAACAACCATGATCATCAACGCGTACGGTATTCACGGCGACCCTGCTCAATACCCAAACCCAAAGACCTTCATGCCAGAGCGGTGGGAAGGCAAGCTCGAGTCCACAGCAAGTATGACCGACGAGCGCATTGGCGCTCGCTCCGAGCTCTTTGCGTTCGGTGCGGGTCGCCGCATTTGCCCCGGTCAGCATGTGGCTGAGCGTGGTTTGTTCCTTGCTATCTCGCGCGTGTTATGGGGTTTCACTATCGAGAAGGCAAAGGACGACACAACCGGGGAAGAGCTCCCGATCGACATGGACAGCATCCGTCCCGGGCTTGTGGTGGCGCTGAACGAGTTCCCGGCAGTTGTGAAGCCTCGGAGTGCCGAGAAAGCCAGGCTAGCCACGGAGCTGTGGGAAAAGGACAGGAACGAATTTCTGGATGAACATCTGCAATGGAAGAAGAGCCCCGAAGGAGTCGAGGATGTCATGAACAAAGCTGTCGGCTTTTGAGAACACATTGCTCTTCATCTCCTTATTCTTCTAACTGTACGGAGTACGGAGACCCCACTGCGACACGTAGTGGCAAAGGCTTTGTAGATTCGGATACACTGTTATGCATGCATGCATAAGTGTTATGACTCGTTCTTACGTATTTTTTTTTTATCCACATTTCCAGCCATCTGCAAATAGGATGACTTCCCGTCATGCTCGTGCTCAAGTTCGCTTCTCTCGTCTATCGTGATATCTTCCAGGGGTAATTAACAAGCCCAACTATCGCTAGCCAAACCTAACTCTTTGACCGTGCGGATCAACATTCTCTTGTAAAAAACATTAATTTTTATCGTAATAAATACCCATAGCCTCAGTTATTACTATAGCAACGAGAAAAAACTTAAATGTTAATTTCGTTAAAGTTCTACAACAGTTCAAAGATGGTGGATTTTGGTGAAGAGTTGGGTTTGGCCGGTGATGGTAGGGTTTTGCCGGTGGTAGGGTTTTGCCGGCGATGGTTGGGTTTGCATCTGCGCCACGTCTCAGAATTTCAAACAAAGCTAGTGAATTGTTTCCATTTTTTTTTAATACATCTAACTTGTAAAAGGATTAGTGGTCTATTTTACAGCGCTACCGATGGGATTCCCGTGCCCTTTTATGACCAATGCTAGGAATGGTTTTTTGGCTCAATAAATATACACGAGATCCAAACGTTGGTCTATTTCAACCAACCCTTAGGACCGCCCCAGGTGCCCTTAACCATGGACTTGTAGTATACCCAAGGGAAGAAGTCCTTCTTCAGGTGATAGAAGGCACGGCGAGGCTCAGCCTGGTCGATGCCGAAAGTGGCGCCAAACGTCTCCTTGGGCACGCCGCCGTACTTGAACTCGGCGAGGAGCACCTTGCCGTACTCAGTCAAGAGCGGGCACGAGGTGTAGCCGTCATACTCGGCGTCAAGCTCCTTGCCCTCCAGGGATTGGAGCAGGTTGCGGACCAGGACCGGGGCCTCGGAAGTGATGGCCGCGGCCGTCTTGGAGGTGGGCAGGCTGGACGCGTCGCCGACAGACCAGACGTTGGAGAACTTCTTGTGGCGGGTGGTGGCGTTGTCGACGTCGACGAAGCCGGCGCCGTCGGCCAGGGCGCTCTCCTTGATGAAGGCGTGCGGGCCCATCTTGGGCACGACGTGCAGGAGGTCAAAGTGCTTCTTGACCTCGGCCTGGCCGTCGGGGCGGGCGAAGGTGGCCGTGTTGCCGTCGATGGCAACGAGATCGTGCTGGAACAGGCCCTCGACGCCCCGCTCCTTGCGCAGCTCTTCCAGCTTGGCGCTGTATTTGGGCACGCCAAACATGACGGGGAGGCCGGTGGCGAAGCTGATCTGGATGGCGGAGCCGGAGGGGTTGGTGGGGTTGTACAAGCCTGCCTTCTTCCAGTGGTCCAGGCCGAGCCACATGATCTTCTGCGGGGCGCCGGCGCACTTGAGAACGCCGGCGGGCTGGGAGAAGATGGCGTCACCCTTCTTCAGCTTCTGAATGGTGCCAAAGACCTTGTCACAGTGGTCGTAGCCGTAGATGGAGGAGACGAGAGAGTCCGGATTGGCGAGGGCCTCGGGCAAGCCCTTGATGCTGTTGAAATTGACATGGATGCCAGGAACAACGACAAGATGCTCGTAGTTGACCTTATCGCCATTGCTCAGCGTGACGGTGTTCTCCTCCGGGGTGAAGGAGCCGACGCTCTGGCCGTAGAACTTGAGCTTGGGGTCAATCAAGCTTTCCATCGGCCTGCGCAGCTCTTCCTTGGTCTTCAGACCGCCGCCAACCAGCGTCCAACCGGGCTGGTAGTGGTGCCAGGCAGCCGGGTCGACGATGGCAATGTCATCCTGCGCGAACTTGCCGGATCGCAGCAGCTGGTGGCTCACAGTTTGGCCTGCAGAGCCGCCTCCAATGACGACAACCTTGTGGCTGCGGGCGGAGGTGACTGGAGACACAGTAGCGTAATTGCGCAAGGCAGAGCGCCCGGCGATCCGAGCAGCCGATGTTGCGCGGCTGGAGAACATGATGGTGGTGCGATAGGGCTGCTTTCACGAACACAAAAGTCAAAAAGTTAAAAAAGAAAACTTAGAAGCAAAGGGACGCGCGCCGCATTACCTAATCGCCGATTAACGTTAGCGCTGACGGCAACTTCGCCGACGGCGTCTTGGCACCTCGGCGTCTATCCCGTTACGTCAGATCGCGGTAATCGTCAGCATCGCCGGGTGACGGCCTGTGTGTCAGCAGGCTGAGCCTAGATGGACGCCATCATTCGCTTTTGCAAATGCACCTTTCACCATTCGTACAATAATCAGGCTATGCATGCCGGTGTCCTCCGACATGTCTCGCGTTCCCGGGTACCTGGTCGGCGACCCAATCGCCGACCGAATCGGGTAATCGCCGAACCCGGAACGGGTGCCTCGAAGCATCAATCAACTCTATCTCTTATTGTACATCAACCTGCATCCTCAAGCTTAAGCATCAAACCTTCTCGACTCATAATGAATGCCATTCGACCGCACATTGTCAGGTGGTCATCGACAACACGTCTGTTGCGCTCCTCGACCACCACAATCCGAGTACCAGTTTCTGGCAGCCGTCCGCTTCACCATCAAGCAGGGATCGACGCTGCACGTGTGATTGGACGTCTCAGTGAGGGCAAGACGCTCCGTTCAGCCCCCTTGACCAAAGTTTCAGTGCCACAATCTTCCAAAGCCCTTCGAAGCGAAGCCAGAGCATTCCATAGCACAGAGGCCACCATGACCGGCCAACCCACCATTCACCACGTGTTTGAACCTACGACTGGGACATGGCAGTACGTGGTGGCTGATCCATCCACCTTGTCGGCTGCCATCATCGACCCAGTCTTGGACTATGATCCAGTGACGCAAGTCATTTCTACGAACACCGCCAATGCCCTGCTCTCGCTAGTCAAGGAAAAGGGCTACAAGGTGGACTGGGTCCTCGAGACGCATGCACACGCGGACCATCTGACCGCTTCATTCTATCTTCAGAGACGGCTTTCCACGGTTCAGGGTCACAAGCCTCCCGTCGGAATCGGTAAGCGAATCGGCCAAGTGCAGAAGATGTTCGGTCAACGATACCGCGTCTCAGCAGACGAATACGAGGGAGTTTTCGACAAACTCTTTGAGGACGACGAGACCTTCCTGATCGGAGACCTGCAAGCCACGGCTATGCATCTCCCTGGCCACACTCCTGACCACCTAGGCTACAAGATCGGAGGTAAGCTCTTCACAACCATCTCTCGACCGAGCAGATTGTTGACTCAAGACTCACAGACAACGTGTTCTGTGGAGACTCCCTTTTCCACGTCGACATCGGCACTGCGCGGTGTGATTTTCCAGGGGGAAGTGCAGACGACCTGTTCCGTTCCGGGAAGAAGTTGCTGAGCCTCCCGGACCATGTGAAAATTTGGACTGGACATGACTATCCGCCCGACGGGCGCACTGATCCTGTTCCGTGGATGAGTGTGCGGGATCACAGAACCCAGAACAGGCACCTGAAGGACGGCGTCACCCATGAGGCGTTTGTGGCGCAGCGAAAGGAACGGGATGCGCAATTGGCAGCACCGAGGCTGCTCCATCAGTCTTTGCAAGTCAACATCCGCGCAGGACACCCTCCTGAGCCAACGGAAGCGGGCCATCGTTTTCTTCATCTTCCATTGAAGTTGCAAGGATGGGAATAGTGTGCTTTCTATCTGTGATAATCGAAATTCTCCCAGCACCCAATAGGGACTGCTGCCGCATCCAACCCCACGTTTCGTGACTCGTGATCGCTCCACTTAAAATGGTAGTAGAGCCGTGAGCCACTAAAACTCCCTTTACCACCTTGGAAAAGCGCCTGGTGATTGTGCGCAACGCGTCGTCGGCGAAAACTCCAGCACCAGCGTGGAATGAAGCTGAAGATTGTTGTGACGTAGGCCTGTTGCCAGCGGCTGAAGCCTCTCATGCAAGAATCAGGCAATCTGAAACAGGATTCGCGCGTGCCCGATTTGTGACGCGGGACGGAACGATCTAATTCCTTACACTTTACAGTCCCCTGCGACGCCTCACAATAGGGGATGATCTGACCAATGGAACCCTAATGATAGGGCGATATGCCAAAATACACGGCAAAAGAAAGCAACGTTAGTCATCGGCTGCAGCCGCTCTTCGCGCTCCCCACCGGCTGCATGAAGAGATTGTCGCTTGGCTTGCCGTTGCCGGCGCTGGCGGAGTCGGAGGTATCCCCGGCGACGGGGCACTAGGAGACTTTGATGCTAGTTTCGCGTTGAACGGCCATACGCGGCATTGCCGGGAGGACTAAAATGGCGCCGGGCCTCGGAGCGTCACTAGCTTAGCGCCGTCCATCCCACGCGGCTCGGTAAAAGTCGTTGTGGGGAGGTAGGAGGAATGTGCTGCGCGGAAGAGCCCCCTTCGCTGGGGCCGCTTTCTTTTTTGGCGTCGAGCGGCTGTGCTGCTCTGTCAATCCCGCCCCTCTCGGTTCTGTGGTTTGGTTCAGGGGGAAGGTTGACTCAAGTTGCGAAGGTGTCGGTCTAGGTTTCAGAGCGAAGTGGGGTGTCTCACTGCACTTCTCGACTCATGAACGCGGCAGAGGTACCTGAATCGCGGTACTACTCTGCAGTAGGTATAGTTGCAGATTTTTAGCCGCGGAAGCCTTCCGATCATCGCGGTGAGGGTGTGCGCGTCCCATCGTCCGCCCGCTGCGGTGAAGAGCGGCGTGACAGACGCCTTTTTTGCGCCGCACGCGCGCACCGTTGCTTTTAAAATACTGCATCCCACAGGCCACTCGCGATGCAACACTTGGCTGTCAACGAACACGCTAGAAGTTAGCTAAGTTCTAGACCAACGGGAAGCGACAGAGGGTTCCGCAGCCGAAAGCTAGCGCGACGATCATGATCCTGAAGACCAGGGGCTTTGCCGGATATTGATGATATGATAGGTTAGATTCAATTCACAAAAACGTAAATCCGAACTAGCCCCCGGACGCAGAAACCTGTCGGTATTTATTTACTTCGGCGCTTTTCCTTCGCGCGCGTTCGTCATCCCTGTTTCAACCTTCAACACCAACCTCGAGGCTTTTTGAGCCACGATGCTGTACGACAATTCGCGGTATCTGTTTTTTTGCGTTATTGTTCTTATGGTATCTGGTTACACCACTCTTCTGTTGAGAATATACACAAGAGTAACCAGAAAGACATGGGGCTGGGACGATACAATAGCGACCATTGCAGCGGTCAGTATGATACCGACACCTCCAGTTTACAGTCTTTTTTTAAGCTGACATCAGTTCCATCGAATTAAAGATTCCGTTCGCATGGCTATGCAGACAAACGATTGTTGCCGCAAACAATGGACTTGGAGCGCATAGCTGGAATATCACGCCAGCGATGTCGATGCAAGCGTATAAGGTCTAAACACCACCTCTTAGTCATCACTTCGGAGTCTAAGATTTTACTAGGCTTTCGTCTTCTTCCAAGTCTCATACTGCTGTTCGATCATCCTCATCAAAGCCAGCATCGCGCTGATGCTCACCCGGATCATTTGCGGCCAATACATGATATTATGGACTCTCCGAATCACGATTGCGCTATTCTCATCGATTACACTTTCCGTCGCCATCTACTGTTTGCTACAGTGCCGTCCACTAGCGTATGCCCACGCTCTTACGACCTGGTTAATTGCCAAAGACTTCTGGGCTAATCACGGAGTAGTAAAACTTGGAACCCGGCTATCGAGGGATATTGTCATCCATCAAACGTTCTCGCATCTCTCAGCATGACAGTCACAGTTTCTAGTATTATTAGCGATGTCATCATCTGCCTCTCGTACGTCACCCCATTCGACCTGTGCTGACGAATTTCATCTGATTTTCCTGGACAGCCCGATCCCGCTGCTCTGGAACATCCAGATGAATCGCAATCTGAAAGTTGTTTCCGGGTTTCTACTTTCTCTTGGTTTTTTGTAAATATCTCCCTCCAGGATCCTTGAGCGAAGCTGACAACCACAGCGCGAGCATTTGCGCCATCATTCGCCTGGCATACACTTTGGCTTTGAATTCCACGGAGGACTATCTTTGTAAGTGCCCAAAACACTGTTGTGTAATCGAAATGCTGATGGTGAGTAGTCCACGTCTACGGCGTGACAGTGTGGTGCTGTATGTGTCCCTATCTCGAAGACCCCTCCGGTCATCAAAAAGTTAACGAAGACTAGTCGCCGAAGTTGGAGTTGCATTAACAGTTGGTTGCTCAAGCGTAAGGATCCACCTTCTCCCCCATATGGTGGTATTTGAATAAGAACTGACGAGCCATGTCTAACAAATACAGACGCTCCGCCCGATGTTCCGCACCTGCTTGGGTGGCACTGGCGAAAGTAAGAAAGAGTCAAACGACACCTCACGGGGAACCTATGAGCTACGGACCGGCGCGAACGATGGAGTTATTCGCTCCCAAAACGAAGACGGCGAAATTACACGTGTTGCGACCGAGCCCAGCGTGGGGGACGACGAAAGCGCACGCAAGATGCTCGGCCCCACGGAAATTCGCGTTACGCATCGCTTCGACGTTCGCGAGGAGGTCTAACGTCTCGCGAAGTTCGTGGAGCCAGAATTGCGTTGGATGAATTGTTTGCATCACGTTGATACCCCCCCGCCGAGACTGCGGCGCAGCAACCGTGCGTTCGGTCATCCCGGAGAAACACCCCCCTTGTAACACCGGTCGCAAGCCGCCGTGATGTATATGAGTGCAGTAGGATTCCGAGGCGGCCCATCTCCTCGCTGGATCGAGGTCTTATCGCCAGTATGCTCCCTCTTTAATTGGCCTCACTCCAAGTGTTTCCATACGGCGAAGGAGATCCGGACGTCCGTAATAAAACTCATGCAGTGGGCACTCTGTGGTTGATGACCGGCAGCAGAGGGTTGAAGGTACATTTCTGGCAGACCGACCGTGCCACCTGAAAGACCTTCGAGGTACCACGTCGAGCACGTAGCTCGTGTGAGAACCGGGCAAAAACGGGATGGAACACGGAAAGGCAGCTGGAGGACAGGTGTAGGGAACCGTAACGCTGGCCCTGTGGGCCGAGGATCATGAATTGAATGACACGACACGACACTCCGTGGCTCCTTCCACCTTTTCTTTGCTCATTTTCCCCCTGCTCCTGGGGGCCGCGCCCGCCTTAATCCAATGTAGGAAACGACGCTACCCATTCGGGAAAACCCCCGGTACAGAAGCTTCAAGGATCCTGTTTATGGGTGGGGGTTCGCGTTATCCCGCGTTGTGCATGTTACTCTTCGAGTAAGAGCCGTAAAAACTGCGCCTATAGTAGGCAAATAATCTTCAAATCAGACCACCTCGTCGCACGGACCTTTCTCTCTATTTCTATGTGAATTTTATACATTGTTACCCACTACTCGTTGTGCTATAGACATGTAAAAATAAGTGTCGACTTTTGATGTTCCTCCTTTATATCCGTGCACGCTTTAGCAAGGTCCGAAGCGAGGTTCAAATAGAGTAAAGCCGCACCCCCACCATAACCCGATCCTGGGAGCCTCTTTGCCATGGCGTTGGTTAGCCTTGGGGCTGAGACAACGCAGTCTGATTGGGCCCGATAAGCACGTCCAGTGGGTTCCCAGCATAACACGAGAATCCATCGTGCACCCGAGCTTCGTATACCGGAGCCAAAACCTGTCGACGCAACAAGACGGCAGAGTACAACTACATAAATAGCTTCACACGTTAAGCGCAGTGATGATAGTTCCCGAATAATTCTAAGCCCTCACGGAGCTCTGTTGGATCAACCCTGATTAATTGAGGATGATTGGGAAAGCTGCACTGCTGCTCTCGCTTGTCGCCTACGGCGCAGCGAAGGTCGAATTGGGTACGCAAAATTCATTCTACATTTGATAAGAAGTACTAACATGTCACAGCTGGCGTGAACATTGGTATGTCTCAAGGAGGGTACTGAAAAGAACTAAAAAAAAAAAAAATCTATCGCTCACGATGCCTCCACTCAGCCGGCTTCGACTTCACCTGCACCACTGATGGCAGCTGCGACCTCAGCAAGCTCTACCCGCCGCTGACGCAGTACGGCGGGCCGGACGGCGCGGGCCAGATGCAGCACTTCGCGCGAGACCTGGGGCTCAACGTCTTCCGCCTGCCCGTCGGGTGGCAGTACTTGGCCGACAACCGGCTGGGCATCGACTTCAACGCCGAGAACTTTGCCAAGTACGACGCGCTCGTCCAAGCTTGTCTGAACACGGGGGCCAAGTGCATCGTCGACCTGCACAACTATGCGCGCTGGAACGGGAACATCATCGGCCAGTCGGGCGGCGCCGTGACCAACGAGCATCTGACGAACGCCTGGTGGCAGCTGTAAGAGAGCAACATCGTGCGAGAGACAATGTCTGGGCGGAGTGGGCTGATGGGGATCGTGTTTGCAGTGCGACGAAGTACAAGAATGAGCCCAACGTTATTTTTGGTGTTATGAACGAGGTAAGCAGGACTGCCCGTTAAAGAAGATGTAAGACCGGTTCGCCTGATATGTCTACCAAACAGCCACACGACCTCGACGTTGCGACGTGGGCGACCACCCTTCAGTGGGTTGTGAATACCATCCGCAGTGTTGGCGCGACGTCGCAGATGATCCTGCTCCCCGGCACAGAGTACGGTTTGACCTTCTCTAATGCTACGTATGAGCAAGTGCTGACCCTTCCGTAGCTTCTCCGCTGCAGGCTCTTTTCCAACAAACTCCGCCGGTGCTCTGGCAGGCGTCAGAGACACGGATGGAACCACGACAAAGCTAGTGTTCGACGTGCACCAGTATCTTGATGCAGAAAGGACTGGAACTCACACAGAGTGTGCCCGAGATGGACTCGATGATGGACTAAAGCCGCTAGCCAACTGGCTGAGGGCGAATGGGCGTAAAGCGTGAGTCGTAGCAACACAAACCTACAATTCGTACCTACCAAGGAATGAAGAGTGAGCTAATGCAACTGCGCGCTCTGTGTAGTTTCTTGACTGAGACGGGTGGTGGAAACACTGGCTCCTGCAGTCAGCACGTCTGTGCAGAGCTAGACTGGATGAAGTAAGTTGAAATCGCTTTGAAGCCCTGAAATGTTCACATCCAAAAATAACTGACATATTTACACTAGCTACAATACCGATGTGTTTGTCGGTTGGGTTGGCTGGTCTGCCGGGTCATTTGACAGCTCGTATGAACTTACCTTGACGCCGACGTGGAACGGAAATTCTTGGGATGACACGAGCTTGATGAGGGATTGCGTGGCTGGGAAGTTCAATTCGTAGCTATGCTTTTTAAACTTTGCGAGGATAAGAGTAGGCTTATCTAGCATGAGTACTTATATGACGAGGGCTTTGACCAATCATGCGAGACATGTCTTGTTGAAGTTGTGTACACTCATTGGCCCCCAAATTTAAGCGCCCGGATGACGAGGCTGAGACACGTGTCAGAGTGCTCCCGACGAAGACAAGTAGTACTTAAAAAAGCCACTCAGCCTGATGGACTCAGATCCCTCGAACTTCAACCCTCAACCCTCGTATTGTTTGAGAATAACCATACCACATTGCACTATTTTCGTCAAGAGCTTCAATGAGCCATGGAACGTCCGAGTCAAAGAATCACTCCTTTCCCAGCCAAGAAAAACTCGGCAAGCCGTCATGATTCCTACGCGTGCCGCTTCTGCGACAAAGTAGACTACGTCGACGACGGTGATGAACCGACAGACGAGCGTACCAGTAACCTTTTCCATTCAACCTGCAGTAGCTGCTGCATGAGCCAGCCCGATGAAAGTCTCTGTGAATACTGCCAACACTTGAGGCTTCGACACTTGACAACATGCCCGGAAACCGAGCAAGGCAACCTGGTATTTGGTATCCGATTTGGGCTTTGGGAAGAGTTGGTCTCCCGCCAATCCTGTTGCTTTTGTTCGTTCTTGCAAAATGTTGCTCGGCAATGCGCCACATTAACAGGAAACGTACCGTCCGCTGCTTCAATCATCACACTCAACTTTGAGCGGACTAGAGAGGAGTTCCGGCTGCTGCCACTCCGTATTCTGGTTGTTATTTCCTCTCTGTCAGAAAGGCGAGATGAGAACCAGTTTGAAATCTTTTTGGATGGAATGGACGCGACCAGCTCTAAACATAATCGGTACAAAACGTCAGAAGGAATCCCTCTCGTCAAACCTCTTGTGCTCTGGGAGAAAGTAAGGAATTGGCTCGATGACTGCGCATCGAACCATGAGAATTGTGCGTCTTCAGCTGATGTAGGCCGCCTTCCTCAAGGATTCCGTGTCATCGACGTCGAGGATAGGTGCCTTGTATCTGGATTTCCGGGTTGTCGGTACGTGGCTCTGTCCTACGTCTGGGGCTATCCGGGAGAAGATGAATTGAAGGCGACTTCATCCACTATCGAGAAGCTTCTGCAGAAGGGCAGTTTGACGTCTGGGCTACCTCAAACTATCACAGATGCCATGCAAGTGTGCAGAGAACTTGGCAAACGATATCTATGGGCGGACAGGCTTTGTATCATCCAAGATGATGCTCGCGATAAGCAGAACCAAATAGGCGCTATGGACAGCATCTACCGACTGGCCGAGTTCTCCGTGATTGCGTCAGACGGCGTCGACATGAATTCTGGCATTCCCGGGGTCAAGCGTCCACGCATGGATTTTCCTCAGATCAGCACACAACTCAGTGGACTGAGCTGCACTCTCAAGCTTCCGGGTTTTTCTGATGCAATCCCATACTCAATATGGTCTTCTCGCGGCTGGACCTACCAAGAAGCTGTGCTCTGTCGACGAAAACTTTACTTCTCCAAATTTCAGGCATACTACGTGTGCGAAGAAATGAGAGCGAAAGAAGATCTACTTGCTTCCGAAGGCGAGAGCATGCGTCTATGGAGGAATTTGAACTCTGAGCCGAAGCTATTGATGAGCGATGCAGAGAAAGCGGCTCCTTTTCTCTACAAGAACTACAGCCGCCACCTCGGATTATACACACAACGTCACCTGACATATGACTCTGATATCTACAACGCTTTTCTTGGAATTTCCTCTGCGCTTTTCGGATCAAACAACGCCCTTTTTTGTGGCTTGCCCAAGAAATATTTTGACAGGGCTTTGCTATGGTATCCGGACACATATGAGGAAGATCAAGTAGCTGTCCGAGATTCAGCTGATGTTCCTGTTCCAAGCTGGTCGTGGTCCTCCAGGACCGGTATGATATATGCACCGATTCCTGGTTACACTGCACCACTGGTGAGATGGGCCGTTGGTCCCGACTTCACGCTCTCACCCAATGGGCAACAGCTCACAGAGTGGAATTGCGCTGAGCTTGCGCCAACAGATGGGTACGAACAGCCGACAGACCCTGATGGCGGGGAAATGAGCTTCGCCGCGGCGATTGCCTGGAACAAAGGGTGTTTTGAGAAGAAGTGGCCGCTGCAAATCTCTCTGGAGCATAGCACTATGGAAGAGTATCGGGAAGCTCTCCTCTCCAGATGGCCAAGCCAACGCGACCTGTGGTCAGAGATCTGGTCAGAGCCGCCGGACTCGATCAGTACCGACAACTCTCCCGCCATCATGTCCAGCATTCCACCTCATATACTAGAAGGCACCCTAAAGACGCGAGCACAATCCGGGAACTTTAGGCTCAAGCACCATGACCACCATGGCTTCTGCTATGATCCGCTGCTGGAAATTCTAGATGAGGACGGAACGTGCATTGGGCTCCTGCGCGCAAACGACCCCAGAGTTCGCTCGGAAATTGAGCCTCGCATGCGTTTGCGCAACGCCAGGTTTGAGCTCGTTGCCATTTCGCTGCAGAACAGCTATATGGACGTGGAGCTTGCATGCCTTTTCTCCAATCGGATGGAGCTTTCAGGTGCAGACGAATTGAAGAATCTGGAGAGGCGGAGGAGGCTCGGCGTCACGTTTGCTGATAGAGAGGGAACATGTTTTGAGCTAGTGACAACAGTGAGTGTCATGCTTGTCGGCAAGCGAGGTCCGTTCGCCTATCGGATCACAATTGGTTGGGTTCTCTTGACGAAATGGGTGGAGTCGAACACTGCATTCAAAACACTGTACCTTGTCTGATTATATCCTCACAAAAAGGATTACGGTCGACTACATGGGATTGAAAGACATTCGATCTCGGTACGTACTGACTTGGTTTTTTCTTGCCTTCAAGATTGATTAGGGGCGATTTTTCGTCGAGACGACTTTAGGACAGAAAACTGTGAAAGCACCATGTTTAGGATCGGGCAGAAAAGGGTATGATAAATCAAGAGAAGCGCGGAGTGGCAGCTGGCATGCAAAAACGACACGCGCACCTAATTGTGCCCCCAATTTATCAGCAGCGTGCATTGGGGGGTCACCCGTATTGTCCAACACTGTTCTGCAGATACAACCAATATATATGACCATCTTCATAGCCGATCCAAATAATTAAGTCGTGTTGCGTAATTGGACGCGGAGCCTGACCGCTCGGGAGAGACGACGGATAAATGACCGATCGACAAGCGGGGCTGCTCCACTCCGCTCTAGCATTGGACGTAGGAAAAGAGGGCGGTAGGCATCACGAGCTATATTCAGTGGGGGCGATCACACGTTTCATTGCAATTGCACAGACAGCTGAGGGCGGCAGTCAGCAAGTGAATGACGTCAAGTGGGGGCGAAGAGAGCAGGGGCGGAAATTTTGGGTGAATGGTGATGGCGGAAGCGCCACGGGCAAAATTGAAAACTTGGAGCAGGCATTGCACGCTGATTATAAGACACATTGCCAGAAGGAATCTGAAGTATCAGGCGTGTAAAAGGTGGACACTGGGGGTGACTCGGACGGAATGATGATGAAAACGTGGCCGGCCGTGGGGGTGGAGACGTAATCTTGTTTCAGCCTTGCACTCGGCTTGGCTTCTCCACAACCTCTATGGGACATCATCAACCTGATTCCATCACAGCCGACCACGAACGCCCTCCATCTTGGATCGATAAAGTGGATCAGAAGCGACTCCTGTTCCGATCTGGGTACCACTATAGTCCACATGAATCACCTAGTTCATGTGCAAAGCCCTTTTCGGGTCCCTTACCTCTGCCGCGCCCTTCCACCGTGTAGGAGCAGCACATTCATGAATTATCCCGAGACTTGTGATATCGACATAGGCCACATGCGAAATGGTGACCTGCAGGGGAAATCTGAAGAAGAGGTTGCTGCCTTCCTACAAGCGTGGCTTTTCTTTGGCGTCATGGACGCTCATTTCAGTCTCTGGGGAATCCCCGTCGAGGTTGATGACTTTCGACAGACCGACGAGGACACTGCCAGCAATCGCGAGTGGATCACACTGGAGCCGAACCTGAAATTATTGCTCATGTATCTCACCGCCCGCACAACAGAGACGGAGCTTTTAGAAAACGACGATTTGCGAGTAAGAATATGGACGGAGCACAAGAGCATGTATGCATTTGTAAGCTCACTGCTGAACGACATTATTGTCTGGAGGAGGAGTTTGTTCCCCAATGGACCTCACAATAAGCTCGACATCCCGGATTTTGACTCAATTGTGTTATGCATCATGATCACTCTGGAATACTTAGCGAATGCAAGCCTCAAGATCTATGCGAATGGCGAACAACCGGTTTCACTACACTGGAAATTGGATAATGCGTCGCAATATCTTCTTCTTTACGCAGGCTGGTGTCCTGGCGAGGTACGCCCGTATTCCTTGAAGAGATCTTGACATAGAATAACAGCACTATGGTCAATCATATCTAATAATATAGTGTAGATTTCCTTCCTCTATCAGCGACTTGAGCATGCGACATCCCTCTATCTGATCAGTTCGTTTGATCGCCACGGTTTGCGAAAGGACCATAGCAAATGCGCCAGACAAACCTGCCAGGCAAATCAGATAGACGCGCACACCTACAAAACACGACACACGACCGAAGGATGCATATGCGAACACATCATTGAGCAAAACGGCGGCAAGTCTCAGGTTGTGGAAATCTTGAATTCTGGTGAGATTCCAATAATCAAAGTTGTCGAGAATGCAGCCAAGAACTTCGACATTGTGGTGGAGAGGAGCCGATGCAATTCTAATGGAAAGCCAAGGCCATACGTAGCGCTATCGCACGTCTGGTCAGACGGCCTTGGGAATCCGCACAACAACTCCTTGCCGCGATGTCAGCTAAGAAGGCTGCAGAGTTTTGTAAACGAGCTCTACGATGAGAGCTTGAGGCCGGTATCTTTCTGGATAGATACAATCTGTGTCCCGTTGGAGCGAGAGAGCCGGAATCAAGCTATCCGACGTATGGGAAAGACCTACCAAGAGGCCGACAACGTCCTTGTGCTTGACTCGTGGCTCATGAGATCCCCTTGTAACGAACACGGAGAGTTGAATATGCTTCAGGTGAAATGCTGCACGTGGACCCAGAGACTTTGGACGCTTCAGGAATGCATGATCGCCCGCGCCGGCGCCTTGTACTTCCGCACAGCGAAAGGAAATGTCCACACCCGGGACATGTATGAGCCTGAGAGGCTTGGAGTCAAAGAAGTCATAGAATCCATTATCGGGACTCAGCAAGACGCGCTCAAAGCAGTGTTTAAGAAAGAAGCGGATCTGCTTCTCCGCCTGGCTACTCTACTTGGTACAAATGACTTGGACGATGTTAGCTTCGGAAAGGACGGTCTCATAGACCCAAAATTGCGTCGCTTATCTATAGGCCTCCGCGGGTGGACGATGAGCAGTTTCATCTGGACCGAAGGTTCCCGCTTCTTCCACAACCTCCATCACCCCAGAACAAGATATGACCGCTCCGGCCACCGGACCGCCAGCAGACCTTACTTAGTCACAAACGACCTAATATTGATCGGATACAGCATGCGCAACCGCTCCACCAGCAGGCTGGAAGATGAGCCGGTGTGTCTGGCCACACTGCTCGGCCAGGACGTGGGCGCCATTCTGGATGAGTCTGATGTGCGCGAGCGCATGAAGATTGTCGTATCAAGGCTTGGATTGGCTGCCAAGGATATTTTGTTTTTCCATGCGCAACGCATCGACGAGGACGGCTTTCGGTGGGCGCCAGCATCGTTCCTCGCACATGGCAGAGAGTACTCTCCAGCTACGGTGGTCCATCCAAGCAGTGTGGGAACTGTAACACCAGCAGGCCTGAAGTTGAAGCTTGATGCTCTTGCTGTGAAAGAGGTCGCAACTGCTCAGTTTCTGCGCCCCGCTGGATTCGTGATCAAACTTGAGGACTCGAGCGTGCGAGTTACGGTGCCGGCTTCTGGGACGATGGCGGCGGACTCTGAAACTTGTCGGTTTGGGGAAGATTTTGTGGTTCTCCTGTATAGTTCGCGAGCAAGGATGGTGGCCTCAGTTGCGAGAAATGATGCGGTTCTCGTTCGGGCGAAGAACGTGGAAAATGGGGTTCGGGCCGCCAAATTCGTTGGGAATCTGGTTGCGACATTGTTACAACAAGATGAAATCCTGGCCGATGATCTCATCATCCCTGGAAGAGTCATAAAAGGTAAAGAATGGTGTATTGGATAGTAGGAAACGTGTTAAGCATTCTATCGGTACCCGCCTCAAAACACAACAAACCCTCTTGGTATTCTCGACGCCGCCTGAGATTTCTGGAAATTCGTGACTCGTGGTCGCCAGTCTAGTCTGTAGAAGCACCTTTAGATTTTCCATTGAGATGGTCCAGCTCAGCCGTGTCAACTCCTGGTTCTTTGATGCCCTTCCACTACCACGTTCTATACGGACTCCATGTTGGTGTCAGATTCCTGAGCTTCCTTCTCTGAAGATCGAGAGGTTCCATTCTTGCGGAAATAACGGAACTCGCAGATGGCAACGACAGCTGTCTGGAATGCGAGCATGCTATACCATGACTCACAGTTAGTCAATGATCTTCAACAGTCATATTGGGGACGACAAAAAAGAAACGTACTGGAGGATCGCTGCAAGCACGACGACAGCCCAACTCAGACCACAGCTAACCCCTGAGCAAGAATTCAAGTTCGCTCTGAAGACCAGGAACATCACCGCCGCCCAAAAAACCACCTCGAGAGAGTTGAGGATTGCGTTGGCCTTTAGGCTTTGCCATCTCCGGAATTTTGCAACGTGCTCAGTTAAGAGCTCATAGGTAATGATGACCAGAGATTTTGCGCCCTTTATTGTTTCCTGATGTGAGTAGACTGGTCCACTAACGGTTCGAATGGATACTAACCATGGATAGAGCCATCGTATTTGCCCTGGTCCTTGGCACATTCATCGTCATTCGTACAAAAGTAAGTACGACGGCCGTGGTTATCAGCACAAGCTGAATGATGTGCACCGCCAGATTGTAGCGGGGGTTGAACATAGGAGAGCGGTAGAAGAAATCCTTGAGTGCCGGCATGTTGGATTGATTGAATTGCAGTTCAGAGAGGACTTGGTCGACGGGCCAAAGAAGTGAAGAGTAAGGTATGAAGCTGAGAGTGAGGATGATTCTATGAACAGTTACAAGAAAGTTGCTGCTTTTCTAATAGACACCTTCCCCAGCCTCAGCCTTGGCTTATCGCAGCGGAGCGCGTAGATCCCGTGGAACATCTCGTTATTCGGATTCGGATCGGATTACTTAATCCTCACCACGCCCACGAATCCGAGACTCGCTTTTTGAATAGACCAATCAGAGGTTCTCAGCCCAGCCACAGAGTGTAACAGGCTGATTTACCATTCTGAATCAAGACTACTGCAGTAGCTTATTTCTTCATACATGTGGGGCTCAAACACACCGGCCCTTCCAAAGCCCCCTCACGGGCGTGACTCCTATGCGTCTCTACTGTTCACGGAAAAATCGACGTCTATTTCTGTAACTTCGTGTCTGTTCAGCACTCGTCTGTCCCTGCGCCTCAACATTCTCTATAATGCGATTCATGGCGGCCTTGGCATTTAGTTTCAACGGGACGCCAATTTTATTTTTATCTTTGCTATTAGGCCTTGCGAGAATTTCGCATTACAAAAGTCGCGCACACAGCCTAATTATGACCACCGTCACCACTGTGCCTCTGCAACGATAATGATAGACCGACGTGTGCACCCAAAGGTCGAGGCGTGAGACTTTGCGAACAGGAGCGACCAAACATACGACGAGACGGGGGAAAGGAAGCACACTCGTATCATCGCATCCTTGCAGAATTATCAGTGCATGGCTCTCGCAGTTCCAGCAACCAATTGGCCCACGCCAACAGACCCTTCACTCATGCAACGCAATATTCCACCCATCGTCATCGCAATTTTTCGACCCTCGTCACCATTATTAAGGATCCTGCACTGTCCAAGTCATGCATTCCCTGGAGCTTCTAGAAATGCCCCATGTGATGAGGCCATCGGGACTTTTCTTTTTTTTTTTTAAAAAAAAAAAGAAACTTGACCGGTGCTGCATCACTATCAGCCGTCTAGCCACACCACTGAGTCATAATAATACATAGCCGCAGAAATATATGTAAGTCGGGACGGCGTTAAATTGCGTAGGATGCGTCGTGTAATCAGCGATGCGGTTAGTCTGCTACTTCAGCTTGCGACACCATTTTTATAGTACCTTCTAGATCTAGCTTTGTATCGTAGATCCGGTATATTTCGTAAGGGGAGTCGTAGAGGGCGAAGGGTGGAAGATAGATAATAACACACAGAGCTATACGGGAAGCTGGAACGAAGTAGCAAGCACGCGACTGGCTAGCTATCGAAGGATTTCGTAGGAGCTTAGTTGACAGAGAGCACAAAGAGGGGGTAGGAGAGAGCGTAAGTCTAGATGGTGGAGAATCGGGGGGCTTGCAAGTATGTCCAGCTATACCGTCAAAGTCGCGCAGTTCTCGCTCTTGCCAAGGATTTAGACGATAATCAATCTAGCCGTGCTGTCTCCAGGCATCGGGACAATTCCAAAGAGTTTCGTTTAGAATCGCGTTTGCAATCAAGGCCTGGGAGTTTGGCGCAGTGATCCGCTCTCCGAAGAAGTACAAATGTAAGAGAGAAAGAATTATGCAGGACTCGTGGAAATCGAATTTCCAAGCGCTTTCGGCAAGAGCTCCAGCATATTACAGCATTTTTAGAACACAACAAAATTCCGAAACTACACTTCAGAAGCTATTACTAAAGTATGAGCAGGATGGTCTAGGGAAAATAATCACCCCCAGGCGTATCATCTACAAAGACAAGATGAGAGCTGTGGCTGCTCAAGACATAAGGCAACTAGAACTCGAAACGCAGCAACCCAAGATTCGGGCAGCCGGTGTTACAGATCCGATACTGTTGTCACCTTCGTTACCCCTGACTTTCTGTCTTTGCAACCTTCACTGTGCGTCTTGGTATGCATCTGTTGCACTGTGTACTGTAGCAATTTCGTAGATAGCTTAGTCAGCTGTGCAGTGTATAGCCAACTCCTGGTTAGTCACCCTCTCAGTCTTCATGCCACTCGTTCAGTGCATCCGCAATCCGACCATTCGTCCACATTGTACCACAGAATCTCATTTGAAGCATCGCACTCGTGCAAGTGGGGGATGATACATGTGCGCTATTCGTCGCATCGAACTCCTGCTGGATTTGCTCGAACGATTCCCGCTACAGTGTCGCACTATGTAGAAGCGTGATGCTCTAAGACAGGAACTGATCGACGTGTTAAGGTACCAGCGCAGCAGATTATACGGTGATTTCACCGACCGCGTCATCATTTAGGGCTGTGCGGTGACAAATGGGGGAAGCCCGAACGGCTGGTGGGTTAGCCTAAGCAAATTTCGAGTTAGTGGCAGCCTGGAATACGAGCAGATCCGCATTTTCCCACGTATAATTCAACGCTTTGGTATCATAGCGAGCATGCGAATGATAGTTCAATGAAGCTTCGTTGTACGAATAAGAGTACGCGGGTTTAAATATATTGTCTTAAGTTCCGTTCCTCGCTTTCCAAGCTGTCCTTTCTTTTGCTAAGCCCGACTATCAACAGGCTTTCTAGAATGAGTCTTCTACCACAGATAAGCTTTCGTTTGAGGCAACTCAATCCTCAAGAACTTCATGGCTCTGAAGAATCCTCGTTGGGAAGCGATGGCTACATACCAAGCCCAAGACAGATGAAACGACGTCGAATAGCTAGGCCGGTGTTGCTTATAATTGCCATGTCGATATTCGGAGTCTTGTAAGTCTTCTCGATCGGACGGATATGATACTACATTTCTAATGTGACCAGAATTTGGTTGTCATTCGCTTTTCTCAAAGTAAAAAGTCTGCTTCGCCCTTCCCCTCATTCGAGCGCATACTCCAGAATTGTGTCCCTATGGAAACAACCCCTGGATGCAGTTCCCCTAATCACCTATTCTTCCTATTCCGAGTCCAACAACGACATTGCGCCTCTTCCTTGCCACTCTCATAACGACTACTGGCGGAAGGTTCCGCTTTTTGAGGCCTTATCCTACGGCTGTGCCAGCGTTGAAGCCGACATCTATCTCTCGGACGAACCGATCCACGATGGCATCAAGAATATCGACCTGTACGTCGGCCACGAGCGCAGCGCTCTTGATCCGGACCGAACGTTGACCAGTCTCTACCTCGCTCCGCTGTTCCGCATCCTCTACGAACAGACCTCACCCGTCAACGATGCTCCGCAGGGAGTCTTCCAATCATCCCCGTCGACCCCGCTCGTCCTTTTGGTAGACTTCAAACCCTCGGAGAACTCATCCGCGGTCTGGCAAGCGTTGGATCTTCACATGACCACTTTCCGGGGCTTGGGATGGCTGACCCGCTGGGATCGCGAGAAGAACAAGCGCGTTCCGGGACTGCTGACCATCGTCGCGACTGGCGATGCGCCGTTTGAGGAAATTGCCGCGGCGCCGGATGGGGATGTGTTTTATGATGCACCATTGGAAAAGCTGGCTACGGATGATCGATACAATGCGTCAAATTCCTACTACGCAAGCGCTTCACTCAGCACTTTGGTGGGGAAAATCGGTCTGGGGCACAGCTTGAGCGACGCGCAGATGGAAGAACTGAGGAGCGCTGTTGGGTTCGCGAAGGAAAAGGACTTAATGGTCAGAGCTTGGGATATACCGAAGTGGCCAGTGGCAACAAGGAACAAAATATGGGAACAATTGCTTGAGGCGGGCGTTGATGTTTTGAATCTGGATGACTTTGGGACTGCGACGAGTAAGGATTGGCATTTGTGCAAGATTGGGGGTATTGAACTGTGCACATGAGAAATATGAACATCCATCATAAGCATGAGAATCAACAAGTTAAACGAGGACAATGTCATCTGCCTCCGATTCTTCCCATGTCCTGGCTTCACCGAACATTATACCTTCAATGTAGGTGTCGCCGACAACCCGATACTTGCTCGTGCCATCTTCCTCTCTCAAAACAATAGGAACCGATAGTCCATGAAGGATGGCGACGACATCCCCTGTTTCGGACTGCTCTGGAACCAGTCCAAACCTGCCGGACCTGGTCTCAGCGAGCCTGTGACACATCCATCCAACACAAACGTGAAGGACAAAATCCGAAAAGGTGTCCTTCCCCACCCCGGACCTGAGGGAACTGGAGGAACTTGTAGAGGTGTCTACACTTTCATCATTCTTCTGAGAATCCCTTCCGACGAAATATCGTTTGAATAGCGCCACACACTCACCAACTGTAAAGGGAGGTTCCAACTTCTTGTTGCCTCCATAGAAGGAGGGGATTAATATTCTGAAAAGGTCTTCCAGCTTCATTGAGCTCCAAGGATTACTGCCGTCTTTGCCAACCATGAATTCCTGCCAGTTGAAGTGGCTTTTCGATGAAAAAGATTCGGCTGATATTTCGACATATGTCCTAGAAAGCTTCTCAATGACGTCCAAGATCCTACCACGCGCCCGCAGTTGTTTACAATAAAAGCTATTCTCCCCTATATGATCAAGTCCTTTTGCTGCATCCCAAACCATGTCCTTTCTTGTTGGGTTGAAATACGAAATTGATTCCTGCCACGTGATGCTCCAATCGGGTACCCAGGATGGTATTCCGGTAAATTTTGTTTCTCGAACGCCACAACCGGCGGCGAGAATGTCGAGAGAGTTGGTGGCGGAGATTATGTGGTGTGCAAAGGATATAAGATCGTCGGCCATGGGAATAGTGGAGTTGGGCTTGAAGTTTGGTAGGCTGATGAGACCGAGAAACCCAAAAATGCGGTCGTGCGGCTCACTTGTTAATACCTTGTTGGGAAAATTGACATGCACGAGGATGCGACAAAATGTGGGAATATCGAAGCTCCACATGTTGTTCTCTCGTTTGTTGTCCAGGTATGTTGTCCGGCTTATGACTCGCAGTATAAGTGGATAGGCCTTGAAGTTCTTGTAGTCGGGTTGCAGACTCAAGAAGCTAAAAAGCGCTGATATGTGCATCAAAGACTCCCATTCAACAGTGAAGCGGCCGATCAGGATGTGCAGCTCCTGCGACAAGACCCATTCCTGGAAGGTCCATGCTCGTATGAATAATGGCCGCCCCAAGATACTGCCCCATGCCTCGATGCAAGCGTCGAATTGCTGTACGGTGAATGATCCTTCGGCCTCTATGTCCCTCAAGTACTTCCAAGTATTGTTCCGAAGAAGCAAGATATCTGTCGATTTATGTGGCGGTCGATGATAGCCATAGCGTCAAGAAAGCGCTGTGTTGGTGGCCCGTGATGGTCAGTGTACTGGTCGTGAGGCAGCTCTGGGCCCAGCCAGATAATGGTACGCTTCGCGAACCGGTAGATGTCACCCATCAGCGGTATCTGACTGTCTTTCTCTGCAAGATCTGCTTGATTGATGCATATCGCATCAACCCACAGATATCCCGTTTCTCGGGTAGCATTTTCTACAAGGTAGGGTAAAGCTTCGTTGAGGTTGTGCGCAATTCCAAGCCGTTCCGAGGAGGATAGGCGTAGTGTCCTGGTGGGTGCTGGATCACCCCAAGCATACGACACGGTTTCGTAGGGTGGGGCATCGTCGAGCCGCACGTGCACTAGATCCAGCCGTGGGTTTTTGCATCCTCCGTTGTGGTCCGGGTCGAGAATATGTAAAAGTCGAATGTAGCGGTCACCTTCAAGCGGTCGATACCCATATGGCCGTGAAAGATTGACGTTCATTGTTTGTGGAGGTATTTTGGTCGGAAAAATGCAGTTCGCGAGCAGCATTCTCGCGCACGAGAGTAGATTTGACATGAACCTCCGACGACCAAAGAATCGGCGTCGCTGTTGTAAGATATTGGAGCCCATGGTCAGTTGAGCGGTTTCGGTGGGGAAGGAGCAGTTGGCAAAGCGCGGTCGCCGACAGAAACAGGATTTGGGGTTGAAAGGGGGGCAACACTCCTGATTGCTGTCGATGGCCCCATTATGAGGGCTCATTCAACAAGCTGGTTGCTGGCACGTGAAGTAAGCGGGGTAAGATATGCGCGTCGATTCAACAAATATAGAACTTGGCACCATCAAGTAGCACCAGTCAAGGCGTTCTCTCGATTCTACTTTCGAACACTGCTGATCCAATCGCATATGCAGGCGGTGAATAATAGAAGAAGGCCAACTGGCAGAAATAATCTTAGTTCTTCACCAATTTAAAGTAGTATCTCCGCCCACATCAGCGAAAAGTCCGTTATATTGACTTTGGGTGGATGCGTTGATTTGAAGTGAAGATAGTGGTTTTGAGATGCATGCGCAATGAATTTAACGCCACACTGCGTAATCGAGGATCTCCAATCTTCATCACAGACGCGTAAAACAGATTTCCTTGCCGATTATGGTAGAAAGTCCGGCTGACATAAGCCCGTCGGTATCCCGCTCAACGCTGTTGTAAGCGAAGGAGAAATAAGCGATACCAAAGTGTCCCCACATTGACAGTTGTACTTTGTAGCATACTCATTTTTACGAATCGTACAAGTGATGAACAGCAATGGAATATGAGCAATATTGTGAAATTCCATTAATGGATATCGGAGGGAAGTCTGGATTATGGCGCCTGTATGGTTATATAGCGTAAGAGCATAGCGTAAGAGCCGAAACCCCATCAAGTCGTACATGTCTAAGAGAGAGCGCTTCGGGGACAGTGTGAAACCAGTATGTAGGTGCCGGATTGGTAAGCTAATGGAGATTTTCCTGATAAGCGCTAGTTGCGGCTATTACCCCACCGCGAATCCTCCCGCTTCCGACGGTATTTAGGGACCCTGATCCGTCAAACGTTCAACCTACAACTTCCCCTCAGTACCAATCTACACCATGGGTTCTTACGATCTGGCCAGCGAGCTCCGCACCGCGCTCAAGGATGTCGAGGTCGTCACTCCGCAGTCGCCAAACTACAAGAAGAGCATCGAACGGTGGTCGGATGCATCGGTAAAGGAAGCGGTAAGCACATCCGATCACGTGCCCGGCCACCAAAGTAACAACAACAACAGGCAATCGTCGTCTACCCCACGACAGCAGAAGAAGTCTCCACGACAGTGAAGCTCAGCACCAAGCACGGCATGCCGCTGGTCGTCTGCGGCGGGCAGCACTCAACCAGCGGCGACTCATCCATCAAAGACGGCCTAGTCATCGACCTCGCCAAAATGCGCAAAACCACCGTCGATCCCGTTGCCAAAACCATCACGGCCGAGGGCGGCTGCAACTGGAAAGAGGTCGACGAGGCCGGCGCCCCGCACGGCCTCGCCACCGTCGGCGGCACCGTCAACCACACGGGCATCGGCGGGCTGACGCTGGGCGGCGGCTTCGGCTTCCTGTCGGGCATGTACGGGCTGACGGTCGACAACCTGCTGTCCGCCGACTTCGTCCTCGCCGACGGCTCCGTCGTCACGGCGTCCGAGACGTCGCACCCGGACCTCTTCTGGGCCGCGCGCGGCGCCGGCGCCAGCTTCGGCGTCGCGACGGCGTTTACGTACCGCGCGTACGAGATCGCCCACCCCGTCTTCATGGGCATGCTGGTGTGGCCGAAGGCCTTCGCGCCGACGCTGGTCGAGTTCATCAACGGCAGCTGCGTCGCGCCCGGGACGGACGGCAAGACGGTCATCCACGCCGCGCTGATGGCGCCGCCGGATCTGCCGCCCGGAGAGATTGCTGTCGGCGCCGTCGTGTTCCACTGCGGGCCTGAGGCGGAGGCGCGACAAGTGCTGGCGCCGCTGCTCGACGCGAATCCGCTGGTTAATACGACGGGCGAGATGCCGTATGCGGCTGTCAATGGCGTGCTGGCGGCGCTGGCACCGCGTGGGGGGAGGAAGAGTATCAAGGGTGCGTCGTATCCGCGCCCGTTGAGTATCGAGAAGTTTACGCGTACGATGGATGCGTTTCAGGAGTTTATTCGGGCTGTGCCGGGGGCCTCGCGCAGCTTGGTCAATTTTGAGAACATGAATCCGGATAAGATCTGTGAGCGTGGCGTGGATGAGATGTCCATGCCGCACCGCAGCGGGAGGCTGCAGTGTGCCGTCATGTGTGTTTGGGAGAGCGAAGAGGACGATGCGGTTGTGAGGCAGTGGGGGCGTCAGATTGCGGCTATCATTAATGAGCCTGGAGAGGCTGATGAAGGGAAGGAGAATTTCGAATACGTTAATTATGATGGTAAGTGGTAGGAGCCTGCTACATTCACTCATGTGCTGACTTTTCCAGGAATGGGATCTGGTCCAGAGAAGGTGTACGGTCCGAACTACAAGCGGCTTACCCAGCTGAAGGCCAAATACGACCCCACCAACGTCTTCAAGAAAAACGTCGAGATCAAGCCTGCAGTTTGAGTTGATTTTGCAGCGTTTGAGCATTCGCAAAGGGTCCAATGAGCGGGAAGACCAAGCAAATCCATTTCGAGATGATATTATAGACTTGCTTTGGAGCCTTTTCACGTTCCATATCTGGATTGGAGAATCCGTATGGTAACTCTCTTGCGAAGTGTTCTGTTGCACCTGCAGTGATCCTTTGAGGGCTTAAACGGCGACACCGGCGTTAAAGATGTGTAAATCCGCCGCCCCTCCCCCCATGCCATTACCAGTAAGCTGACCGAACCAACCACCACGGATGTTAAGCTTCACCGGATGCACTTGAAGAGCGGGGACGGGAGGTCCGTAAGGTCCGTCAATGTACTAACTTCAGCATCGGAGTTCCCACGTTATCTCCGGAAGTCCATCCCGCAAACCAACACCTTATATCAACCTCCAATAACCAGCACTGTTTCTCTCAACAACAGGCCCCAACCAATCTTGAAAGAAAAGAGAAAAGAGAGAAAGACCGCATCATGGAATCCCCCCTCCCACCCACCCACCGCGCCCTCCTCCTCCCCTCCCGCACCACCCCCCTCCACGTCACCACCACCCAACCCACGCCCACGCCCACCCCGGGCAGCGCCATCATCCGCATCCTCGCCGCCGGCATCCTCAGCTACTCCGGCCAAATCTACAGCGGCTCCCGCGAGTACGCCTTCCCCACCCCGCTCGTCCCGGGCGCCAGCGCCATCGGCCGCATCGCCGCTGTCGGGCCCGACGCCACTTCGCTCACGCCCGGCACGCTCGTCCTGCTCGACGTCACCATCCGCGCAAGGGACGACCCAGATGCAATCATGCTGTCCGGCATCGTCGAGGGCTCCGCGCCGAAGTTGATGAGGGGCATGTGGCGCGATTCGACGTATGCGGAGTTTGTGCGGATGCCGCTTGAGAATTGTTTCGCTGTGGATGAGGCGCGGCTTTGTGGGGCGCCGGGGGAGGAGAGGGGACGGCTGGGCGGGGGACTGGGGTATGCGGTTGAGGAGCTGCTGGCCGTGTCGACGATGGCGGTGGCGTTTGGCGGGCTGGACGACGTCGGTGTGCGGCCCGGCGAGACGGTGGTCGTGGCGCCGGCGACGGGGAAGTTTGGGGGCGCGGCGGTGAGGGTGGCGCTGGCGATGGGGGCGAGGGTCGTGGCGATGGGGAGGAATGAGATGGCTTTGGAGGAACTGAGGGGGTTGGGCGGGGGAGGGGGGAGGGTGGAGGTGGTGAGGATTACGGGGGATGTGGAGGGGGAGACGGAGACGTTGAGGAAGCTGGGGCCGATCGATGTGTGGTTCGATATCTCGCCGCCGATGGCGGCGGGGTCGAGTCATTTGAGGAGCGTGATGGGTGCGCTGAGGAGGGGTGGGAGGGTGAGCTTGATGGGTGGGGTGCCCGCGGACTTCTCGTTCAATTATCGCGGCTTGATGCGGCAGAATATCACGATCAAGGGGACCTGGATGTATACGAGGGAGCAGTATGTGAGGCTGCTTCAGATGGTTACTGCTGGAATTTTGCCTCTGGGGAAGAAGAATGGGTTGAACATCGTTGGCAAGTTTGGGCTTGAGCAGTGGAAGGAGGCCTTTGATGCAGCAGCTGAACGTTCGGGCCCGGGAGAATCTGTTGTATTCGTGCCTTGAGGTTATCAGATGGTGTAGTCCTGGTTATGACTTACAGAAATGAGGCATTGATTATCCAATGAGAAACGGAGACATACAGTCACTCTTGAAAAGCAGTAGGCAGGTAATAAAACTCTCTACAAGATCCCTTCATCTACAAATCTCTTTAGCATGACCCCAAGGCAAATATTCACTCATGCGTTGAGCCACATCTTCTGATTGCACTGTAATAAATATACTTCTCAAACTGCAGGTTCCCTTTTTCCAGAGGATGTAACTATGGGATTTCCTCAAGGCTACTTCTCGCCTGCGTAAGGCCAATCGTTGTAGTTCTCGTTCACATCCTGGTATGGTCCGTAGTAAACATGTCCGCCACGGTCATTTGTTGCAAATGGAATTCCCTTCTTGATCCTGGTAATAACGTCCTAGTGTCATCATTGTTAGAAATACAATTATCCGCAAGTCAGGACAGTCGGCCGCCTTACCTGGTTGTAGACGAAGGGGCGACCAAACGTGATCAAGTCGATCTTGCCTTCTTTCACCAGCGCATTAGCCTCGGGGACCGTGTACTCGTGATTGACCATGAGCATCGTCAAACTGCCTGGGTACTTGATCAAACTACCGAATCTGTGCAAAGGCTCGAATCCATGTGGCAGCTCATTTGCAGTAGACCTTGGTGTGTAGCTGTTCTTGTCTAAAGACATGAACAAGTCCTCATCTTTGCCGAGAGCGCAGCCGCGACGTGAAAGGTTGATGTATCCCAATTCTCGAGACACTAGTTGCTTGATAAGATAATCATACGTCTCGCAGAGCTCATCGTAGGACACTGCTGAATCGTTGGCGTCATCCGTTGGACAAATCTTGATTCCAATGGCGCCGTGACCCCAGATTTCGCTTATGGCATCAACAACCTCCAATGCAAATCGGCACCGGTTCTCAACTGAGCCTCCATAGGCGTCTGCACGCTTATTTGCATGCCTTTAATACTGTGATGAGCACCGGTCTCATGAGTAACGAGGAACATTTACTTACGAGCATAAGAAATTGTGGATAAGGTAGCCTCTAATATAAATGGGTGGTAAGTAAATGCTATTACGGAACACGTGTAGGTTAACTTACCCTTGCGCAAGTATTTCGATTCCATCAAAGCCAGCATCCCGAGCGAGCTCTGCTGCTGCTTTGAACTGCTCGACAATAGTTCTGGGGTCCTTGATTTCTGTGATGTTTGTCGTATGACCCTTTTATTTAGGTGAAGGTTTAAGGTTAGACAGGGTCGTTTCGAAGTCTTCACATCACACAGAAAACTCACCGGCGTGCCTTCCAAGAACCGATATTTACCAGCAGCCGCCGGAACCTGGGACGGTGCTAGGACAGGATAATTCTTTTCTTTGAGCATCGGCACTTCATCATGTTGGCAGCGGCCTGCAAGGCTCAAATGAGCTGAGGCAAAGAATGACGTGGAAGCAACCACATACCTGCATGCCATGCTTGAAAGAATATCTTTCCACCTTCTTGATGAACCGCGGTTGTTACCCTTTTCCAAGCTTGTGCGTGAATCTCGTCCCACATCACAGGCGGATGTTGATACTCTGAACCGGTCGGGCAAATGAAAATGCCTTCCGAGACGATCAATCCAGCCCCATCTCGCGCTCTATCTACATAATGCTTCACGGAAGCATCAGTAGGTTTTTTATCGTCAACACAGCGATTCCGGGTCATAGCACCCATGCAGACCCGGTTCCGCAGCTCGATGGTGTGGCCGAGAGTGACTGGCTGCAGTAGGCTCGACATTTTTGATAACGGATGGGTGAGTAACAATGAAGTCGAGGAGATGAGGCTGATTGGGAGAAGGAGACACTGGAAACGTAACGATTCTTATACCCTTCATACTAAAGCTACTGTGGAGGATGGCTCACCACGCTCGACTCCTTAGCCGCAACGACATGTGCTTGCGAACACGGGAATTTGTCAGCATTAGAGTTGCGAGAAGCACTGCAGCCAATGAAGAGGGATCATGGCAAAAGAGACGTAATAGCTCTTAGATTGAGGAAGCGGAACGCTGTGCAAACACGGTAGATTAGACGCTAGATTTGTAATTCAAGCTACTAGGTAATGGCATGAAGAAGGGGTTACATCCCACCAATCGGGATAAACCTACAACTAGCGCACGATCATTAGAAAAGTTTTACAAACGTATTCCATGGAATCATTCCTCGCAGCCACACGTAAAGCTCGCTCTTGAGAGTTGCTGGCGTAACTTTGCTACATGCGGCGGAGCAGGTTGAACCGGCGGGCTGGGCAGCCTTCCCGCTATACACAACAAGTATATTGAGTAGTAATACGTCGTGATTCTATATGCAGGTACGCTGTATGTGAAAGTTCTCTACAGCTATATAGCATAAAGGTGAGGTTCTTGAATGATTTTTGTAAATGAGCGAAGAAATTTCTTGTTATACCTTGTCAGCAATTTTCGTTACCAAATGAGCAACTGTGCCAAGTTAGAGGCGTCCGTTCCTGCCAGCACAGCCTCACTGATCGTCAAGGAACATGCTGGAAGGGGTTTTCTCACCGCCTCAGCTAGCTGAGAGTACCGTTACATCTCGCACTGAATGCTGCTTAGTCTGAAATAGGAGAGGAGAAAGCATACTGGAATCAATCCTTCAGGAAGTCGATGCTGGGCTCGATTCAAGATTGCGTGGAACCGTATATGTGGCTCTCAATCTCCGCCCCACACCTTGGTTACAATGAACTTGAAAATGTTATCATTCTAGAACGCAGAACTTCAATATTTGCTGTCTGCCTTTTATTGAAACCACTGTCTGCTTGACTGGTATTTCAACCTCTGAGGTCTGCCACGTATGCAGCCCATTTCAAAGCTGTTCCCAATCAATAAATTCTCAATAAGAGAACCCGCATAGGTGGATCTCTTAATTCGCAACTGGAAAAGTCAAAGGGATGTCATCAGGGCTTGCACTGAGCATCTGCTCGAATACTGCACTCGTGGTAGCCCCGATTTCCGTTGCTCCTGGCGCCCAACCCAGCGTAACCGGAAAGCGCTCATTTCCTACACAAGCTTGTAAGTCCAATGCTCGAAATTTTGTCAGATACGGCAGCATAATATGCGACTCACGGAAGAAGTATTCGAAAAGCGTTCTGTTTGCGCCGGGCTGCTCCACGCTTCCCCAAACAAACATCATCATCAAATTCTCGCCCACAGCGATTTTGTAAACTTCTTCAGTAAGGGTGAAGTTCGGGTTGATCTTGCTCATGTCGAATGCGTGCCGCGCTCGCGCATCGGCGGTCTCGTTGACGCCGAGGATTGACGCGTTCCCGAAGTAGCTGAGGAAATTGTCGAACGTCCCTGCATCAAAACGATTGGAAGGATCAAAGTACGCGTCGCGGCGGGACAGGCTTCCATCGTGTTCGATGAGATTATGAGTCTGTAGCATGTCGAGGTCGAACCACTAAACAGTTGTCCAGTTGTTAACAGCAACATTCCTCGAAGGAGACAAAGGCACGATCGTATATATATCACAGGAGTGTGATCCTCGCTCCGGTCTCGCTCCGGTCTCGCTCCGGTGAGTATGGTAGTAGTATATAATCTTGTACTTACAGTCGCATTGGGTGTTGGATTGGCCGTCAAGGCTGTATCAAAAGTACTTGAAGCTAAGACTGGAGAAATGTTTATAGCGTCTTTGAAAGCCTTGACAACAATATCGCGGGTGATGTTGCGACCGTCGTGGGGGAAAAATCCATGATTTGCCAGTGTGTTGAGCATGGGACATGGAGCACGAACTGATATTGTTTTAGTAAACGCATCTTAGACTGTAAGCCAGGCGGCTGTACCATCTTGCTCCCCAGGGGGGCTCCAGGTGAAGTGATTCGGTTTCAGTGTGCTGTTTGTAATGCCATGAGTTCTTCCTGGCTGATGGTGATCGGCCAGAGCCTTGTCACCGTACGGAGAGAGGTGAGGGAAGGCCACAGCAGACTGTAGAAGGCCAAAGCAGAGAGCGAGGGAGAAATGCATGCCGTAATTCGTAGTGTGGGCTTGGATTAAATATTGGTGTAGGTCAATGGAGATGAGGATAGAGAGATCAGGAAGTATCAGGATGGATGAGATTGTGTTCTATGGTGTATTTGAGAGCCGGAAGGCAGCTTTTATAGGATTTTTAGTAGCCCCCCACTTGACAGCACGTCTTCAGATCTCTCTACCGCCTAGGCAGTCACTAGGAGACAACGTCAACGAAATGTCACTCCAGCCTTTGCGGTACAGCGGCCAAAGACCGTGGTTGCAAGGCGTTCCATGCGTGAGACAGGGCTGTGTCGATGTTTCGAAGGGGCGAAGCTGCTGTTAGTCACTTAGTAAAAGCATCGTGTTCATTGGTAGTTCATAGATTTGAAGTGGAGTCAACACTTGCTTTGTAAAGGACAATGCGCCGAATGGAGTAGAAAGGTTGACCATCTGTTGCTGTTGGCATCAGCCAAGAGGTTGATTGAGGAGAGCAGTGCGCGCCGAGACTACTGCGCCCCTTAGGCCTGTCTTGGTAATACACTCGGGTTCGTTGGCGGATTCGTTTCGCGTCGCTCGCATTCTCATTTAACCGCTGTTGATTGGCGGGTTCCCGGAGCTTGGGCCCGCCATACATGTTCTCGAGTCAAGCATCACGTAGAAAATTCAAGCAAGGCAGACAAAGAGTGGTTTGTCCATTTTTTTTTTCTTTCTGAGAAATGGAAACAGTGAATTCGGCAGAATATGTTTCCATAGATATTTAGCTCAATGACATGCGAGACATCTTCAGAGGGCAGGAGCGACAGAGGTGCTTTGGTATAACAAGATGGAGCTATCCCTAAGAAAAATGGTATACTGAAGACCGCTACATACCATTATTCTCCACAATTTGTAAGATCATGATCCAAGGGGATCAAGCTCTGGTCGGTCCTGATTGTAATCTTGAGTGAAACCTTCAGCCTCACCAAACCCACCTGATCACTCATCCACACGCCAAAGGTGCCCGGGGATTAGAAAAAAAAAGTCCGGTAAGCACTCGAACGCGGCGGACTTAAGACTGCACGATATGGTGATGGTGACCGTCCATTGGCTGGAATTGTCGCTGACGATGCCGGCTGACGTGCGCGTGCCACGGATAAGCGTGGGATATGCACGAGCGGAAAGTAGACCGAATCATGGCTGACCTTTGGGTTATTAAGGTTTCTGTTAGTAGTGAAGTGAGAGACGAAGATGGGCCGCACACACATAATTCGAAAAGTATATTGAACGGCACCGTCATTATTTGGCCAGGTTAGGAGCCGCCAGAATTGAAAGCAAGTAGAGGAATGAATTCTCATGGACTAACAGCATAGCATGGACTGCATCATAATACCTCCTGGCCGTAGAGCCATCGGTTCTCCCTATGTCGCCAGGTCTTTCGTCTTTCCACCCCCTTTTCGCAGTACTCCCAACCAGTAGGAGAGCGCACTGGACAAACTAACATAGGATTGAGGTTCTATTGTATTCAAAGCATTACTGCTGGTCGGCACCGAACAGAGCTTCATCCAGGGTGTTGACAGCCTCACGCTTGTCATTGCTGCCGCAGCGAACGTGAGGATTATCGCAAAGGATGCAGCAGCGTTTGGTAAGCCCGGACAGTGCGGCCTCGTCACGCTTGGCAGGCCCAAACAGAGCTTCATCGAGGCTGTCCACAGGCTCACGCTTGTCCTTCCCGCCGCAGCGGGCATAGGGGTTGTCGCAAAGAATACAGCAGCGCTTGGTGGGCCAGGACGGCGCGGCCTCGTCACGCTTGATGGGACCGAATAGAGCAGCTTCTTCGCTATCGACGACCTCACGCTTGTCCGGAATGCCTTTGCACCTGGCGTAGGGGTTGTCGCAGTAGCAGCAGCGCTTGCTCAGCCAGAAAAGCTGTTATCCAGTGTTAGCGACTCGTTCTCGGCTCGATTCCAGCGGTGAAAAGTTGGAAGTTGGTTGAGAGACGAGACAGAAGCGTTGCAGCGGTTCTGGCCATCACAAATCCCGTCGGATCGGCTCCAAGCAGGATCGTTTCAAGAAAGTTGATCTTACATCGTTGCTAACGTTCCGAGACTGAGGCTCGACGGGAGAGGCCTGGCCGAGCGTAGCGGCCAGAAGGAAGCAGGCGCCCACGAGAGAGAAGTGCATGGTTTCGAATGTGAAGCTGGCTCGACTGGGAGATGAACAAAGCTCGAGTGAGTGGTTTGTAGTGCAAACGAAAACATCGACAACGGGCTTACCATTTTTAAATGATACATCATTCTACCGATATCGGCAACATCATCTATTCCATCTTGGTTCGGGCATTTCGGAAGAATGGTGTTGAGTGTTTGGAGGGCCTGAGTGCGCTCTTTTGAGCATCGATGGAACCTTCATGGTCTGCGCTTGACGACTTCATAATAGATTACATTTGTGGGTACCTAGTGTGAGTCTGATTGGTCAAGATGCTGACGTATAAGAAACTACAGTATTTTGAGAGGACGGCGTCTTTGAACTCCACATCAGTGGTCTGTGCCACCCCATAATTATATTTCCCTGGATCTCTCCGTATAGGCAGGCGAACCCGCATGCGACATCGGCAGCATGACGTGTGGTGGCGTTATGAGCCAAACCTGCAGCAGACAAAACAGAAACAGACTGCAGGATGGACATGAATCAATATAAGAGCTCCGGAAACACGGTTTTGAACGGCAACAGTTTGGTCCGTGATGAGCTGTTCAATTGCCTACAGGATGTAACAGCGCAGAGGGTGTCTGAAGGGCTGCAGCACCGACTGTCGTAGTGTACGTTTGCTACGGACGCATGTATAGCGGCAGACGATGCTCTGCGGAGTTGGCCGATTAAGGTCGATTACAGACCGGCATTCTCCGCCTACTTGCAGGAACGAGGCCTGAACCGACTACTGTACGTAGTATCTGTATGCGAAGGTGCGAGCCGATGGGCGGAGACGGCCCGAAGAAGTCAGAAAGCAAGGCGTTTCCCTCTAGGATTAGGAGAATGTGATTGGTGCCGAGTAATGGAGTTGGTTACTTACACCTAAATAAGCCTTGCACAAGCATTGCTTGGACCAGCATAAGATTTGATGGTCAGTGGGGAATAGCGAGAACGGGACACTAGTCCGTAAAGCGGAGTCCCTCGGGGTGATCAGTAGTTGATCGGCTGGTGTGAGCTGTGGCAAGCTGATACTCGCAATTGGGGTACACATTGTGCGCGAAGACAGTCAGCAATAGTAGCTTCGTGGTTGATGCTTGAATGTGCATTTTTTCCACGACCACTTTTCTGAGTGGGGTTGAAAGAATGGATCACGTTCTTCCACCGTAGATTGAGGAGCTCATGGATCGCGTAGTATTGGCAGCACTGGTGTATGCTCGGAGCAGGATGTGTCGGATAGCTGCTGGCGTTTGCGGGACGGAACATGGATCGCCGCGAATGGCGGCAATTGCGACAATGGTGTACAGGAACGCAACGTTGAAAATAGATAGTTGAAGCGTCCATGAGTATCCAGGAACAAAACTACCCAGACACCAGAAAAAGACGTCGTATTGAAGAAGCCGTCATCGGCGCGACTGTGGGTGCACAGGCGGTGAGCAATCATCAACCCATGGAACTCGACGGGGTTGTGAGCTGCCAATGGCATGAATCACGGCTGATTTGGTGAGTAAAGTATTATGTGGAAACTTGCGATGACCTTAAGACTGGGGCTCGGGAAATCGGACGCCCGAGTGGCCGAGGGCCGGTGAGGTTGCAGTGTCACAGTACCCCACCCTCCGCAATTCGCAGTCTGCACCATGCTCTCTCTCCACCAGCCCATCCTCGAGCCTTGTAGCGTCGCTCCGGCTGTGTTGACAAGATGCTCAAGCGCCTGCACTTGCTGTAGCCGCTTCGCTCGCACACTCTGCCCGTTCCCGCCGTCGAGAAGTCGACCGACCGTAATCCTACCACCGCCGAGACCGTCCGTATCGTCCGAGACTGAAGCCATCTCGCCCTTCGAATTCGTCTCCGCCGTGGAGTATTACATAGATAAATACAGTGGGATGGCTGGCATTGTGTCTGAGAGCTGATGCCGGTGGATGCTGTCCTCTCATTGAAGGCGGCCGATAGGGGCGGAAGAGGGCTGGGCAAGACGGCGTCGGTGTTTCGCACCTCGCTGGCTAGGGAAGATGCCAAATGAAGCTGCCTGGCGCGCTCGTGAGGTCCGTTACGAAGGTGGTATGGAACCGAGTATCAAGCCCTCCTGCGATGAGATGGGGGTGCCAACCTGCTGCCGTAAAGCGAAATCCAAGTCTTGTACCGCAATCGCTTCTTGATTCTGAGCCCATAATTACCGCTTCCCCAATGAAGTATAAGCCTTCCGCGGGAGTCTTTAAAACTGACCATAGCAAGGAACGAATGGCAGACTCCGAGCTTGAACTGCCAGATTCTCAGTTTATTCTGCGATTCCGAGCGAACGCACCAAGGTATCCAACTACAATTAACAAGCTTATCAGCTTTACGTTCTCTCTTCAACACTCATCACAATCTCATCCACCTCCCCCCTCTTCGCCCTCGCCTCCCTCCCATTCACCTCATCCGTCCCCACCACCCTCTCCACCGCCTCCCTCTCCCCTTCACATATCCCGCTCTCAACATGCCTCCTCACAAGCCTCCCCCTCGCCACCCCTTCCTCACACTCCACCCACCACCGCTCGTCCATCAACGCCGCCGCCCCGCGCCACGGCTCCTCATCCATGCTCAGGTAATTCCCCTCGAACACCACCACCCGCACACCCGCCCCGATCTCGATGTCGTTCGGCACAGGGTCCTTGATCGCGTGGTCGAAACTCGGCGCAAACAGCGGCGAGCAGGAGGACGACGGCTGCTCGCGGCACGCCCGCACCAGCGCCGCGAAGGCTTCGCCGTCGAATGTCCACGGCGCGCCACGCCGGTAGTGCGCGTAAGTCGGGTTAGGCATGCGGGAGAGGGCGGAGCGCGGGAGGTGGAAGCCGTCCATGGGGACGAGGACGGCGAAGGGGGAAGGGGGAGGTTGGTGTCTATCTCCTTCGTCCGGCGGCGGAGTTGACGTTGTGGAAGTTGTGGTGGTGGCAGCGATGGAGGAGGAGCTGCTGCCGGGGACCGATGCGGCGTGTTCTTCATTGAGGCGGGCGACGACACAGGCGGCGAGGGTTGATTTGCCAGAGCCAGGGATGCCGGAGATGGCGATGAGGAGGCGGTGGCTAGGAGGGGATGAAGAGGAGGCCAGAGCGGCCTGTTTCGCTGTGTTCGGAAGAAAAAAGTCCGTTTGTGAGCGAGTTCCTGATATTAATGGGGGTCGGCGGATAGAGATCTGGCTTACTTAATGCCTTCTGTACCAGGTATTCTACCTGCTCGTCCATTTTGTTTTTTTCTCACTGGGTTTGACAATTGTCTTTTCACGGACAGGCTTACAATTTAATGACTGCAATCCATCAATCTTGGGATCCTCCTCGCACGCAGCCATTGCCATAGCCGATAATGTGGAGTATCAATAGGGTGAAAGAAATGCTGATTCTGGGCGGGCCCGATGCCGCCGACCAGTGGCGGGAATGGCGGGCCGCTCGCATGGTCAAAGTCACGCTATTCGAATTTGGCAGGCGGGCGATCAGCCAGCGGAAGAGGCGGTCCGCCATGATCATCGTCGAGCAAGGCGGCACCAATCCGCCATAGAGATCATCATTTTTTCTTGAAGCCTGAATATGGGGAGCGCATCTACATTCCGCAACAAGAAAGCGGGGCCACGATGGGGTGTATTACTGATAGCGGGGATGCTTGCCGCCACGCGGGGTCGACGACAGCGGATTGAGAAGAATATAAGACGCTGAATATCAACACAGTATTCGACAGGCTTGGTCAAAGTCAAAATACTGAGTTTTCAAGATAAGTCTTATTCACCAACTTTTCAATTCATAAAAATGGCCCAACAAACCAAGCCCCTCTCCGGCAAACTTGCCATTGTCACCGGCGGCTCCAGAGGTTCATCATCTTCCCTCCCACCACACATCCTTCCTAACCACCTTCCCAGGCATCGGCGCAGCCATTGCAAGCGATCTCGCCTCGAAAGGCGCCAACCTCCTCCTCTGCTACACCTCCGAATCCTCCACGCCCCTAGCAACCTCACTCTGCCTCTCCCTCACCAAAAAACACAAAATCCGCTGCCACTCCGTCCGCGCCGACCTGGGCACCCCCGCCGCCGGCGCCGACGCCATCATCGCTGCGGCCCAGCACCACTTCGCTGTCGACGGCCAACCCCTGACTATCAACATCGTGATCAACAACGCCGGCATCGGCGGCAACTACGTGCTCGGCGAAGTGCCCGAAGCAGCGTTCCACGCGCAGTACGCGGTCAACGTGCTGGCGCCGCTGCTGGTGACGCAGGCCTGCGCGCCGTTCCTGCCGCGCGACCGCTCCGGCCGCGTCGTCAACCTATCGTCGGTGTCGTCGTCGCTCGGCTTCGTCGGGCAGACCATCTACGGCGGGACGAAGGCTGCGCTGGAAGCTATGACGCGCACGTGGGCGCGCGAGCTGGCTGAGCGCGCGACGGTGAATACGGTTAACCCCGGGCCCGTGGAGGGCGATATGTATTATGCGGCGGGCGAGACGTTCTGGAGGCAGATGGAGAGTTGGCAGGTTAATGCGCCGCTGTCAGCGATAAGGGAGGGGGTGGATGATGAGAAGCTGGTGGCACTGAGCAAGGAGAAGATGGGTGGGAGGAGGCCGGCTTATGTGGCGGAAGTGGCGAAGGTGGTGGGGATGTTGTGTACGGAGGATGCGGCGTGGTGCACTGGCAGCGTCGTTTGTGCGAATGGAGGATTCCGCTTTACTGTCTAGACACTCGGCTCATGTTTTTTGATAAACACAATACAAGTTGGGTAGTAGAGACTGGAAGTTCCACTTTCACAACGAGGTGAATTGTCCAAACATTGCCGTCTTCTCTCTCATCAACTTTAATATGGAAAGAATGGACTCGATGCATGAACCAGGAAATGCCCAACGCTGGACCATTTTGATCGCACTCTCCTGAGCCTTGTCAAGGTCATGAACGAGGTGTCTCAATGCTGGATTGAGAAATGCAATTGTGAGGATTGCGGTTGAGGCGAACACACTGTTTGAATTACATCAGCTTAGTTCTCTTTTGTGACGTCAGGCAGGCCGGCAGCCCAGGTATGGCTTCATAGGGCAGACAGCATGCGAGTATATGTACTGGGCGAGGAACGAATATACGTACGATTGTATGTCGATTTCAGTCGAGGCGGATGGTTTCTCCAGCACAACTTCCGCAAAGTCCACATATGCTCGACTACTGCCGATGCACTTCTCGCAGCAATCTGCAACAAATTCATCCATCTCTGCTCGTGATTTGAGACCGATGGCATAAAAGACGAATGGACGGAATATGATCTCGCGTGCAGAATGATACCGACAAAGGATCGCGGCCTCGATTCGGTTTCTCGGCAAAGCTGCTCCCATATCTGGCTTGATCTCTGGGGGCAGAAGATTGAACCAAGACTCCAGCTGCCTGCTGAGCTCTGCAGATACTTTAAGGGTTCGGTGCAATGGCTGAAAGGAGCCCTCATCATGCGGTATGCGGCCGTCCCCTGGAGACAGAGAAGCTTGAGGGGATTTGTCCCAATCTGTGGCGTACATTGCATGATGGACCCTGTTTAGTAGCTTTCGAATGGAGAGCTCGGAGAGCCAAGCGAGCATGGCATGGTCAGGAGAATCGCCACAGGAAGGAAATGGCATTGTGTCGACGATCTCTTCAATACCACTACGAGGGAGATGATGCTCGGCAAGTAAGTCGCTGATGGGATTGTCAGCCAAACTGTAGAGACGTTAGGTCCTCTCACACCAACCATTCCAGATCAAAAATACACCAAGCTATGCGCAGAATCTGTTGCCTTTCCGGACCGTCGGAAGCGGCATCTTTCAGCCTACAAGAATTAGATAAGCAGGTCTCTGAATTGCGCCATTTACTTACTGCATGAACAACTCCTGCAGGCTTGTTGAGGCCGAATGCACAAGCTTCGAGGCTTGCAGGAGTCTAGCTACAACCGCAAAATATAGAGCGCATAAATAAAGACCTTGTGGTAGATATATGCTGTTGTCGAATGAGTCGTAAAAGTGACTTCGCAAGATCTGCCACGTAACAGTCAGATACTGACTTCCGGGTATCCAGTTGCCATGGTCATCCCGAATATCCAGCGGGGTTGAGACAGCTTCAGCTAGTGCTAACACAGCTAAACAAACGGCAGTCTCTAAGTTGAACTGTAGTCCCTGATCCAATACGGACCGATGCAGTAGTAGGAAGCTATCGTAATCAAGCACAGGGTGTTGAGGATTCACTTCAGAGAAGTAAACTTCAAGAAGCTGATCAGCTCGTACCCGGTCAAGCTGGGGAGACTGCAATGGGCCAGGTAGAACCGGGCTCAGCAAAATCTCGCGCGGCAGTTGCCGTTGAGACTCAACTCGGCGGAAAAGATCATTGGGAAAATGACCAAGAAACCCCCGCATTTGAGGAGAAGTGAGTAAGCTTCCAATTGTGGTCGCATGGCCAATTGGAATGGTCATAGCCGGTATGCCCTGCTCTGAAGTGTGAGAGAGGACAGCCGGGGAGTAGCTATTGCAGCCATAGGAATTGTCATTTCGTGGAGAGGTTTGAAGAAAAGCGGCTGTGGTAACGTGATTGGATGGCTGAGGGGTTGGCACGCTAAAAGGATCCCGGGATGACTGGGGCGAGTATTGGGAGGGTGCAGGCAAAGATGGTGGCGCGGCAAGCTGGGACCTGATAGCAGCAATAGCCTCCGAGTTTTCTTTGATGAGAGCCTCAAGATCGCCGAGCCGGTTCAAATATTCCTGGCCGTTGAAGCTTTCGGATCTGTATGAATGCAAGGCAGTCAGACATCTGAGCCAAAACAGTTGCAGCGGAGTCAATACTTTCGTGTCTCTGGATCGCTGTATGCACAATCGATATTGGCCTCGTCGCATAGAGTACAAACAGGCTTTCTGCCATCACAACGCCGCTTCCTGCATTACAACATGAGCATCCGTCAACGCCGAGATAGCGCCGTAGGTCAGGGCAGCCGGACCTCCTTCGGCAATAATTGCATGCGACGGCGGCACGCTTCCGCGAGGTGTCCTGCTCGGTGGCGGGTGATTCCATGGATGACGATTGAGAGACCGCACGGTCATTGGAAAGCGGAAAGACGGACTGTTGTCACAGGACGAAACCTAGGTAGAAGCGGAAGAGAGATCCGCCGGGTTATTAGAGCGGGTTCTCTTGCCGCCAACGTCACGCGGTCAGCGGCAAGCAAGCGGCGGGTTGGGCGGCCCGCCGTAGGTAGCAGAACGGCTCCACCCGGCCACCCATCAATCCTTGCAACCAAGGACGCGTTAACAGCTGACTAGCAGGTGGCCTCCAATATAGCAAGCACCGGCACTTCTCATAGACAATCCGTTTTCATGTTCGCACTAGCCGGCCTCGCCGTCACCACTCTCTTCGCGCGGATCTATACCCCGCAGCAGCCCCACACGCTCGACTGGTCCTTGGACAGTAGCACGCAGCCCGCCTAACTCAGCATCCGCAGCTCTACTACCCTCATCATCCTAGCCAGCATCCCGTAGTAGGAAACCTCCACATCTCTCTTGTCTAAGATGATTCTGCTTTTGCCTCCTTCTCCAGTCTTCTCCAACTCTTCGGGTATTCTCTTGCAATTCTGAACTCCTCTGCATCAGCCTGCACCCTCTTCACCAGTCCTTCTCGCCAACCTCCTTTAGTATCATCCACCCATTCCGGAATGTCTCCATAAGTCCAAGACAAAAATGCCTCTGCTCTGGCTCCGTCCGGTGCCTCCAGCAGGCCGATGGCCAGGTCCACAATTTGCGGTCGATCATCGCAAATGTAGAAAGCGGACGTGGAGCAAGTCTTGCAGAAATACCGGTGCACACCTGGCGACGATTGATAGTAGGCCAGTGTTCCAGCTGCGGGGTCACCTGCATCTACTGCTGCCTTGAGCTCTGCCATTGTTCTTGGGAACGCACCGCCATCCGCTTGAGATATGTTGGAGAGGTCTACAAACGTCCAGTTGATGATTTCGTTTCCGAAATGTAGACGGCAAGAGTCGCAAACATCGAAACTGGCGAGCTGCTTGTGTGTTCTTGGGTCGATGTACCATGGAATCTCCTCTCTCTTTTTGCCGGCATAATCTCCACGATGCATGAGTAGATTGATCCCCTTGCAGTGACACCAGACAGGAAGAGACTTTAGTTCTTGCTTTCCTTCGACTTTCGTCGAGTTTGCTTTCTTGGGCCAGTCCCACGGGAGCTCCTCAAAACGCTCTCGGTGCCGCGAAATCTCTTTGCCGTCGGCGTTTGGCTTTCTGAGCCAGACAGAAGCTCCGCCGTCAATGGTGTCCTCGACCCAGATGTGCCTGGCGAGTTTGATGAGATCGACATTGATATTTTGCAGTGGCCCCGAAAAGGTGCCCAGCTTGCTGGGGAACTTTTGCGGCTCGTAGAATATCAGAGTTGAGCACGTGCCGCAGAACCGATACGTGATGTTGTCGGAAAATTGATAGCTTTGAAGTCCGCTGATGTCGACGTCCTCGCGCGGTTGAGGCCATGTGGTTTCAACTACGTACAGGGCGCCGGTGGAATGGCGGCAGGAATCGCAGTGGCAGACATTGGCTTCCAGCGGGAGCTTGGACGTGGGGATCTCGGTGCTGAACGTGTGTGCTTTACACAGGCATTCAGCCGTGATTACGACGGTTTTTGATTGAGGGTCCATGGTGTTTAAGGTGGCGACCCGTTTCACAGAGAACTATACCAGACGGCTCGACAACGCGATCAGATGGAGGTACCTGCCTGGAAGAATAAAGAGATGAAAGGTTTTAGTGTTCTGCGAGGCTTCCCCGCAGCTCTATCTTACCCCTCGATTTACTGGTCTGTGCGGGCGGCAAGATAACTATCTTGCACCAATGAGCACGAACTTGCACCAGCATCATACCCGCCGAGTCACCAGAGCGAGGTTTCTTGCCGTCGACGTCACTCGGTCGTACTATAAACAAGCCGTAATTTGATAGGCGGCCCGCCGCAACAGAACGGCTACACCCGGCCCTCAATCAACCCTTACCACAACAGGACGCACGAATGATTAATAGATGGTCTTCAACACAGCGAACATTGGCCATTTTACGGGCATAATCAACGTGAAAGACCAACCTTCGCTATAATACAAGATTCTACCAGGCCGTGTGTCCACCATCGACTCTCAAATCGGCCCCAGTCACGAAGCTACTCGCATCGCTCAGCAAAAACATGATGGGTCCACGGTGTTCGTCCGCAGTGCTCAGCCTCATCATCATGTTGTCGTTGCACCATTGCCTGTCCATTGCCTCGTCTTGCAGCGTCCCAGATGTCATGCGTGTCCTGATATACCCAGGCGACACCGTGTTAACCCGAATGAGAGGGTAGTTCTTATTACTGCCCCATTCTGCTGCGAGTGATCGTGCGAGTTGCACCACCGCTGACTTAGACGAGTTGTATGCCGCTGTGTCGACTCCCTGCCTTGAGGTCAGTAACGCTCTTGGATCAGCCTACGCGTCGACCTACCTTGTTGCTGCCATGTGCACTCATGCTTGCCACAAGAACCATGCTTCCGGCTACCTTTTGCCGCTGGAATTCGCGTGCTGCTTCCTGTGCACACATAAAAGTACCAGTGAAATTGACGTCCATGATGCGCTTCACAGAATCAATGGCCCATTCGGTGGCTGGCCCGTCACCACTGATGCCTGCACAAGTCACCAGACCTCGAAGTGGATACCTCGTGGAAGACAGTGCCGTTCTGAAAACCCGGCGGACATCGGGCTCATTGGTGATGTCGCAACTGTAGTACCATGCCTTGGTGCCATGCAGCTCAGCTGCTTTCAGCACTCTCTCTGCCTCGCTTCCATGTTAGCTGTGCTTAATGCCGAGAGAACCCAGTATCATGACTGACCCCATGGCTCTGAAAGAGCATGATCTGCGCGATCCACACAAATGACATCGCCCCCGGTCTCGAGGACGGATCTCGCAACTTCCAAGCCAACAGCACCACCTCCACCAGTGACTCCTGATCGTTAGCAGCTTTTCTACTTCCTGCGCGTTGACACCCACCAAGGATCGTTCTCCCGTCGAGCCTGAAGAGATCCCCTATGGATTTCTCTGGCGCGCTCAAAGCCGGCTTCGCCTCTCTTGTCAATGACGACATGGCAACACCTTTCATGTACTTGCAGATGGAATCCGAAAAGACTTTGAGAGCTCTGTCGTGCTTTACGGGCGTCCTGAAATTTTATGTTGATAAAGTCTTCTCACGTGTTTATTGCAGTGCAGGATGTAATTGCAGTATGGATTGTGGAGCCACCTTCCCAACAATGGTGCGGGACATATTCCGCCGCTAGTCGCTAGCACTAACGCAGCAACGCCAAATATGAACAAGTGGCGGCTCTGGCGGCCCGCCCTTTCACGGCCTGTGCCTCTCGATGGCTTCAATGCACGACAGGGTGTTAGAAGCGGAATAAACCCCAACATGGAACTAGTCTGGCGGAATTTGATCTGGGGTAAAGACGGGATAATGCGGGGAAATTTGGGCGGCAGTGACGAAATACATCACAGCTTCAAAGTCCGAGACTGGTTGATCATGACAGCCGGGGACTATCGCTTGGTATAAATGATTTTACTTCAACGATATTTCAATGAATTCTTATCATCCTACACAAGTCTTTTTTACCTTCACTTTAATTTGAATCCATACAAGTCTCTTCGCACAAATGTCTTCGCTGGCCGAACAAGACATCGGGCAGGTTCCGTCCAGACCCGACGAGAATTCAGCAGCGGCAATGGCCGGTGAACGCATTAAGGCTTCTGAGGCTGCTGAAAGAGAGACAACCATGTCTCTTTGGATGGGTCTGAAGCTTTACCCGAAGGCTGTTGCCTTCTCAGCTGCCATCTCTGCCTGCATAATCATGGAAGGCTACGACGTCAACCTTTTGCAGGGCCTCTTTGCCTTCGCGCCCTTCCAGAGAAAATATGGCCACAAGCAAGCCGATGGTTCTTACCAGCTGTCAGCGGCCTGGCAGGCTGGCCTAGCCAACGGAGCGGCAGTTGGAGAGATCCTGGGTCTCTTCCTCAACGGGATCATCTCGGAACGCATTGGATATCGGAGAACCCTCCTGTATTCGCTGTCCGTCCTCACAGGCTTCATATTCATACTCTTCTTCGCACCAAGCGTCGAGGTCTTGCAAGTGGGAGAAATCCTCTGCGGCATTCCATGGGGCGTTTTCCAGACGCTGACGACCGTCTACGCCTCCGAGGTCTGCCCCGTCGCCTTGCGCGCGTACCTGACAACCTACGTCAACCTATGCTGGGTAATCGGGACGCTCCTCGGCCAAGGCATCCTCCGCGCCTGTCTCGAAAGCAGCAGCTCAGAATGGGCCTACCGCATCCCCTTCGCCATCCAATGGGTGTGGCCCGTCCCCATCGCCCTCGCCGTCCTCTTCGCCCCCGAGTCTCCCTGGTGGCTCATCCGCCAGAACCGCCTCACCGACGCCCGCACCGCGCTCTCCCGCCTCACGTCCGCCAAAGCCGACCCGGGCTTCGATGTCGACGCCACCGTCGCCATGATGCACCAGACGCACCTCCTCGAGACGACCGCACAACACGTCGGCAGCAGCAGCTACGCCGACTGCTTCCGCGGCGTCGACCTGCGCCGCACAGAGGTCACGTGCATGGTGTGGGCGATCCAGAACCTGTCCGGGTCCGGCTTCATGGGGTACAGCACGTACTTCTTCCAGCAGGCGGGGCTCGACGGCGCGCAGTCGTTCAACGTCGCCATGGGCCAGTACGCGCTCGGCGCCGTCGGCACGCTGCTGTCGTGGGGCCTCATGGCGCGCTTCGGCCGCCGCGACCTCTACCTGTACGGACTCGTGGCCCAGCTGGCGATCCTGCTCGCCACGGGCTGTTTGGGTATTCCGTCGGCCGATACGTACCCTGGCGTGGCGTGGGGCGTTGCGGCGCTTATGGTGCTGTACACGTTTGTCTACGACATGACCGTCGGTCCGGTGTGCTACGCCCTCGTGCCTGAGATCCCTGCCAGTCGCCTCCGCACGAGGACTGTTGTGCTTGGAAGGAACCTGTATAACGTCATCAACATCGTCATGAATGTCATCATACCGTACATGCTGAATCCATCGGCGTGGAACTGGAAGGCGAAGGCGGGCTTCTTTTATGCAGGGTTGTGCGCGCTCTGCGTTGTTTGGACCTTCTTCCGGCTGCCCGAACCAAAGGGGAGGACATACGCCGAGTTGAATATACTTTTCAGGCAGGGGGTCCCGGCGAGAAGGTTCAGGGAGACCGTTGTGGATGCATTTGGTACGCAGGATGCGGTGTTTCAGGTGAAAGCTGGGAAGCGTGATCAGGAAGCGGTGAGCCATGTAGAGAGAGTGGAGTAGATAGACCGACTTTTGATACTATGATTATCCTTATTATGAGCTTTATTTTCCATCCACAATCCTTCCTGCCGTACGTTACGTGTAAGTTCTCACCGGCAACTCTGAAAGCTCGTGCGATGATCTTTTCCGGTGGCCTCCTGGCAACTCTATCCTCTCATGCATCGGATCAGCCTCCAGGAGACCTGCTCCGCTTTGATGACTCCCTGGAACCACATCTGCTCCTTGTGCCGAAGTCGAGCTCACCAGTACGCCTTGCCGCTGTAATGCTCGCCGCTCTCTCCGCTCCCGCCGCCACATCCATAATACTGTTGCCAACCCGACGAGAGCGGCCAATAGCACTCCACCTAGAACACCACCCACCACTACAGCCGTTTTGGGATCTGTGTTGCTGTTGGGATCTGTCGTATTGCTGCCTGTTGCTGAACCGTCGCTGACGGCCCTAATCGCGTCGATCATCGAGGATGTGATGTTTCCTATCTGTGAAGTAGCCACAAGCTGTGCGCTGTTGTCATCGCAACAGTTGGTATTGGATCCGGCTGGGCGACAGCACCACTTGCCACGAACGCAGCGAAAGACTTCGGCGACTTTCACCGTGGAGTTTTTGTGAACTGGCGGTGAAAATGAATTAGCACTCTGCTTTCCGTCTACTTTCGGATACCAGAAATAAATCTCGACATAGAAGAAAATGGCCATGTTACGTTCCAAGCACGCCTTTGGACATGCATCATCTGCTCCTTGAATGTCGGTGCAGCCATTTTCAAAGATGGCACCCATATCTCTGGGTGCAGTCGCAAGGCAAAGCCCGCTCTCCAGGCAAATGTCCGGGAATTTCTTGTTGATGGCGCAACATGCGGAATGGGCGGTGCTGTTCGTCTTGTTGCACCTCTGATATGTATCGTCTGGTTCGCCCGCGATATTGTAGCAAGGGCTCATTGCTGGATCATCTATTGCGCGAGAATTAAAATGTATGAGGAGCAGCCATCCATCGGAAATGAGACAGAGGTGAAAGGAAAGAAGTGAAAGAATGGAAGATGATATTCAGCTCAAGAGAGTGTGGATGCACGAGCATATATCCCGCTTACAGCCATCCCAAACTCTAGGCAACCTGATGGCACGTGTTCACACGGCAGCTTTCCGTAGCCTTGTTTCAATGTTACCCAGGAAGGTGCTCAGCTGTCTCATCTTGGTTAGTACAGTAACACTAAGAGTACTAATGATGTCAACGCATTTACATCTCAGCCTATGGAGAGCGCTCGGCCGACTCATATTTGGTCCGATATGCAAGCATTCGGTTTAGTACTACCTGGCTACAGTCCCCTCTCACAGCCGATGGTTAGCGTGGATCTTTATTTTTTTGCTCATGTTATGGGTAGCTGAAGCTATTGTCCAGACGAGAATGTCGAATTGTTAATTCCACATGCACGTCCGGACGATAGCTTCAGCTACCCACATATGTTATTTTTCTAAAGCAGAGCTGGAGAGCCCTACTGTTCTTCGCACTAGCCATCGGCTGCGAGAGGGGGCTGTACACCTTCTTCAGGCGTGGCATGCAGACTAAGATAATGTGTGGGTGCCAGATTAGGCACCCAATCGCACCAGTATTTCACCTCGTGCAACATCATATCAGTTTCGCGGCGCAGAAGGGCACAGTATATCACTGGCATCCATGACCTCGATGGCACGCTTACTTGAGACAATGGTATGCATCTCCCCTGCAAATAGTCTGCGAGTGCGAAGGCTTTACCTTCTTATAAAGCTCTTTTGTGCACACGTGTGATCGTTGCCTAGAGCTAGTGCTGCCAATGACGTCCCATCAACTTGCTAGCTGCCTTGCCCCTTGCATTTTCTTTGCGACTCCAGAAACTTCACCTGCCGCGCTGGAATAAGAAAGATACCGCATGAAGACTACAGTCATCCTCCATATCTCATTTGAAGTTTTGAGCAGTGCAATAGTAGAATTTCCTCTGAACCTATGCGCTACGATCTGATGTTGGTGTCGATGCCTAAGAGCGCCGCAAAACCCCGGCCGGTCAGTGGTTTCACGGAAGGGTCACTTAGGGCTGAGTCAAACGTAAGAGCGATACGACCTTACATACGGGAATGGATTAGTGTGGTCTGAGGAGCCTCTTAACCACTCGGTTTTATGCCTAATACTCAACTAAACTTATACATCTTATAGGTATTTTCGTAGTTAGAATAAATACGTTTTAACTGAAACTGGCCGTAGAGCAGTAACGCGAAAATTAGGAATTCATCCGCAGTTGAGCTGCCAAGCCATAGCAGAGAATCTTTGTTCGCTCTCATAGAAAGTCATCGCATATCAATTCAATTCTAAATCTCCGCTACTCCGATTATCGTGCGAGAAGCTGTGATAATGCATCATTTACTTCAAGAGACCTTCATATATGTCCGTACACGGACTCATTCCGCCACCCCCACCCCCTCTCCATCATACCCTTCACATCATCCGCACCCCCTTGCCCAATCTCCTTCACCAACCTCACCATCGCCTCCTTGTCCCCCCAATCCAGTACACCCTCCTCCAACCGATCCACAAACGCCATCAGCTCATCATCCCCCTCCCGCATGCCATACTCGTCTTCGCACGGCCACGACAAGGTGCCGAGATCCGTGTACCAGCTTGGGCCCATACCCATGTGGCACAGCAGATAGCGGTCCGGGAACAGTCCGAGCGGCAGGTTGGTGTAGACGGTGGGGTCGGACGCGTCCGCGGTGAGGGGCTCCTGGCCGCGGCGGTGGCGGCGGCGCCATCCCATGAGCCCGCTGGAGCCCATGCGGAAGGTCTTCAGGCGGTACAGAGACCTGCGCAGGCGGTCGAGGATGTGGGACCAGCGCAGGTGTGAGGTGCGGATCACGGGCCGCGACATCAGCTCTGGCAGCGGCTGGAGCGGGTTGGCGACGTAACCTTCCTCGTCTGTGTAGGCGTAGAGGAGCGAGTAGTGCACGATGCTGCAGTCGTCGAGGTAGAGGTGCTGCAGGGTGGCCGCGTGACTGGCCAGCCAGTCCAGTTGCCATGCGTGCGAGAACATGTAGTTGCCGAGGGCGAGGGTCTGCAGGCGCGGGAAGTGGACGCCGCGGAGGTCGAGCTTGGGCATGTAGCCGAAGTATTGGTCGCTATAGAGTACGAGGCTAGTGAGGTTGGCCGAGCAGGACAGGAGCCAGGTTTCGACAAGCTCGTCCATGAAGTTGTAGAGTCTTTTATAGCACATTATCAGTTTGATGCTTCTCTTGGAATGGCGCAATGCTTACTCTGGAAGCGTAAAATCCTCTTCAAGACCTGGGTCGTAATGTTCGGTGATGATAAATAAACGAAGGGAAGTAATTCTGGATAGGACAGTTTGAAAATGTTTGCTTTTGACCAACGCTGGGTTGTTAATGTTCTGAATATTCCTGATGGCAATGTCCTTGATATTCGACGCTGCTGAATCTGCAAGTGTTCTGAAAAATTGATCAAGAATTGGCTGGCGGAATTCCGTGGTTTCTGGCCAGTTTGAACACTGAACCACGTTCCGTCTTTCATCATGTACCGTTCGACCAGTGGTCGCGTTGTTTGAGAAACGAAGGGTGGCACTCTTGAGATTGGGGAATCGGTTGAAGCTTTGCAAAGCCTCACAGTATTCGTTGCTCAAATAAGCCTCACGATAACGCTCTTCTCTCTCCTGATTTGTTTAGTTGAATACTGGCTGAGCTGACTGAGCCCTTACCGCATCCTCCTCAATTGTATTGAGGTACACATGATGGACAGCTTTGCTAATGTCGGGATGCTCAAGCATGACATTATACTTCTCAATGCTCTCCGAAGAAGGATACAGCTGTACAGTCGAGAATAGGCTGCGGCATGTTGAGGTGGCCAACCGTTTCGACGTCAGTCGCAATGCGCACAGATCCTCTTTAGCGAGATAGTTGAAGATGCCGATGACCAACTCCTCGGGTAGGGCAGGAAAAGAAGCCATGATGTGGTCACGTTGAGATGGGCAAATATGGACTGACATCTGGTTCTGGGTTGTGGGTTTACAAGGCTGCGTTAGTTCAGGCACCAGTCCAGTTTTGCTGTCTTCGCGCCAAGACTACGTGGGGATTTCCCAGTAAGGGAAGGTGTCTCGCCAGGGAGGAATCCTTCAACCATCCGTACACGTGACTAATAATAGCTGACGGAGCGGCTGAAACTAAGCAGCATGAATAAATCCCTCAGATTCTCAGTTGAAGTGAAACTACTTTATTAAGTTCTGCATCTGTCAGATGAACAGATGCCTCGAATTCCACTGCGTCATTTTAGCTAAGGCGTGCCGACGTGAGCCGCGATGCCAACGCTCGAGCCACTTCGCATGCCGAAGTAAGCCGTGGTGCAGAGAATAAAGCTCAACACGGAGAACGGATATCTTCGGGACATCTTTTCAATTCCAGGGATTTGCTAAGAGGTTTTGGATAAGCGGAACCTTGAGAGCCGCCGCAAACGACTAGTGAACCGTGATCGAAGTCGAATCTGGCCTCTTACTAACACCAGGCCGTCTGCTAATACAGAACCATATATAAAAGAAGTAGACGCAAAATTATTCCAGACAAAATTCCTACTATCTCCGCCATCAAAATTGGTTTTACCTTTTGTTACGTACCAAGGTGTCGAAACGAACCATGGATTTCTTTACAGACCACACCAAATCATGGGAAACGGCTCTTCCGTCGCTTATGGCGTTATGCAGCTTCATACTGGCTGTTTACTGCGCATACTGCTGGCTTCTACCCAAGCCACTGCCTGGGATTCCGTACAACGCCGAGGCCACCAAAAGCATTCTTGGCGATATTCCAAACATGGTAGCAGAGGTCTCCAAAACAGGAGACCTTATGACTTGGCTGCTTCAGCAGAGTCAGCGCCACAATGCTCCTCTCACTCAAGTCTTCATACATCCTTTTGGCAAACCGTATCTACTCCTGAGCGACATGCGCGAATCTCAAGATATACTCCTTCACCGAATCAAAGAGTTTGACCGGTCATCCGATATGGTTGCCGTTTTCTCTGGACCCTTTCCGAACTTTCATCTCCACATGCGCACGGGGCCCGAATGGAAGGCACATCGCAAGATCTTGCAGGACCTTATGACGCCATCCTTCCTGGAGAAGGTTGCCGCTCCTGCCATCTACGACAGCATGCTTGAAGCCACAAAGCTGTGGACGGAGAAGGCTCGGCTCGCTCCGGAAAAAGCATTTGCTGCTTCTGCGGACATCCACAACGCTGCCCTGGACGCCGTCCTCGCGTTCTCCTTTGGGAGCCAGTTCGAACACAAAGCGACACGCCTCCAGGTGGAGATGCTCGCCGGCATGAAGGAACTCGCAAGCAATGGGGACCGGGTGGTGTTCCCAGAAGCACGGCTGCCTACTAGCATCCAATCCATGATTGACATTACGGAATCCATCACCCAGATCAAGTCCTCGGTGCTCCCGCTGTGGAAGTGGTGGGTCATCTCGAAACTGCCGCATCTCGCGGGTGCTATCCGACGCAAGAATGCAGTCATCCGCCAGGAGCTGGTTAAGGCTGCAAAGGCCCTGGAACAGGGCACCGCCGGGCAGAATGACTCACGGATACGGTCTGCGGTGGACCATATCGTTGACCGCGAGAGAAGGAATGCCGAAAAAGACGGAAGGAGCGCTGAGTATCTCTCGCCCACCCTACAGGACGAGGTAAGCGTCCCCTGCATTTCTGTTGAACTTCTGCTCCAGAAGCTGATTGGATAAAGGTATTCGGCTTCGTCGTGGCCGGCCACGATACCACAAGCACCAGCCTTTCCTGGGGGGTGAAGTTCCTTGCCGACAACCCCGAGACGCAAGCCCAGCTCAGGGCTGCGCTGCGCTCATCCTTCCCAGATGCTGTCAACGAGAAACGCCTTCCCAAAGGCCAGGAGGTCATGCGTGCCTCGATACCGTACCTCGACGCAACCATCGAAGAGATTCTGCGTTGCGGAGGCACCGTCCCGGCTGTCGACCGACAGGCAATCCAGGACACTGTGCTCCTGGGCCATCACGTTCCAAAGGGCACTACCATCCTTATGCTTGCCAATGGGCCAAGCATGTTCTCGCCGGGCTTCTCTATTGACGAGAAGCTGCGTAGCCAATCTTCTCAGGCCTCTGAAAAGGGGCACATGCGCTTCCGGGAGTGGCACAAGGATGATATGGTGCTGTTCAAGCCGGAGCGGTGGCTCGCACCCGTTGCAGCAGAGACAAAGGATGGCCCGGTTAGGAATGGTGATCTGAAGCTGCAGAATTCTTCCTTCGACGCACAAGCGGGTCCGTCCATGCCGTTTGGTGGTGGCATCCGAGGCTGCTTCGGCCGCCGCCTCGCGTATGTAGAGATGCGTACGTTTCTGATCACAATCCTCTGGACGTTTGAGCTCCTGAAATGCCCGGACGAGATTTCTGGCTACGAGGCTTACGATGGGGTTGTCCACAAACCCGCAAATTGCTATGTCAGGCTGAGGAACGCACCACTGTCTTAGTCAGGATATGCATTGTGCTGAGCTTGCTGGAGACAGGGCTAAAAGGGCAGGTTGATTTGGATAGGAATAGAACAGGTAGTCAGCTCAGACGTCAATTAAAATGTGACCGTATAAAATTGTCTTGAACCACATGAATTCGGAAGGGAGTTTTAGTGACTTGAACTTGGCACCACAAGATCCGGTTGGCTTCAAGGAGAATGAGTTTATATTTTACTCCTGAAAAAGTAGGATTGAAGATACGATATTCATGTACGTTAGTAGATCTGATGCGCCAATCTTGATACGTTCCAGGTAGCGAATCAAACCATTCGAGCCTCGTCCTGTGATGAGACCACCGCAGCAGTTTGTAAACCCTTCTCTGACCTTTCCAATCCAAACTCAGTCTCCAGCTCTTTCCTCAAAAGGACCGGCCTTTCAAAGAAAACAGCCAAGAAAGAGAGACCAGCAAACACCACGCCAATCTGCCACATCCTCTTCAAACTATCCGCATACAAACCCACGACTTGTGCCTGTGTCTCCTCCTGAAAAGACTCAACAAACGCCTTGGTCGCATGCTCATACGCGCTACCGCCCCTCAGCGCCGCTCTTGCCCCAGGCTCGATATCCACCCGCTCATCCAGCAGCTCGCGAAAGCGATTGTTGAACACCGCCGCCGGAATCGCCACGCCCCACACCGTGCCGAGCGAGCGCACAAACGCCCACGCCGCAGTGCTAGCCGCCGCGTCCGCATCGCGCAGCTCCGCCTGCACCGCGGGCAGCAGGGCCGGCATGACCGCGCCCAAGCCAGCCGCCACGAGCATCTGCAGCACAATCCACGGCCCGTCGCCATCCCCCACACCACCGAGCAGCGAGCAGCACCCCACCCCCACGCCCAGCACAGCCAGCCCACCAAAATGCGCAGGCCGGAACCGCCCCGTCCGCGCAATCAGCACGCCGACGCCCGCCGCGACGGCCGGGAAGACGAAGACGAGCGGCAGCAGCTGCACGCCGGAGCGCTGCGGCGTGGCGCCCAGCACGGCCTGGAAGTACAAGGGAAAGAAGTACGTGATCCAGATGGCCAGCACGGCGTGGTTGAAGGTGATGAAGAAGGCGGCGGCGGAGGTGCGGTTGCCGAGCACGTGCGGCGGGATCACCGGGTGCGGGCAGAGGCGTGGGCTGCGTTCGAAGAGGGTGAAGAGGACGGCGAGGAGGAAGAGGCCGGTGGCGAGGGGGACGGTGGTGTGCGGGTTGCTCCAGGCGTAGCGCGAGCCGGCGTATGTCAGGGCGTATTGGATCAGGGTTGTGGAGGCGATGAGGATGCTGTTGCCGATGATGTCGATACGGCTGAGCTGCTCTCGCGGGGTGAGGCTTGGTTTGTGTGAGACGCGCAGGAAGATGAACAGTAGGATGAGGGCTGAGGCGCCGATCGGGAGGTTGAGGTAGAAGATCCATCTCCAAGCACCGTGTTCCGCGAGGGCGCCGCCAATCAGTGGGCCAATTGCGGATGCAATGGTCATGAGGGCAAAAAGTATGCCCATTTTGCTGCCCCGATCTCGAAGTGGAACCAAGTCGCAGATTATGAGGTCCACAAGCATGTTGATTCCCCCAGCACCTACCCCCTGGATCCCGCGGCCGACGAGCAGCATTGCTGTACTTTGAGCAGTCCCGGAAATGGCCCCGGCAGTGGTGAAAATGGCTACTGAAGAGATCATGAGCCACCGTCGTCCCCACAGGTCTGCCAATTGACCGTAAAATGGCTGGCAGGCCGCGCTGCAGACAACCATTTGTCAGTCTGAGTGCTGCGCAATGATGAGGTCTCCATACCTTGTGAGAAAATAAATGTTGATTACCCAGACGTAGTCTTCACCAGCTCCCAAGTCTCCCAGAATCGTGGGCAAAGCGGTTGCCACTATAGAGCCTTCAAGACCACTGAGCAGAGCTGATAATGCCAGACCCGCGAAGATGATCCAAAACTGCCATCCATACCTGAGTATCTTTGTGATATGTTCAGCATGATCTACTGCGGGAGGTTTCGAATGCGTGCCCTGGTCTACGAGGTCCACCACACTGTCGCATCGGCCTGCATCGTGGGCAAATGGCATTTTGAAAAGGGAATTTGGCGGCTGTTGTGTGGACAAAACAGCGGTTCCAGGTGTCAGATTAATATTCTTTTCTTCAAGTGTAACATTTGTACGATTGAATAGTTATTAGGCCAGAACTATTCTTGAGAAACAAGCGCACGCCTCCAGGCTATATCATGGGGCTGTCTAAGACAAACACGTTGCATTCTATGACCGTTCCATTCCACAAAGGTCAAATAGCAAACTGCCATCCGCAAACTCGTTTCACACCCCATGGATTTTTGAAACATGGTTTCGAATTGGAATTCTCCGCATTGCGCATCTCAAAACGGCTTGGAAATAGATGCAGATAAGATCCGAAATGTTTTATTGCCCTACAAAGGTGTTCCGCGAGGCAGCAGAAGTATTTGATTGCATTACTAAAGTAAGAAGGCTCACGAATACGCTTTTCGCGAGATGTACATCTCTGGATTGGCTTGCCCTGTGAGGTGAGCGTGATACGGGCGTTCCAAGGTATGCGTTTTACAAGTAACGGCGCAAGATGGTGGATTTGGAATCCAGTGACACAGTATGGCAGAAACCCCCGTTCTCATTTGTTCGAGCCACCCGCCAAACTCACATGCCAACCCTGTCAAGCACAGCCGGATCTTCCAAATCAAATGCTGAAACACGACCGAGTGCCCGTATTCCAGGTCGCCCACTGCATTGGCATCGGCGTTGACACACAGTGAGTGGTCGGCTATAATATGCTTGACCGATATTTCATTGCAATTACGGCGGGCGGAGCGGCCACTTGCGCTGAACCTCCGAAAATTGAACCCTCTACCTATTACATTTCAATCTTCTAAATTTAGCTTGAATAACGAACGGCAGCTTACCCTCAAATAGGCAGGTACCATACGGCTATCTGTTTCAAGCCGCACGGTGACCACTACACAAGTGCTGAAATCCATGCGTTGTGTTTTTTTGCTCTATCCCAAGGGTACCCCACCGGGTGTTCTCGTATTACAGATCAGGCCTAGATAGAAGCCAGTCGCCTGCATCAAATGCGCTAGTCAATATTCTGATAGGGCGTAATCCTCGCATTGCAGGAAAGGAGAAATGCCGGTATGAACTGTCAGCCACGGCGACAGGGCGCTCAGTGCCACAGCTCTCCTCTCTTCCCTTCTGCATCTGCGCTTCGACCGGACGGCGCCGAGAATTCTACCTGCAGCAAAAAGGTATTGGGTTCACTGTTTAAAAGCGACGGACTTGCACAATCCTGGGCGGAATGGCGCTTGATGATGTTGGATGCCTGCGCTCACGGCTAATTAGAGAATTCGCGTACCGAAGAGACCCACGTGGCACTTGCCCGATGCTAGCGAAGCTTGCGAATATTCTATTGAGGAGTCCTTGGACTCACGCCCTGTTGCAGGACGGTCTGAGGTGCGCCTGGCGCTGCTTCGATAATGAAGGAACTCTCCTGTTCAGCACCTTGATCAGCCTGTAGAATTAGACCAGGCTCGAGAAGAATTAGCAAGAGACGGGTGATCGCAGCGATACTGAGTTTCCACACCATGATCCCAGCAACCCCACATCGAGAACCTTTTCATAACCATTCGTTCTATGGATGCCGCCCTCGCACATAAACTTTGGACTTTCCACCCCCCTACTCGAGACGTGCACACTATATGGCTCCGAGTACCGCGTCAACCTCCTTCAAGCTCAGGTCTTGGAAAAGGTACCGATTTCGTAATATCTCCTTGAAAAACGTCTGTTGATCTTCCACCTCGAAGATGACTGAAGTTGGTGCAACTGGAGACCGTTCAGGCAAGGGTCTTTGAATGAGGATGGGGAGGAATGGTGGACGAGAATATGGGCGTCTTATCCTGGGATGCAGGATTGTTATGTAGGCATCCATGCGTCTCACTACACAAGCCTGAGGCAGTATAGCCGTCTCTCAACCAGTCAGAACCCATGTCCTGCCGAGCTAGCTAGGCCGATTCATCGCTACCAGTACAATGATGATTGGAGAGGTCCAGCAGGATTCGGCAAAAGCGAATTTGTATATTGGCTGCCTCCCAGACTCCTGCATCGTCGTAGAAACAAATGAGGTATATGATAGGGATTGTGTGATCGGCAATGCAAATCATTCCTAGGCGCGCCGGGCGCAGACGTGCATGGGCACGCTCAAATAGTCACTTTTCATAGTTCTTTGGTTCAAACCGCCCGGTTGGGTCAGCAGTGCTGTAATATGGGAGACACAGTGAGCCCCAGCGGGTGGAAGCTCTCGAGACTTAACCAATCGAACAGTTACGCTGAAAACAACATCTCCGGCAATCTGCACCCCGACCGCCCCGCTTAAGTACGTTCCAATGACCCTTGATGCAGGCCATTATGTAATAGTTATTTTCAGAGGATCTTTGAGAAGCGACAGCCACGCTTCGAAGAACAACAAAGGTTGAGGCATTTGGCAATGATGAATCGATTTCCATACATGTAAATTTGTTTCCATTCCCTTCCATTCTCTAAATATTACCCTGCCGTAAAAGGTTTGAAGCAATTTGCCCTGGCTTGCTATAGCTTCAAACCCCTGAAAGGTGCAAAACCATGTACAATCGTAAAGTCGTACCTTAAGCTTTCTTACAATACCGACCATACCCAGTAGTTTTGATAAACCATGGAGGCCGGAAGATGAGCAAGTTCAGGAAGAAAAAGAAAGAAATGGAATGCAAGTAACTATTGGGGAGGAAGCTTTGAGCAGGTGATCCCCCTTTGAAGCAAATAGTAAAGGTCCGTGGCTTCTGGCTAGCTGTAGGCAGCTATTTGTGGCCGCTAGCTTATGATCCCCTACTCTACTCTAACAGGGCCGATCGTTACCCGCTCAAACTGTAGTTCAACTGCTGCCCGCTGGCAAATTTCTGTAGAATCGACCGTAAGCACCATTCATGCGAAAGGGGTCAGGGAGGGTAGTCGTACGGCCCCGTTCAGGTGGTGTCCCCAACCGAATCACATCCCCATTGCGAACAATGTGCCAGCCTCGGTCGCTGCTCAGACTTTCTTTTCTCAATATAAGTGGTCCTCGCAAGCTTTAGGGCTTTGATCTTGATTGACTGTATTAGGTACGCGCGTGTTAGCGCCAAACAGAGATTGAAGAGCATACAGTTGGACGCACAGTCTCGTTTATAGCCATGATCTCGGCATGGTATCGTGCTAGAGTGGGAGTATTGATCACGAGATTGTTCTCCTCGGGCTCAGTGGCATGTAGATCTGTTGAAGTGCCGATTATGTATTTTACGTGCGGCCTAAGACTTGGACCTCAAAGACCACCATCTCGGAGTCGTCTGCAGAAACAGTCGTAAGCTACAACCTCCAAAGGAAAGGAGTAGGGATCCGTAAACTTACTCCCGTATACCGGAAACCCGACTCCCAGTTGGATGTGTTCTCCATTGCGAACTTGATGCCAGTGATCGTCCTCAATTCTCCTTTTTTCAATGAATGTATTCTTGAAAAACTGAGGGGTCCTGATTAGAATACTCTGCGTCAGCCGTTAGCAGGACAGTAAGGTTGATAGCATGCATGGATAGTTGTACCTCGTTATCCAGAGCCATGCATACAACATGATCTAGCACAACAGCATCATGTTCTACTATGAGGTTGTCTTTAGCGGGTGCACGATCGAACAGGCGTTTGCGGCCGCCGATTGGGACCGACACGTTACGTGTATGAAGAATAACCTCGCGGTCTGGGTTATCCAAGGCTTTGTCGGCCAGTGGTGCACCGTGAATCATCAGCCAGCTAGTGAATTGCACCTCTTTCACCCTGATTAGTCCACATAACAGCTCGTTATTCGGAAACACTACTTACTATAAGTCTCGCCCATGGTGTCTCTGGTGATGGCTTAAGCGGTCTGGGGTTAGATATGGAGGGACAGTATACCGTGTGTAGTCTGAGTGTTGCTGTTTGCTTTGGTGGTTAAGAGGAGTTTTGGTTGTGGAGTACATAGAGTATTTATACATCTATCGTGCTGGAGGTGTATGCATAGGCTTCACATGAGATCGTATGCATCGAAAGCCAAGCCCTTTGTGTTGTCAGGAATATTCGAACAGGATATTGGATCCTTGAACGTGCTGTCCGCCGTGTAATTTTGCAGATGTTCTTTCAAGGACGTATAATACGCGTCAATGATCTACTCCTATAGTCACCGAGCCGCATGCCCTGTCTTTCAGGCCTTTGTTACACTCATATTCAAATTAATTTGCTCTAATGTATTAAGTAGAACCTTCTTAAGCACTCATTTAGTCGGTGTCTCATTGACAAACTACAAGGTTGGGAATCGTGAGGCATCTTCTACTTTGTCATGTGCTTGAGGGCGAGTACAAAAGCCTTTTCATTGGGAGGACGAGGATGGCCATCAAAGAGGATCACAAGTGCACGTGAAAGGACTTTGCATTTCGAGATATCAGATTCACCACTTACGGTGGGACACGTCCTCAAGGAATCAATACAGCAGTATGTGGGAAGCTTCGCGGCACCCTGCTGCAGGAGTTGCCTTTGTTGCGGATACAAGTTGCTTCACATCATCATCAGCCGTACTGCAAGTTTCTTTAGGCTTATCAGAAGCTTCGGACCAGTTTACCACAAAGCTGGTAAATAAAAGGAAAAGGTATTGGTGAAAGGTCTCAAGACGCAACCATTATGGAAAGACGGCCATGGCGTCGTGCGGGTCCACGAGCTATTGACACAGGAACGTGGAATCAGAAGCAGAAAACAACGCCAAACGCGCTTCAGGAAGACGGTTGGATTGTCTACACTAGGCTAATGAAGCGAGCCGCAATGGATGGACAACAAACAACCGTTGAGACATACCCATCTCCATGGCCTTCTTGGGAGTAGTGCGTTAAGTTTGGTGAGTATCCGTGGTGAAATGAGCTTCATGAACCAATTCGCTACGTAGTCTGCTAAGAAGAGAACACCGCGGCCGGACTTGACTGTTGCCCTATGGTCAACGGGGGCCAATAAATGAAGCAAAGAATTACCGCCATCCCATGCGGTAGCCTAATCCAAAAGAAGCACACCACAGCCTTGTTATTCTAATACACAATGCCGGACTTCGTACTACCGATGAGCCTGGAAACAGCAAGCACTAGCGTGCATCTTCCACGCTACGCTGATCTTCCGAAACTGACAATCCCGTTTCCCATTGATATACCGCGATGTTAACCGAACAAAGTTGAGTTTACTGCCGAATATGCTTTTTCCTATCAACCAATACTGCACCTTCATGCTCGGTGGTGACTAACTTAGCGGATCGGCCCGTTGAGGTAGTATTAACCCGAAAGCTCGCCTGGCAAGTTGAGAGGCTCGACGTAGACACGGAACTTTGGTGCATAGTAGACGACTTTGTAGAGTATGTCAGTAGTAACGTGGAAAGTTGCTTTGGGGAGCGCGTAAACTTACCGCCTTCCAGTATGGTAGTTTGTCCCAGGCGAAGCTCCATACCGCTACCAACGGAATACCAAATGTCTGGCGTCATCTTAGTGCGGTAAAGCCAGGCGCCCTCCGAGTCTGAGCTTGCGAGTGCCATCATCTCGACAGTCTGTGGGAAAAGTCAACCGGTCAGTGCCATACAGAGATGCGACGGAAAAAGACTGGATATGCTTACGCCGGCAGTACATGGACGGACGAGAACGTGGGTTGGCGCTACGAGCGGGTTCAAGATGGCAAGGTTGGTTTCAGAAGGGCTTATGCTACCAGTAGCAAATCCAATGAAAGCGCCATATTCCGGGAGGGTGACTCTGCGTGCCCCGATGTGTTGCGAGCCTTCAACTTGGCTCAGGCTGTCGTTCTCCGTTTCGCAAGTCAACTTTAGCTCTTCCGCCAAGTACGGTTAGCGGATGTAGTAGGTTATGGAGTTGGCTTGCTTACTACATGACTTGACACGAGCCATGGCGCCCTTGCGTGAATGAAGAACGTAAGGTGGTGGGTGGATGTTGGGCGAGTACGGTGGTACGGGTAAGAGCTTTGACTTGGCAGCGGAATTTGACAACGACGAGGGTGTGCAGATGAAGAGAATAAGTGCATGGTAAAGCGCTTCCGAAAAGATGTCCCATTTCCGGGCGCGTGATCGAGCCGGGCCCCGGAGCCGTATCCGCCGGTCTGTGTTTAAGGCTGCCTTTTCAGTGACTATTTTGGCATGACATCATCACCAAAGTCATCGAGAATATTTCTCCGCCGCTTTCCACCCCATACCAATACCATGGGACGCTCTGGGAGGAATCGCGCTGAACTCTTATTGCTGACAGCCATTAACCATATTCAAAGAGCCATAACAAGCTGTGGCATCAACGGTTTGTTCTCCAATAATGATATAAAGCCCCACTAAATTATTTTAGCGAAGCGCCATGTCTAGCGATGAGATGGACATCTAGTCAGCTTTCCCATGAGGGAGCTCCAGCGCACCAATAGTTGTGGTCAAGGTTTCGACTCAGTACTGTCCCTCTCATCAATGAAAGGCGTTCCAAGCTTTAGGCAGAGATTTTGAAACACAGTGAGAGATTAATAGACATACACCTCCCGCAATAGCGCGGATCTTTAGGTGCCGGGGTTCAACAAGCGGGTTCATCATGCGGAGATTGTCCTCACTGGGCCCTGCCTAGCCTAAGGAAGGATCTCCAGCTGTTTAGAATGGGGAGTGTGCAAACGGTTTTACGAGTTGGGAAATGTTTCTTGTTTTCAGAAATAAGGCCGTCTTTATGGGTGGCGTCTGAGATTAGCCCGAGGTATACCAACGGTTGGTCAGTGGACGGGAAAAAAAAAGGGGAGCGAAAGAGAGAGAGAAAGAGAGAACAGGAGGCTTGCTATACTGCTGCGACATGACACCTTCAAGAAAAATTAGCAGAGACCGGGTATATAGAGAAAAGATAGCTAATGTGGTAGGATGCCTTGACATTATGCACAGGATATATTCGTAAGTCGAAGAGTGACACTGTCAAGTTTGCCTCCATAGCTGAACAAATTGATTTTATATAAGAAAGCCGCATTAAAGCAGCAGCTTTCCTGACTTGGTCATCCTACCATATGTGAAATGCGGTGTGAAAGATCTGTTTGAATGCATGGACTATCTAAAGAGGGCATCATGCAATGTAATCACCAAGAGACTTCCCTTTATGTCGCGGAGAACGCGTCACATTGTAAGAAGGAAAGATTTGAATCACCGAAAGCACAAAGCACCTACCCACTGATCTGCTAACTGTGCTGTAGCTGACATGTTTCATTGAACAGCCAATACTCCGAGCGTATCTTTCCCTGCGTCTTTGCTGAATAAAGGGACTGCCACCTGGAGAACAGGAACAATGCTCCATTTAAATCGAGAGACACCTGTTGAATATATGAAGTCGGCCCCGATAAATTGCAACAGATGATGGACAGTTGAAAAAGTGCATCAGGACAAGGCCGACTTTGTTGCAATACTCTCGTAAGCGCTAATAATGGTAGCGCCGGGTCGGACCGCTGCGCAACGGCTGAGGCTGATCGGTTTGTGGCAGTGGGGTTTCCGGCGGTGAGGCGAACACCAAGATTCTGCCCAGCCTTGCTTGCCGGAGCCTTTTCCAAAATAAATCGACGTGGATTATGCATGATCAGAGCAGAACCGCCCTCCCTCACACAACAATCGGTCGCCAGACAAGCGCATTGTTCACGAGTCCAATCATTCGACGACATGCTATCGAAGACCCTGATCCAAATGTCAAACAACACCGGCACTCGGCGTTTTTGGTCGCTTTAGCGGATCACCGCTCGGCTCCACACCACTGATACGAGCAACAGCCGAGTTGGCGGACGTGCCTACTACAAACGGCCGGTCTCGCGACCTTGGCAGGCCAGGGGAGGAAGTACATCTGCAGCGATGCGTACCCGACCGCCCTCGTTCCCCGCTCCTCCTTGCATTTCTGCAGCATGGCGAACCCCACCACAACCACCCCCGCCGTCGCCGTCGACGTAGACCCCGAGGTATGAAAACACAACAGTCCGAAAATCACCCCGCTGACGCATTGCCTCACCTTTCTTCAGTACAACGATGACTCGGACTCGACGCGCGGTACCATCGACGACCAGCTCTCGTCATTCACAGCCTCGGTTACCTCCAGCGTGACCAACTACCCGGTCCAGCACGGCCGCCGCTATCATGCCTACAAGGACGGCGCGTACATCCTACCAAACGACGACCGCGAGCAAGACCGCCTCGACATGACGCACGCCATGGCCACCACACTCATTGGCGATAAGCTGTTCCTCGCCCCGCTGCCGGACGACTTCGCGGGCCGCGTGTTGGATGCTGGGTGCGGGACTGGGATATGGGCCATCGCCATGGGAGACACATTTCCGGACGCCGATATCCGTGGTGTAGATCTGAGTCCGATACAGCCGTCTTGGGTATGTTGGAAATAATCCCATCGTACTGCCTCTCAAGCCTCTTCCCCCCACTTTCCGGGCCTTTCCAGTCCCATCAGGCTCTCCATCGCTCTTTCCAACATCTCGATGCTAACACCCAGCGCGCCACCCCAGGTGCCCCCGAACGTCCAATTCCAAGTCGACGACATCGAGCGCGACTGGGCCTACGGCGAGCACTTCGACTTCATCTTCACCCGCTACCTCATGTCATCCATCAGCGACTGGCCGCGGCTGGTGCGCAACGCCTACGCCAACCTCAAGCCCGGCGGCTGGGCCGAGTTCCAGGACTATGACGCCGTCATCTACTCGGACGACGGCTCCTTCAAACCCGAACACGCCTTCCACACCTGGAGCACCACCTTCAACGCCGCCGCCCAGTCCTGGGGCCGCGACCCCTCGCCCGGCCCCAAACTTGAGCAATGGGCAAAGGATGCGGGTTTCGTGAACGTGCGCCATGAGGTGTTCAAGCTGCCGATTGGCGGATGGCCGAAGGATAAGAGGAAGAAGGAGGCGGGGTTGTTCAATTTGATTCAGGTCTTGGATGGGTTGGAGGGATTTACGATGAGGTTGTTTACGGACTTTCTTGGGTGGAAGGAGGAGGAAGTGAAGGTCTTTGTGGCGAAGGCGAGGGATAATTTGAAAGATAGGAAGATCCACATGATGTATGATTATCATGTGGTTTGGGGACAAAAGCCCGAGAGCAAATGATGGGCGGTTTCGAAGACGCCCGGAATGACGACGGCAAGAATCTTCGATGGCGTTTGGGTATGAGATCCGAATGATGAAAGCTCGGAAGAAGAATGAGAGCTGTCGTGGAGTTGTACAAATCCTATCAGCGTACATAATGTTGCAAACTTCTTACCGGCGTCATTGCGTGCCAGGACGTTTGCGGATCCCAGTACTGCTCCGGACATGATCTGGAGACTCGAGTTTTATCGTTCGGATATGAGGTGAAGCTGGATCAGGTCAGTTCAACAGCCAGGTCTCTGGTAGGCATGACGTCATGGATGGCTACCACGGTTGAGCCACGGTTCACTTTTACCCGTAGTCTACTTTTACCCACGGCTCACTTCTACCTGCTGCCACTTCTGTGCGCCTCCTGCCTTATGCACGGGCCACACACATGGGCATAAAAACCTTTCTCTGTCAGACATTCCACCTACCGCGCTCCACCACACTAACCTTCCGCTTGCTGCGCTTGATCATAAACTCCCGCAATGGCTGACCCAAATTTCCCTCCAATTCTTGACCCAAAGCCTCCCGAAATGAACCTTCCCGAATTGGATACCTCGAAGATTCGTATCGGCAACCTGCTTGCCCAAGGAAAGTCGGCGAGAGTGTATGGCGTTACAATCCCCGACAAAGACAACGATGCCTACAAGCCCTATGTTCTGAAGATGGTACCACCCTCTGCTGGCTCACTTTGACCACTTGGCACTCACTAACCATTCCAGCTTCACAACGAGGAAGCATTCATCCGCGAGAAAGCTGCCTACGAGCGCATGGAAGAGATTCCTGGTCTTCTGAAAGGCTTCGTACCGCGCTATTACGGAACCCCACAAATCCCGTATGCCAACATCATGCATTCCATCATCCTCAGCGCGCACAATGAGATGAAGCTCGAGGACGTCATCTCGGATATCACATTGGAAATGTTACATGTCCTCAAGGGCCTGTTGATCAAGGCTATTCAGACACTCCATGACTCTGGCGTCTACCACGGCAAAATTACTTCGAGGAACATCGTCATCTCGGGCAAACAAGGCTATGAGTTGATGTTGCTCAACTTCTGCGATGCTACACTGAAGAAAGACGTCGAAGATTCAGAGGTCGAAGACATGGAGGACATGGATTTGTGCTGCGTGGGGGAGATATTCAATGAGGTGATATGGGCCAAGGTATGCGATGATGTGAAAAACTTGAGATATTAAAACTAACAGATTAAAGGCTCACGAAGCAGCCACCAACCTACTTCGAGATCTACGCAACGGCCACCAGGTTCAGAACCCGCAGTACTGTCTAGCTAAGCTTCTGGATATGATCGGAAATCCAGACATGGAGCTTGTCAGATCCATCATGGAGCTGTACACGGTGCCCGATCCTGTCTTGGCCCTCTCTCTTGCCAAATGCCTTGCATACCACTACGAACACCCTCAAGCCATCGAGATGCTCAAGCAATCGGCCGACACTTTTGACCAGCTGTCCCCTCATTCAGAACAACAGACTCTCGAGATGGTGACTGTGTTCGAGATGAAGATGGCTATCGCTCGATACACCGCCAAACTTAGGGCAGGTTCCAAGGAGGAAAACCTGGCATTCACCAAGAGCCACTACGAAGAAGCCATCCGATTCTATCTCCGCTCCATACCTAATGCCAGCCTTGCCGATAAGACCGCCATGACGCTGCGCCACGAGCTCGCGAAATACTACTCCCACTTCGACTTCTACAGAGACGCGATGGACCTCTGTATTCAGGCTATGACAGATGCTAGTAACGCGGGAAGGGAAGTCTCACTGGACGTCTGGAGGGATTATGGTGAGCTGATCGAAGAAACGAAGAAAACGCTGTCGCACTTGATAAACGATATTAAGGTGGACAAGCTGAAGGGAACCGAGCGTTCGTGGAGGCCTTGGGCAGATCTGCCGACGTTCGAGGAGGCGTACGGCCGTGCGGTAGATGCGAAGGAACTCTGCAATCAGCCATGGGACAGCCACCGCATGACGAAGCTGGCTGCCGAACTCCAGGTAATTCCGTCCACCGGTCTTGGTATGATGCAAGGTCTCCGCAGAGACTCGGTCATAGAAGACTATCTTTGAAGGGCTGGACCCCTTCTTCTCAGCACCATAGCTCATTCATTATATAGAATCTCTAGGAGCGTTACCATAGCCAGCCTTCATGGTGGGATCCCGACGAAACCACAGCTCAGCTTCCCTCGTCTAAGCTGCCGCGATGAATACTCGAATTGGCAGCAAGGACACATATAGGCAATTGATAATAAAATTGTCATTGGATTTGCATTAGGAACGACATCTCGGCCCCTAGGGCGACTGGGAACGGCAAACCATGAAGTTCGTCCCCTCCCTGGGTGGTAGGTCTCTACAGCCCAGCTGAAATCCGACGTTTCGCTCGCTACATGCACCACTACAGAGTGAGGCTTTCATATATGTAAGCAGATTTCTTTTAGGTTGCTATCACAAAGATTTGGAAGGAAAAAACACTATTCGTTATTGGTCACAGAGGCGAGAGGCTTATTTCCAAGCTCTTCGCAAGCTTAAAGTAGGCCAAGATAAATGAACGTCAGTCTACCGTCCTTAAAGGGAGACTACAAACGAGTTGTACTAACAGAGATACAAGAAAGACCATCATGGTGTGAAACTTGACGGATGAAAGGAGACGACATCCTCTTGATCCGCGGAGCGTCAAGCTGTCATCAAAGACGCGTATGAAAGGACTTATGAATGGCTTCTCTGGTCCCTGGGATCTGTCAACAGCCGATAGTTAGCGTGGATGTGTTTTTCGCTTATGCCATGGGTAGCTAAAGCTGTCGTCCGAACGTTAGTGTATGATTATTAATTCGAGATTTACGTCCGGACGATAGTTCCAACTGCTGATATATGTCGTCATTCATTTGAAGAAGCCCCGAGAAAATAGCACCTGTCGTGGGTAGTTGAAGCTATAGTCCGGATGTAAATGTGGAATTAGTAATTATACGCTAACGCCCGGGTGGTAGCTTCAACTACCCAAAAATATTATTTTTCTAAAGAGCTGGGGCATAGTTATGCCTGGGGCCCTACTATTCTTCCCGCGAGCCTTCGGATGCGATACCCCCCAGTATGCGTTGTATGCTTTTCAATATTGTAACACGATTCATCTATCCATAATCAGTAATGCGTTTCGGATATCTTGACCAGAACTGAAAGCGCTACGGTCGGTGGCCATCTAAAAATTAAGCCATGCCAGATGGAACAGGTTATCGCTTGAGTAAGATCTTGAGAGATCATGCATTGATCTCCAAAGATAATGACTGTTTATTGAGCCAAAGCAACAAAGGAATCCATTGTTTATCTCACTTGTTTAGTTCTGAGAGCACCTGACGGGTCACGACAGTATACAGTCTGGAGCCTCCGGTACGTTGGACACAAGCCCCACAGATGGAATTGTGTAGGCTCAAAAACGCAATGTGATGCCTGGTGAGCGTTTAGGCCCAAGCCAATCGTGCCCATCACTGCGAAATGCTTTGTCGTTAGCAGTCAGGCGTCCCGCTTGCTGGTGTGAACAGCTGGTCTGATCAGTCCGGCGATATGGAGTTACACTACGCCCGCCTGTGTTACGAGGCAAGAAACCTAGAATGTCCTGCCCAGCAGGCAGCCAGCCACTGTCAGCGGGATTAAGGGGTTGGAATGGTAATCCATCAGTTCACTCAGCTTGCATAGCCTCTCCAGCCTCTAGCGGCTTCCGGGTTAGCAGGCTCCGTCTTGGCACTCCATGTTTTCTCCCGAACCCAGCCTCCGTACCTCAGCCGATCCTCAGGCTACCAGTGAAGTTGAAAGCTAGTATGTTAGTGGCTGTACTACCACTAGCGGGAGAAACTTGCGACGTTCAACCTTCCTGCACTCGTCTGTAAATGCTCTGAGGCTCTGTAGTCCCCATTGAACCTCTTTGCTGACTTGTTAGGTGGAAAACCAGGAAGCATCACCTGCCTGTGCATCTTCGTTACAGATCTCAATATACACAGATAATCTCCGCTGACCCAGCATGAATCTTTTGTTTTATTTTCCATCCTTGATCACGTCACGAGTCGCGGGGAGCGGACTGAAAGGCGACACTATCCCCGCACCCGGCCGGGCTGCATCGACGGGCAAATAGAGCGCGGCTCCGGGCTTCTATCTGCGGGTGCGTGAACGGTTCGGCTGAGACCATAGCAGGTAGCACCAATCTGCCCCCTATGTTTCAGCCCGCTACAGTTGACCTTTTCACCGGAAGACTCCGACAGACAGGCTGACGGGCGTCGACAAGCGCCCTTCCCCTCTGGCCGTGATAAGACGGACCAAGCGCCGACCCCGGCTCTCCCTCCCCTCCGCTCCCCTCCCCCTGTGTGACCACGAGCCTTCCTGGTCGATGATCCCTGGCTACAACCCCGGCCTCTGCCCCAAGATGGGCCCGCTGCAGTCGGTACGAAGCAGGGCGGACCGTTGGGCACAGAACGAACTCCGCAGCGCACCCCCGCCTCCCACCCCCTCGTTCGATCGCTAACCCTTGCCATCCCTGACGTGAGAAGCGAGAGCCTGCAGCGGATGCAACCAATAGTCGCTTCCGCGCGCAAGGGGTGAACGATGGCGCCGCCAGCGGCGGGGAGCGCGGCTCGGCTTCGTCGGCTCGCGATGCCGCGCCGGCCTGCAAGTGGGCGGGAACGGTACTTGTGGGTGGATCCGCCTGTTAGCGTTGGGTGATACGTCTTTTTCGAGATCGGGGTTTGTTAACGGTGTTCCTTGCCGCGAGCTCGGTAGTTGATGTGGGGGACTGCTCGTTCGGCCGCCTCTCACATTGTTGGCAGTTCTGACGGCGTGTCGAATGGATTGCTCTACGACACCAAAGGAACATCTGTCACTGAAAAGTATAATTAAGTTCTACGGGGGCAGAACCCACATGGCGCTGGGCCGGACCGTTGACCTACCCTGCATCGTTAGTTTGCTCTTTCGCCCCCAAAAGCCGGTCCGAACCTTAACCATGGACTGGAAGCATTACGGGATTAACCTTCTTTAGACCATTTATACCACATCGTATTGCAGCGGACCGGTCCGGCCCTCTTTTTCCCATCGGATTGGTCTTTGTTGAAACTTTAATTTGATGATATCTATGGAGCAGAGTCTATGTCCTTCTTATGTTGAGGGGACGAAGAAAGAAGATAGACGCATACAGATAGTGCGTCAGGAAGTCCCTCCGCAGCTGCCGGAGCACGCTCCGCTGGGTAAGAGCCGCCTGTTTCGTGACCCGGTGCCAAGCAAGCACGACTGCGGAGCACGGCAACGATAAGCACCCTTGGGCTGTTTTCCGATTATGCGCACCTGGCACACCTTTATCGAAAACAACTCCACCTAAAGTCTACGCTGAAGCGCTTTTGTTTTCGATTACGGTTGTCCTGTGCTAATATCAGCTATCCTCAACCAAGACAGGTAATAACATTCAAATTGAATTTTCTTCAACGAAGCATTTTTTTGCAAACTTCTGAAACGATTATGCATTCTCATGTGTGCTTATTGAAAAGTATCAGTTTCCTTTGCACTCGGAGATCCGGTCTCATATCTTCTAGAAAAGTCAGCACTCCAGCCAATGCTCGATGACTTCGTTCACGGAACTTGCCTCCACCGCAAGCGAAGACACACCTCGCAAACTCTCTGCTGCGCCAAGCCCAACGGCGGAGGTTGGACACGCACTGCAGTGTCGCCAATAACGCAGCCTCAGATGACGTGGCTTTGGCTTGGCAATTCTTAGCGGGGTAGAAATGCAGAGCCTGTGGGATGGTGAATAGACTCACCAATAATCTTTACATATCGGCAATTCCTTCGACTATATGCTTCCCTCGGATTGGTTATCCATGCCCTGCAACTAGCCGTCTCCACTCAACACTTTATTTTCCTTCGTTTTTGACGTTCTGCTACTGGCTATACCACCGGAATCAGAGACGCAAAGAGAAATGATGAACAACTTCATTCTGTGTCACATTGATCCCGACATTGTCCAAAGGGATTTGTACACGGCGGCAAGAGTCATTTTCTCTTGATTAAATGCATAGTAGGATTGGAAATTACTGGCTACCTGTTTGGATGGACGTATGTCAGAATCGCAGTGAACATGGGGGAGCAGAGAAGGTCTTGATGGTCTGCATAATACCCAAGCCCAAATGCTGAATTCACCCGCTTAATTACTGGTTATTTGATTCACTTACACTCTCAGCTGCACCATCTTCTTTTCGGAATTCAAATCTTTGTTTACTTTCAACAAAGAGGTAAAATCATTCGATGCCTCTCCCAATGAACGCAAGGCACAAATTGTGAATAACCAATAAGCTGGTTGGTTGTCTTAGCGCTATGAGAAAGTACACGCAGTGCACTTTGGCAAATTAACTTTTACGGTGCATACGGAGGGTGGAGTTCATATTTGTGGGAATTGGACACGACCCACAGGACAACGCGATCGCGTGCTATTTAATGGCGCCACGCTCTAGTGTTTGAACACGTCCAATGTCACAGACACATACCGCCGTCAGCATGTCTCGGACCAGTTTCCGGAATTGCGTTGGCTCATTGACATGCACTGCATGGTTTTGCTAGGCTCCTGTCTCGGACTGTTGGATGGCCTGAGATCAGCTCGATGCTGTGGTAAGACAGAGATGCAGTTTCTCTGACCCATGGACCAATACCGCAAATATTTCAATGCGTGGCACTCTCTTATCTCTATTTCGCTGTGCTATGATGAATTGACCGTATCCTGACACTTTTAATAGGTTGCCTTGCAACGGCGGGCATGTCTCCTGGTTATGCTCCGCGCTGAAACAAAGGAATGATCAACAAAGGAGGCAACGAGGCAACAAAAAGCGGAGAGAAAGCTGGTGCGACTCGGGAATTGTCGCGTAACAATGAGATCGGAGAAATGGGCGGTGGCCAAGTCTGCATGGATGTGCGGGGCAATGTCCTGTTCGTTACGGCTCATCAGCCGCAAGCCCATCCCCGAGACGATTTTCCGACTGCCATAACGGAAAGCCGCTGGCAATGGCGTGCAAGTGAAATAATTGTGACGAGGTGAGTTTTCAAACCCTCATCACACATTTCCATGTTCAAGAGGGTGGTTTGGTCTACTATAAGTATGGTGAGGACATGATGTGTCGGGTGAAGTGCTAGTGCGGGAGTCGGCAGGCCGTTGCGACAAGCGATCGAGATGCCATTCACCGTTTCCACGACCATTCCCTGTTCTTTCGACCCCTGTTGCTGCACTCTCGTCCTGATAACGCAGTCGATCTGAACAAGGAGTGCTGACGAATCTTGCTCTCGTCCCTGCAACTCGACTATTCCGGCATTTCCCCTTCCTCAACGCCGTTGAGCGGAGCTTGCACCATCTGAAGGCGGAGAATAAGGCGTATGCAAACTACTTTCTTACTCGCATCACACTAGCATGAAGAACTGCGACCATCGGTCCAGGGGACCGAGTCTAGGCCTGTTCTGTTCTGCAACCCTTGGACGCCCTCTGCACGCTAGGTGAGCCTCGCATTTGCCTAATATCGCAGCGCAGGTGACATTGCATCACGCAGAGCTACTTAAGTCTCGGCGGCACACTACGGTATTGAGACCTGGCATTATCCCCCGCCTCTGGGACCGACAGCATATCTAAGCAGTTTCCGAACCTTCCACCACTGTTCCGTGTCGCCACGTCCTGCACTTATTCATAGCTGTACCTCGTTCACATCTGCAACTCTCCCACAGCTGCAACTTCTCCACTTCTGCAGCTCCCTCTTCCCCCATCGTCTCCTCCCTGCTTCCGACGAGCCGGCCTTCCACCAGTCCAGCCCCACGAAGAGCAGCGAACCACAGCAGACACAACCATGGGCGTCACCCAACACCTACCCAACTCCACAGGCCCGGTTCCAGTCCCCGTGACTATTGTCTCGCCCACCAACTCAACATACGCGACGGACCAGTTTCAGGACCATCACATTTGCTACGATCCAGCCTACGTCGCCGCCATCATCGAAATCTGGCGCGCCGAGACTGCTGCCAGCGAGGAGCGCCGGGAGCAGCGCAAAGCGGAGCGCAAGGCGGCCAAGCGTGAGCAGCGGGCTCGGTGGGACGAGAGCGAGGAGAGAAAGCGGCTGATGCGGGAGTCAGCGGAGCGGAAGAAAGTAAGGGTAGAGAGGAAAGAGCGGAGGAGGGAGAGACAAGGTGCAAGGAAGGAGGGGAGGTGGAATGTGCCGAGGGAGCCGGAAGGGGATGAAATGTCGGAACAGATATTAGATCTTCTCGTGGGGTGAGTGCTTCTTTTTGTCCCTTCTTTCCCACTTTATCTCCTGCTTTCTGGTGTCATCATTTAACGAACTTTGAGGAATGGAACGTGAGGGGTGAGCAAACTGTATTCCGGCTTTGATGGTTGACATCCCGTAAAGCTATATGCTGACAATATGTGCGAGGCATAGGCTCGGCGTAACGAACTGACTGCGATCCCACTGCTTTTGCATGAAAGATGCGTTCTGGTAATGAGAAGGGAACTCATCGATCTCGGTGTACGTTTTAATGGGTAATGAATTTTAACGATTTTCAAAAACGGAAATTCTGAAGGAGGGAGTAGGTAGTAGTTACGAGTTTCCGCATGTTCGGCATATGTCATCACTTTTAGATACCAGGTCCACCGCCTAATTCAAAAAGATCATTTGGGTAGTGAACAGTTGCGGTTCAACACACAGCGCAGAATTAATTCGACTCTTTCATGCACCGGAATAATGTAGGTCGTGCTTTGGTAGAACGAGTTGCTGCGTCAATGCGCCGCATAATCTTTTGGCAATCGCATGACGTTAGTTTTCCCCGGCAGGCATCCCCGGCAAAAGGAAGGGCCAAAGAGGATGATCTGCGTGCAAGACCCTTGTGTGGGATTGCGCCCGGAGATCACCAAGGCTACTGCAAGTGCTCAGCTTTGCAGATACGATAAGTCAAAATGGCGTATAGCGGGCGCGGAAACGGGATTGTGGTCATACAAGGTACGACTAACAGGCCTCCCTTGACCTGCGAATGGACAAACTCGTCATCAAACTGCATACACCCCAGTAGAAATGTGAGATGCGCCCCCTTGCCCATGCATCTTCGCCTCTACCTAGATTGATGCGCGATGCGTGAGCCCAGTTCATGCACGTTGTGAGCAATTCCTCGGTCTAGCCAAACCGATGCGAGCAGATTTAGTGGCGAATGTTCCCCACGGTATATCAGCAGATGTACGTCATGAAGTTTAAAACAAGTGCATCTCACAAACAGCAGCAAATACCCGCATCACGATGCTGTTACCAATCAGATCTGCCGACTCTCTGGTACCAGTGAAGCATATCAGCGTAATTTCCTCCGCATAAATGTTCGTCATCTGTGGATAGTGATTGGTTGTTCCTGGCGGCAGCGTACAACGTGAAGGTAATATCGATAGAGGGCGACCGGTCAGTGAGTATATCTGCCAAACACAGTATGAAGTCCCGATACGTCTGCACGAATGTGTAGTACATAAGATTGCATAGTTGGACAGACTACCGTACCCCACACGGATCTCCGTACATCGCCGCAGCGCTTAGAGCGGCTAATTCCGGACTGCTTCTCCCTGTGACCCCCTTGCCTTTTTCGTTCCTTCATTCTCGCCGGCCGAAGCTATAACTCTATATTCTGTGCGCGTTAAAGCCTACAGCCGCAATATCTGTAGGAGGTAAGTCAATGTGGTGCCGTTAGTCGAACGGAACATTTCTCTTTGACCTTCAAACCTTTGGATAGACAAACTTGCAAACCTGCAATCTCAAACATCTTCCAGCTGGGAATGTGCTGAGGTCATTGTGGACATCGGTAGGGGTACTCCTGCCTTCTAAAAGCGCCCTGCTTTAGCTGTCACGGTAGGCATCGGTAGGGAAACGGCAATAGCCAATCAAAACCTCCGCACGCCGCAACTTCCCGACGACATCTACTAAGCATCATAAAGGCCGCACCCAACTTAGCTGAAGGTCGAATCAAATATGAAAGATTCTCATGAGTCACTTGCATTCATTGCCGCTCTGAAAAAGAACACTTGCTACAGCTAATGATGTGTTGATGATCTACTCAATTTCTTTTCCGCTATCGGCCGTTGTCGTTTTTCATTATGAAGCAGCTACACGAGTAGAAACTCACACCTATGCCTAACACCATTGCTCCAGTAGACTACACAGTGCGCGCACACCCCGTGTCAAGAAGTGGAGCTCGTATAGTCCAAAGCTACTAAGTCTTTATTAGCTGTACCAAATACATCGGAAATGGGAAAGCTTCGGAGTCGGCGGCGGTATTGAGTCCGAGCACAGCCCTCCCCATGATCCCGACTCAGCACCCACTTCGGTAGGAGAAAGAAAAAATTGAGTAGCAAAGGAAAACGTTGCGAAGCTTGCAGCATGCATGCAACAGTGAGGAAGAGAGACATCTCAAGCAGGAGAATGGTAAGAACGTGGGGCGTCCCCTGACCCACCCACCGCACGGGCCACCGTCAATAAAAATTTTGTCTCCTCCTTCAACACCACCATCCCCGCAGCAAAACAACAGCCCACAGGGCAGCAAAAGAAGATGCGTCGGCCGGGAATCGAACCCGGGGCTGATCGAAGCTGAGTGTTGAGCTCCCGGGAGCACTCGTGGGATGAGATACTCCTGTGAGGTCTACAACTATATGGCAACGATCAATTTTACCACTAAACCACCAACGCTGTAAGCTATTTTGCTGCTGTGATGAATGTTTATTGATGCGGATTGATTATAGAGTGATTAAGGAAGTCAGGGGGAGGTGGTGGGACGGGAAAGTTAGCGGGCCATTCCCCAATCAACACCATTATGAACTGTGTATATCAGACGGCACTTAGCTTAAATACAGGCTGCTGGATAGCTGAGTACTACTTTGAAGGAACAGATCTTCTCTAATGCAAAAGGTGCCAGGATGTGGGTGTGGGCGTAGAAGAGAGAAACACGTGGTAATTCAGCCTCTCAATGACGAACGTATAGAAAGTGGTGCAAGACACAATTGCGACATCTAGCGGTGCCTTTGATGCCCAAATATTTTGAGGTGAAGTTGATTGGTTCCTACCCTGGCTCCTCCATGCCTCGTCCCGCTGCAGCCTTCCTTCTCCAACCTCTGACGAACAGAAGGCAGCCACGGAAGAGACATGCGGACCCAATTACATTGTTTCAGCAACGGTAGCCGTCCGAAACAAGTAACTTCGGACGCAGCGGGGGAAGCGGATAGCTCATGAAGCATTGACCGGGTTTCACGATACGCACTTGTATTACGAAGCATAGGGCAAGTTGGACGGGGATGTATGCAGCGTCTGGACGATATGGTTTAATGGGTTTCCCATGAACGGCTTCTTGGGATAGGAAAGCACCCGAATCATGCATTAGGAACAGTAGCCCGACGGACAGCACACGTCTGTGGAACCAGTACGTAGACGTTTCTGGCAATTTGTCGCCACATGTGATGGGATAATCGTCTCCACATCACAATACCGGTTGGCTGTTTGAAAAGGAAATATGAGTGTATTTGACTCGATCTTAATGTTTATTCCACGGTCATGTCTGCCGGTTTGTTAAGCCAATAGGCCATATACAAGTGTTAGCTTCGCACGTGAAATTTTTTCGAAAGCTGCCCAAAATTCTTCCCCCGTTAGTCACACGGAACTTCCTGACAGCCTTGCGGAATTGCCCAGCTGGTGATCCTCGCCGCAGACGGCACAAGGCTCCAAGTCTTACGGAAAGCGCATAGAAGTGTTCCGAGAAGGCTGCAGTAAAACGGAAATGTACCTGCATCTATTCAATGAAAGCACGTTTGAGCCGCGAGGAAATTCACGTGCTTGAAAACTTACTAGCAGTACTTCTCCTAAGATCCTGCTTTTGGCTTGACGGTTAAACCGCTAGTGTCACGTTTCGTTGTCCTATCTGAACCAGCATCCACCGTCACAGGCCAAGTTCTTCAAGCCACATAATGTTCATTGCTGTCTCTCATTTCTGAAAGAAACTTTCCGTTTGCAAGTTTCAGGCCAATGTTCTCGTTGCTGCCACCCTCGCGGTAAAAGCTTTCCGTTTGATCCCGCTCGCCTCCACATCGGCAAAAACATACCGATACATAGGGCAATATTCATTCTTATCCGTGAGCCACCCTAGTGAAACATAATCCACTACTGTATTTTCATTCCACCAGATATCTTCCAAGTTTTTTGAGTGCCGTTCGTGAACGTCATGGAGCCTGAAATTAAATCTGCGCTGTCGGGCCTTTACCCGGTTTCGGCTCAAATCCAAACGCCCAAACCACAGAGACACGGGAAGCCATGGCGGAGACTATCCTACTATCGTTATAGAGCAGTCGCATCGTCAAAGATACAGCAAAGAGCGTTATGAACTATAGCGTTCCCAGCTTCGCCGTTTCGACAACGATGACGAGCACTCACATTTCTACCCAGAAATCAAACCACATCTCCCGGCCAGATTGATCGCAAAAATGGTGCTAACTCGCCGCATGAAGAGGGCCGCCCAACCCTCTCCCGGGCAGACCACGGAGCACGGCGAGGCGAAGAGGAGGCGTCTGCGGAAGTTGCAGCCACAATATAAGCCAAACGAGTACGACGCAGCAGGAAAGTGCATTCCACCTGCTGAAAGAAACTCTCACAACCACAAAATACACCGCAAAGACTAACAGCTTCCCAGGGGATACGGAAAGTGATCGGAAGCAACACGGTAACGACGATTTATCCGCCATCAACGCAACCATCGCAATCGGCCTCGACCCGCGCATCCTCTCGCCACCTCCCGCACCATCCCCGACCACGACTCCGGTTGGAGGCTTCGACCACCCCCACCCGCTGCGCTCCAACCCCGTCACACTCGCGGATCGCGCGCGAGGGACAGCGGCCAACGTCAGCCGGTCCTGCGATGAGGTGCTGGGGAGTTGGATACTCGAACTTGGGGAACTGGGGAGAACAGAGCTGATGGAGCAAGGTTGGAAGGTGTGTGATGATATGAAGCGCCTGGCCGGCCTGCTGCGGCAGTTTGCGGATATGGAGGAGCGCCGTTTGTGATGTGTGATGGAAAAGCGGTGGTAGAATCGCGGACCTAAAATTCAGATCGAAGGTCCCTGCTGCTGGGTGTTAGGGAGATTCTCTTTGGTGTTTCTGGTACCAATTCGGATCCAGGATGGATCGGTCCAACATTGAAAAGCTGGGTGATAGGTGGTGAAGCGTCAATTGGGACAGTCTTAAAAGAATTCGGAAATGTTCAGATGTGTAGTAGTTGGGATAGTTGTACGAAAAATGATGGGCTATCACGCGCTAAGTCCTTTCTTCCTGCGAGCATGTTATCCTCTGCGTGAATAGCCCATGATTTTCCGCTGTTTTCACTCAGAAAGTTCTATTTACTGAAAGCATGAAGTCAAAAGACAATTTCGACCAGAGGAAAAGGCTGGAATATCCAAGAATAGGCAAGTAAAATTTGGAGGCTGAAGAAGAGTTTGAGCGCTGAAAATGAGAGCTGGAAATGAACTCACCAGTGGTTGCCATGCATGAAAGCTAATTATTCTTCCTTCTCAACTTGACACGAAGTGTATTTGCTATGAGCCATCTCAGTTGGGTAAGTCTAGCTTGCAGGCTCACTACAGTCACGAGTGGCAACTCTGCCAAAAATAGCTACAGGAATTTTCTCGGAGAACCAGCTGGCAAGCGAGTGTTGAGCCGAGTAGGAGGGAATTAAGGAATACTTGTTTCGTTACGCCTAGGGCTGTGTTTAGGTAAATATGCAACGGTGAGAGATTCACAGACCGATTCAAGTCCTCATGACCAGCGTGCTTGCGGAAGCAGTGATCATCCGCAAAGGAAGTTACAAATATCCCGCCATTTCCGGTGCGCGATCGGGTCCTTGCGTGAGGCTGACAGGACGACTACTACCAGAAACGAATGTATGCCTGACGCCAGGCATGCTGTTGGGCTGCCAAGCTAGCAGTCTGCAGACGCGCGTCAACTGTCACAGCGCAGGCCAACTCAGTCAGGCCATAGCCGCACGTATCTTCAGCGACGGTAGCGATCAGCGCTTCGTGTCGTGCAGGCAAGCGTCCCGGGGGGCGGGCCACCTCCAAACCTGTATTCTTGCAGACTGTCTCCTTCTGTGTGGCAGATGATGGGTTGTGCTGGCAAGGCCAGGCCGGGCGGCAGGCGCCCTTGCAGCTCATCCGTGCAACACGCAGGCATGAGCGTGCGGGCCGGTCCCAGCCGCCACCCGAGACGCTCCCCTATCCCGCATTCCCCACGACAGGGTCTGAAACAGGACAAAGATCTACTTACCTACGCTAGCCTTGGTATGATAAGGTACAGCCGACCCGTTTGCCATGTTGCACGCTCTGCATTGCGAGGAAACAAGAATGGCGGGTGAGGAAACGGGGCTTAGCCTCTGCGAGCAGATTGTGTGCAGGTGACGCCAAGGCTCTGCAGCCGTGTGCCTGGGACATGATGGGCCGATCGTTTTTGGATTGCGTGGGCGCGGGGAGCAAAGTTGGAATGGCTGGTGCGGAGGAACGTGGCACAGCAACGCTGTCCATTTCCAGACCCCTGGTTAACGACCTTGTAGCACCCACCCTTTCCTCCCCCGCTTCAATCCGCAGGATAGCACGGAGAACATGAGGCTCTTAACAAACTATGGCTCCGCCTACTTAGGCCATGTGATTGATCGCACCCGTTGATCATCCTCTTCCGTGCATGTCAACATACATTTTATGCAGTAGTGATAGGATATATACGCTGTTGATTGGGTACATGGCAATGCGGCTCTTCTATACGGCACCAGCTTTGTACCACGAACGAATCCGAAGGCGGTGAATGGAGACTGATAGTGGTCTCAAGATATTACTGGCTTGGTGGCACGATGCATAGCATTTTAGCCGATGCTTTGGGAGGCTGGCAATATTTGAAGCACCAGCCCGTCACAGGGACAGCAGTTCACTGCCTTTTGATTTTCTACGCGAAGTGCTGTGGAGGGCCCTGCATTCTGCCGTTTTGTATGACGCATGTGAAAGAAACAATTCCGTTTTGCTTGTCATTAAGTGTTTGCACAGAGACTAGAGCCGCAAGTCTGCCGTGTCTTGGTAAATGCTCTCAGCTTTCCTACTTTTTAACGCACTAGCCCACGATATATTTTTCTTGCCTTCGCATTACAATTTTCAATTGGTATAATCACCTTTGACGTCATGCCCAAGCGCAAAGCAACAACTGCCGCCAAGGACAATGCGAAGAAGAAAAAGGTGGAAACTAAGAAGTCGGACACCGAAAAGGCGGAACCCGAGAAGTATTACGAGGCGCGCGGCATCCTTCAAGAGACTACCACACAGTACCTTATCGACTGGGCGCCAGACAGCGATACCGGAGAAGAGTACGATCCTTCATGGGAACCAAAAGAGAACGCCAACCAACTACTCGTCGCCGAGTGGAACAAGTTCAAAGAGCAGGAATCACAAAAGAAATTCGCTCGAAAAAAGTCACCGCGGGGAGAGGCGGTCAGTCGGGAAACGAGTGCCACGTGAACGGGCTGTGAAGGCCCTGAAGGTCCAGTGCTTTCTTTCAGGTAAGATCGATTACCCACGAGCGCTTACTAGCAATCCTCCTCCGCGCATCGGCTAAAGACTTTTAGAGCTGACTTTCAGCATCGAAACCCACCCGTGCTATTATTAGCTTTAAAGCCAGTCGGCAGATACCTTGGCCTCGCTCCCCTTTCTCCTGTCATCAAACAAAGAATGTCATGTCTCCCTTGGGACAAAGAATCATTGGTTACTAGCATTGCCTCCCCGAACTCTCCAAACTGGACGATTTCCGAGATACTCAGCCACTTGCCGCTGTGAAATTCTGCACCAGTACGGTTCCCGCTACTCGCCACTGCAGTTAGTACTATCTAAGGCTGTTCCCTCAATACTAGCAGTTGCCAATCCTGGACCCTGTCTTTGGATGGTCTCGGCTGCTCTTGCACATGCTTACTGATCGCGTTAGGCACAATATTACCGCATCAACCACAGCGTTCACGCCGGTTCCTCCAACCGGCATTTCCGCCGCCTCTACGCTGCTTTACTTTTCGGGCCGAACGACACGAGTGTTCAACTTACGGGCAGGCTAGATATCAGCACGATCCTCAACTCGACTGCCACATTCAATCTCTACAGAGAGTCGATTATACTCCTCTCGAGGTGCATTGGAGGAACGAAGCGAACGGAGGATAAGCAGGAGGATCCTACGTAGGTGAGGCTACTGAGAGGCGTGTCTGTGCTTACAACTGCACCTGACCAGTGCAGAAGTGCACGCGTGTACATGAGGCTGATTCAGGTTGGCTGATGATATACTTTGTTCAGTTTCTTTAAAGATTTACTTGCAGCATTCGGTGGGCCGCGTACCTAACTGCATAAAGCCATTAATCCCCCAAACGCCCTGAGAGATGATTACGGAATTCTTCCTATTTTTGTCATTTTTTATGGTAGTGACTGCACAAGTGTGGGTGCCAATTCTTCTTTTTCTTCTGTTTGTTGTTCTTCTCATCGTTATATATTACATTATTCGGTTTTGTGTTATTTTCATTGCCAGGCTGTTCAGATGGATGTGGAGAAAATTAGGATTTGGTCGTCCCTGAGAACATTTCACTCATTGTGGTTTTTGTACTTAAAGAACGGTTTCAATTTTCATCGCTCCCCTCATAACAGGTCCAGAGCTCACTTCCCACAATTAAAGACGAATCTCGCCCGCGTTTGTTTTTATCTACGAGCAGTGAAAGCCATTTATCCTTTGGGCAGATTATTCACCAACTGACTGGCTTATACTCGTTCACCATTTGAGGCATATTGGATGATTACGCCGATCTCAGAATTTCCTACTTTCAATTCTCACCATTGACTATGCGGTTTCTCTTCAAAATAGGCTATGTACACAGTAATAGACCGAGTCGCCGTTTGATCCCTGGATTTTCAGTCTCCACCTGCAGCGTTACCGCAAAACCCCCCGCCGCCGAGCGCAACTCGCTTCACAAACCCTGTCCAAGCCTCTCCACGAGCTCAAAGCCCTAAGAATCCAATCGATCGGGTGCCTAAGTTTAACTTTTCGCTTTGCCCTGTCGCGCCCTGCCCTATCGATGTGCATACAGGAACTGTCCAGGCCATGCAGGTGCAATGCGCCATCACCTGCAGAGGAACCAACAGTAAATGCAAGGGCCAATCCCACCCGCTGGAGGCTGAGACAGGCCTACCTCAGCTTATGGAAGCATGAGTGTGGCCTCCCAAAGCACCACTTTCGGTGTCAACTTGCTCGCTAACTCCATGCGTGGCACCACATTCTGCAATCAGGCAATGAGCCCCTCAGATGCCTTACGGAGTGGAATGAGGAGGTTCTCAGCTCATAAGGCTTGAAGAAGCTGGCGAAGAACCCGTTTCATCTCATTCCCTTCAAGCATTCTGCGGAAAACCATCGTAAAGATTTCTCATCCACGAACTGTCCAATATGCACGGTTGCATTGGGAAAACAGCTTCCAAGTCCGATGCCAAGGGTAGCGAGCTAGACCAGCTCCGGCGCGGCCACCAGCAGTTCTGCAAATGCGTTCTTCAAGCAAACTCCCAGAACGGATCATCAAACGCTCCTCGATTGTCACCGGTCAATGTCAACAAGAGTCCTGTACTTTCACCAGACAACGAGATTACGAAAATCACGCTCGATGGGTAACAGACACACAGGCTATTCATGATAAATGTACGAGTAGCTTCCCTCCGCTTGACTTTCATATCACTGACGGGGGTAAAGATCCAACCCGTGATGAACACCGAGAAGCCTGGGCAATTCAACAACCCGAGCACGTTATTCACACAACGAACAAACAACACGCAGTCGAGATATGTTGCGACAAAAACAAATTGGGTCTGGTAGTAGATATATGGATGAGGAAAAGGGAGTTTAAGAGTGTTGCTGGTGGCAGTCACGTAATTTGCCAGCGAGAAAGCAAGGGCGTAGTGGTTGGTGCCCACATGTTTGAGCACAAAGCTCCACTGCGGCTGCAGGTTTGAACAGGGTGTTTCACCTGGAAGCAAGCATATTCTCTGCCTTGCATCTTTGTACATATCTTCATTCTGGATTTACGATTTCATGAAGGTCACACCGCTACTTTATTCTTTGTTCTGCCGTGACTGGTGGCACATTATCCCGAGATCGTGACATGCCCTCCTCAGCCTTCTGTCACCCTCACAAAGATCCAGATTTCTCACGGTTCATCCCAAAGGCTTGCTAAAAGCTTACGCTCTCCTGTCCATGGCTCTCTTGCGTGCTGCACAGCATGGTTCTGTTTGCGAGTTAGCCAATACACCATCAGCCGTTGTCTCAGAACAAGTAAGCACTTACATCCAACAACAGTACATCCCCTTTAATCCAGCTCACGACAGCTCTTGTTTCATTGATAAACTGAACCGCCGAATCAAAATACTCTCTCGGTATCAGCCCGCCATCCCCATAGAAAGCCGGAGGCTGGTACCCGCCATTGCCGTAGATGGGCAAGTGCTTGTATCCCGCATCGGTGTTCACATGGGGCGGCAGCAGCGTCCCCGCCGCCAGCGCATTCAAAAACCGGGACACCGTATTGTTAAAGAACGAGGGCTCGCCCGTTCTCGGATGCGGCCTTACCGCCGGCAAGCGCTGCCACACGCGCAAGTCGCCGAGCTCGTTGTCCGCGCTGCGATTCTCCCATGCCCACTCGGCCGTCGGCAGGCGGCGGATCTCAGCCTCGATCTTGGCGCGCGCCGTCTCCGTATCGTCGGTCTCCAGCACGTGCTTGCCGTACGCCTGCAGGACCGAGTTGCCCGGCGAGGCCGTCTGGTCACGCGACGCGTTGCGGTAGAAGAGCTGGTACTTGACGCCCTTCCTCTCCACCTCCTCGATGAACTCTGGGTGTTTTTCTTTCAGCTGCCGGTACAGTACGACCGAGTTGTTGATGGGCGTCTCGCCGCCGGTGGCTGGCGCGGCTGCGCAGTAGAAGAAGACGTAGGCTGGGTAGTGCGGCGAGAGGCCGAACTCGTTGTGCGGGTAGATGGGCAGCGTTGGCGGGCCCTCGTTGGCGGTGGCGACATTGGGTGCTAGAATTGTGCGCCGCACCGGGTTGCCAATGTCTTCGTGCGGAACGTAGTTGAAGGCGTGTGCGAAGCGGGAAAAGTCGTCGGCGCTGCTGAGGTTGAGGTGCTGGAAGTAGATTGCGCCATGCCTGTCCAGCAGCGAGCGGATCTCGCCCGAGGTGGAGAGCTGTTGGATTTCGGAGAGCAGGTCGGCCAGGGATGTGTCTGGCTTCGATGGGGTGAGAGATAGTGGGAAGGTGGTGTGCGGGGGGTACGGGTCTGGCAGATCGACTGCGGGGCCGTATTGTGCGACCTTGAACGCCGAGAGTGCTGGAATAGATACCATTGTTCCCAGAATTTTCCAGTTCAATTTAATCTGTGAACCTGTGTCAAGGCGGTGTTTAGGTTTTGGTGATTCTTCGCTATTTATTACATGTGAGCAGATGTTGTCATCATTCCATTTAAGCACGTCGCGGCGGGGCGAATCACTTGGCTCGGACATAACTGCCGCAGCCTGACCGCAGGCTTGCTTCTGCTGAGTTTAAAAACCCGCCCCGCATCTTTCTTAACGTTCTCTCGATTCTCTGGTTGGACTTTGGCAGTGGTCGTCTCAATGGCCTCATTATTTGCCTGTATCACGCAATTACCCACCCCCACGTTTGCCAACCACGCTTGCACGAAACAGCTTCCCGGCTCAAAATAGAATAATCGCGGCAGCTGTATGTATTCAAAGGCTGAACAACCCTTCTACGACACATCAATATTGTGCCTTGTAGCTTTCAGGCCTGTCTCCCAGGCCGCGCTACATTTTCCAGATGCATCCAGCGCCAGATGATAGAGCTGCTAGTCCACTCCTGGGACAAATATATATCATGGTTTGATGTTTGTTGCGTCAGACTACTATCGTAATTCTTCACGGTAGATAAGGTTTCTACAGCATTTTGACACCTATTTCTTTACATCATCACTGGATTGATTCATCATAAAACTATCAGTCAAGGTAGTAAGTAGTTCAAAAAAATAAAGTAACCTTATAAATGATGATCAAATAGTCAAGCGGCTAGTTGATATTCCACTGCCAATTAGTTCGATCCACAGAGTACCTGATGGTACCGTTCTCGAAGGAAGATAAAACGACTGTAATAGTAAGTTTCTGTATCACTTCAGCTATAAGCTTTCCTATATTCGTCTCTTATGAGAAACTGCGGTACACTTCTTCAAATACCTTAATAAAGCTGGGTTTTAGAATGAGGCGGCTGGTCTCTGAGCAGTAGATGCGGATTCGAATGTAAACACGAGACAAAGTGTACTTATGCTTAACATCAAAGAAATTGTTCTGCACCTTGTTGTCATAAGCTGCTACAGTTTTGTTAAAGCTAATAACTGATGCAGGTGCGAGCAGTGATGCTCCGCATGATGCTTCCGCAGTGCATAAATACCATCAGCCAATCAGAACTTCCGCACGCCGCAGATACCCGGAGGCGCAGTGTTAACGACGTCTCAACACCGACATCAGTCAACGTTCGGATGGTAAGCCGTACTGCTTCATCAGTATGACGGTTTGACATAGTGAAGTTTATTCGATGATGGCATGTTTTGTCATTTTGACAAGCTGATGTTATTCTCCACAAAGTTGTGAACTAACTTGGTGTTGGTGAGGTAAAACTATGCAATGTATCACCCACAATGCAGAAAGGAAGATTCTCCACGCTTCAAAGTTCTGTAACAATGTCAGCCCGTGTCCTTATTTAAACCGTGCTGTCCCTACCGTCGAAGGTACACGAACCATTCCGACAAGGTGCACGACAACCCCGAGACTGACCAAACACCAACCTTCACTATGAATACCGACTCGAAAAACGGCCTCAACAGGAGGATCCAGTGCTACTGGGACCGGGAACACTTCGTCAACCACATGCTAGAGCACGACTCATGCCCTCACGGACGCGACCTGCCGCCCAACGAGCGCCTGTGCACCATCTGCCACGAAGAGATTCACGACAACAGCACGGTAGCCCAGATCTGCCCCGTCTCAAAGAAACACGTCTACCACTGGGTCTGCATGTTGCAGTGGCTGGCCACATGGAACGACGAGCTGGAGGGCTTTGAGCGCAAGTGCCCAACCTGCCGCACCGAGCTCTTCACTCTCACTCCTACGTCGTGGGTCACCGAAGCGCCGAAGGACGCTGTGCTGGTGCTGCGCGACAAGATCGCGCAGGGCTGGGAGGACATGATGGTTGCGCGCCGCATGCTGTACTGCAGCTCGCGCTTGGGCTTCGTTCGCCGCATCCACATCTCTGAGTACGAGCCGGACCGCGCTCTTCCACTCAGGTACGCTTTGGAGGGTGACCACGACCTCGCTGCCGTCCTGTGCTGCCTGAATGACCCGGCGCAGGTCGAGATCATGCGTGCCGGAGCGTACATGACGGAGGTCGAGAAAGAGCTGGATCATCTTCTCGACTTCGTTGACAACCTTCTTGAGGCTCTTAGTCTTCCCACCTCAGGTGATTCTAAAATGGAGCACTGAAGCTACGATCGCAAGTTTGCTAACAACGAGAGCAGAAATGCGGTAAGTAAGGGGGATGCACTGGACTCAAAAAGGAACCGGTGCCAGATACAGGGGCCATTCATTACCGTCCCCTCTCGCGGCCGATGGCTAGCGTGTACTTGTGTTTTTTTTCTTATGTCATGGGTAGGTGAAGCCATCGCCCGGGCGAGAATGTCGAATTAAAAATTCTACGTACACGTACGGACGTTAGCTTCAAATACCCACATATGTTAATTTTTCTAAGACAGAGCTAGGGCATAGTTCCGCCATATTCTACACCCCGCTATTCTTCGCACTAGCCATCGGCTGCGAGAGGTGGCTATAGAGCATAGGAGAAATTGTTATTCTATCGGGAGACTAGGCCGTAGAAGATAAAATACTTGTCAAAATCCAAATCGGCGATTGAACATGATTATGCTGTGAGTTCAAAAGCGGTATTAAAGTGTCAAGGAAACACTGAGAAGTGTTCTCCGCTTGATTGAATCAAAACATAAATGGCGATTCCGCAAAAAAAGAGTTACCAGAGCCACAATAATGATGTTTAACAAGGTGACAGAGTGACGAGAGGCTGTGAACCAACGGATCAAAATTTAATTCTTAAATACCTTAAATTACTATCGCAACGAATACTACGTCTAAAATAGTAATCATGGAATAGACATTCCAATCATGATAGGTTTGGTTAAATATATATTAAAGTGTAGGGAGTTCCCAGCCAAGTATAAGCCCCAGCGAAGGAACGGAGTAGTGCTCAGACAGCGTCGAGAACATATCCTTGAATCGGAAAGCCAAGGGTAATGAATTAATCGTAGTTATTACAGCTCCTGCCATATTTTGCACTGACCGCCGTACAAAAATTAGGCTGGTCCAATGAACAATAGGAGATCGGTCACCTAATCTGCCACAAGTGTAGTTCACGAACAACACAATACAGGTAATTCGAATTTTCATCTAAAGATATCAATTATGAAATCTAACGGTTGTAGCGACAAGGTAGTACAAATTCACCTGTACCAGGGCGACCACTGCCTATACATGCACCGTAACGGCAGTTGTACGCGAGGCTTCATCCAATTCTAGCATCTGAAGTCACACCAGCAGGCCGTCGGTGTCTGCACCGGCGAGACTGGAGCGGATACGGGAAGTGACTCTGAAATCTACAGCTGGTCTACAACCATGGCTTTGGTTTTGTCGTTGATGTGATGGAAGATCGGGCTAGGCGCTCGAGACTAATAACATGGGCAAAGACGTCTCGAGAACAATCTCAGAATCTTTGACTGGTCTAGGAAAATCGGGTGCTATTTGTGACGCCGGGCTGGAGGATCACCATACTTGGACGAGTGGAGAGGAAGGTGGCGATGGTGTGGGCGGCACGTTAGTAAGCACTAGAAGATGCGCAGCTACGGAGTGGATGTGAGGGGAAGAGAGGGGGTGTGTCAGAAGGCGGGGGAAGACTGAGGTTCAGAGGCCGAACGGGGAATTCCCTTCGGGTGGGAAGTCTCATGCTCATGGACTGTGGCAGACGGCTTCACGCTATCCCAGTCCATCCCAGTCCAGCCGCTGGGCGTCGCCACGGAACACGTTGGACCAGCCCAACTGCACTAGCATGCCATTTTGTAATTGTTCAATGAGACGGCGAGGGCCAACGCATGCATAATCGCCGGGCTTGATGTAAAATTCAAACTGAGAAGCATTGGATAGCCAATGCACTGCAGCAAGTATGCGCGTCGTGGTTTTACTATCCGGGGCGATGGCCTCGGCGGTTATGTTTGGCAGCGCTGTGTAGCGGGGATTGTCAAAACGTCATGGGCGCGGAGGATGAACTCGTCGAGAGAAAGGTTGATTTCGTGGATGGCGAATGCAGTGTTTTCCTTCGAAATCTTTAGTTCATCAGGTGCGACGAAGGATGTGACGGAGGGGTGGGGCACGAGAGATTCGAATGGGAAGACTAGGACTAAGTTGCGGCGGCACCCACGTGCGCAGACGTCTAGGGGAACCTAGACAGATAGTCGCATGAAGCCACGCGGGGCCGTATCGGGATCTACAGGGAGCAGTGGCTTGGTGTTGCCCGTGTTGAACGGCAACAACTAGCTGAGAAGGCGCGGAAGGCTGTCCTGATTCTCTCATTGAACTAGTGCCTACTCTTTGATAAGTGTAGCCTGGTAATATCAAGTGTATTCCTTCCCAGGCTTTGGTTACAAAGCACCCTGAACTCGGCATGAACGCCGCAGTTAAGGTCGGCGACGAATAAGTAAATATAGGTAAAAACCGAGCCGCTTCGCTAGGAGCAGTTTGAAACCGAATCACTGCAGGCGGAGGCGTGGGACAGAGGGAGAAGCGCGAGGATCGACGCTGGCGACAGGGATGATATCGTAGCATTGATGGAAAGATGGGCGAGGCGATGAACGGACTCGGCGGCGCAGTTGTGGAGGTGCGGAGATGGAGCTGGCGCGACCGAAGGAATGTTGCCCGCCAGCCCGCGAGCACGCTAGTCCGCATTTGGACAGCTTCCTAGCTGTGCCATAGCTCCATTCCGTCTCCGCAACCAGCTCACAGTTCCCCGCTTATAACACCGCCACACTTGCTGCCATCGAATTATCCTCTCCCATCCCTTACCATCTCCTCCGTTATCTGCTCTCCCCTTAGCCGTTACAGTAAATATCACGTCTACCACAAATCGCAAGCCTGATGTCAGTCGCCTCAGTATTTTCCCTTCCGACTCCCTTCTGAACCCACTTGTGCTCGCGCCTGTCAATCACAGTGGCCTTGATTTTGGCTCGGCTGAGAAATTAGGCGGGCGAGATACCGGGGATGCCGGAGACACTAGGGTAGGCTGGGTGGCTAGCTCTTGCAATAATTGTAGGACCCAATCGCATCCTCGAATGCGGCGGGAAGTAATGACAGTTCTAGTCCATCGGTCCCTCTTTTCCTACGATGTGATGGCTTCCCCCAGACCCTTGATCCATCTTGCTTTGGCGGCGTCGGCACGTTCTTTCCCCTGGCACACGCGGTTCCACTGTGTTGGGTCCGCGTCGGGACGGCCTTCCGCTCCACCCGCCCTTCCAGCCTTCTGCCGTCCTTCAGATTCAAGTTACCCTACCATGTCCTTCTCATCAGTCCTTTAAATCGCTGCGACCATGTCTTAATCTTCGCAGCCTTTCGATTGTTTGGCGCTTTGATGTCATTATTGTGCCATCACAGACCGAACCCCACTTTAAGTAGCCAAGCAGACTCCTCCAAGCGCGGATCTCCCGAGTGAGGTTCGCCATGCCAACCGTTTTCACTTCCCACGAGTTCCGCAGGTCTGTCGCGACTCGAGCTAACCCCCTGCCGGCACTAACATCACTGCCCCAGGTATTTAGACATCGATCAGCTGCCTCCCCCCTCGCCAGCCTATGCTACCGCCCTCGGTCTCGACCCATCTCTTCCCGACGTCTCACCGCTATGCGCTTCGCTAGACGCACTGGCTGAAGTCGTGGCCGTCCGCCTTGGTTCGTGATATATTCGGTGTATACTGGCGCATGGCACTGACTCGAGCATGCCACAACAGGGACGTTCGGCGCTTTCATATCGCTCCACGACGGCATTACGCATCGCCTCGTCGCCGGACATTGGTCTTCGACTTCGTGCGGTGATGCGCCGTGCTGGTTGGCATCCAAAGACACGGACAAGGATACATGGCTCTGGCTAGCAAACCGGTCGCGCCATTCGGACAATGGTTACTTTGCTGTGCAGCTTAATGAGGACAAGAAGACAGCAAGCCTTGGATGCGTTACCAACCACCCCCACTTGGCCTACTATGTCGTCGTTCCCATTGTGAGTCGGCATGGTATCGCCATAGGCTCCGTTTTCATCCTCGACATTAGACACCGGTCCAGCTCGATACAGCAGGACGTCGACTTGCTGCGTTCAACAGCCAAGAAATGCATGGCCCAGCTGGAGTCTGCACGCGCCGCTTACCTTCGCGACCGTGTTACCTCGATCCACGACAAGCTCAAGGTCTTTGTGCGGTCGCGCCAAGTGATCGCCCAGGTCAATGAGGAGCCTAGAAGCCACGACCATCGCAATCCCTCCGACGAAGAATCCGACGGCTCCGACGACGGTCGCACACATCCGAATCGGGAGCTTGATGACGAGGCGAAGAAATTTGTCCGTTCTGAGCTCCAGCGCGAACGATCGGAAGAAGAAGTCAACCTTCCTCGCTCTGCCCCGCCCAACTCCGGCCATGAACAAACATCGAACAGGAATGAGGGCGGGACGACGTATCGACATGTATTCTCGCGTGCGGCCGAGTCGCTACGGGCTGGGCTGGATGTCGACGGCGTCGCCTTCTTGGATGGCCTTGTCGGGTTCCACGGCTGCACGGTTCCTGTAGCAGAGCCGGAGACGGAGCTGGAGACGGAACTCGCTCAATCGACCGACAGTTGCAGAAGAATGAGTGCGGCCGCGGCACAGCCGGACCCGATTCTTCAGCCTGATGGATCAGATAACGCAGAGAGGACCTTCACCAGCACCGGCTATGAAAGATCTGTGCTGCTCCGTCGTCCGGCTGAATGTCTAGGAATCTCCGTCCATGATGAAAGATGGCCAGTCTGGATCAACATCTCTCCGACCACGCTTGGCTTAAAGCACCTGCATGAGAGTCTCCTGCAGAGGCTCCTAACGAAGTTTCCTAATGGGAAGGTCTGGTATTTTGACAACGAGAGCGGAAAGCCATACACCTTTTCTGATGACGACAGGCTCGTCGTCGCCGACGATGACGATGGCGATGTCAACAAGCTATCGGCCTCATTTCCGGGCGTACGTCAAATCCTCTTCGCGCCTTTGACTGATCCGACAAGTCTCAAGCGACTCGCTGGATGCGTCGCCTGGACATCACGCATGCGACCAGTTTTCACCCAATCTGCCGACCTCCCGCTGTTCCGCACCTTCCTTTCCTCTGCCGAGTCCGAGATCTCCAGGGTTGATGCCATTGCCGCTGTGAAACAACAGGAGGCCTTCGTGTCGTCCGTTAGCCACGAGCTTCGGACTCCCTTGCACGGTATCCTCGGAGCAGTCGAATTCCTCAGCGACACGACACTCGATGACTTCCAGCAAGGCCTTGCCGAGTCAATACGCTGTTGCGGGGCGACACTGCATGAAACTCTCAGCAGTGTCCTCTCGTACGCCAAAATCAACCAGTTCGAGCGGAGACGTAACAAGCCAGTGCAACGTGCTATCAACGAGTCTCCATGGGCCATGGAAGCCAAAGACGTTGGCCGTCCCGTTGAGGAAGCAGAGGGAGTGTACTGTTCAACCAACATCGCCACTTTGTGCGAGGAGGTGGTTGACGTTACGTCTAGCGGCTATGCATATAACAAGTCCGCTAGTAGTCTTGCCGAAAACTTGACCATCGTCTTGGACATCGCTTACCGCAGCCACTGGAACTTTCTGACCGAGCCCGCCGTGCTGCGCCGCATTATGACCAACATTCTGGGAAACGCATTGAAATACACCTCCGCCGGGTTTGTCAAGGTTTCCCTCGCCGTACACCATATGGACGAGGTACCAAGTGGCCCAGGCCACCTTGGAGGCGTTGACCAGAAGAAAGCAAAGCTGCTCGAAATTCGAGTCACCGACTCAGGCAAGGGCATGTCCGAAGAATTCCTGCAGAGGCGCCTGTTTGCTCCGTTCACACAGGAGGATGCAGTGGCGTCAGAGGGAGTTGGCCTTGGTATGTCCATTGTCAAGAGCCTGGTCAGCCTACTGGGCGGCAGGGTCAACGTCAAAAGCAAACCGGGCGAGGGCAGCACATTCATCGTTATCATTCCGATGGAAGAAGATCAAGATCATTCTCCCACTTCGACTCTTTCTGGCATCCTTATCGATGCTGTTCCACGCATTCGTCAACGGCGTCGGACCGTTGCCTTCCGAGGATTCCATGATATGCTGCAAGAATCCTTGGCCCGATACTTTCGGGAGTGGTACCAGTGGGACGTACTGCAGGACGAACAAGCCAACGATGCAGATGTAGTGATTGTCGACCACGCTGCCTCTGCTTCTGTCAGTAGTCTCCGGAGTAATGGTGTTGTTCTTCTTGGCGTTTTCAAGAATCCTGCTCGCAAGAACAAGGACGACATTGCAGCAGGCCATACAAATGTCGACGTAGCAACCACGCGCCCAATGGGGCCACTCAAACTATCCAAAGCAATCCTAACGTGCATAGCGCGCCTTGAGTCAGCCAATAAAGTAGAACGCTTGTCTAAGATTATTGTTGGGATTGAATCACAAACGACTATATCCGAAAACGCAGACGACACGGACAAAACAGACAGCAAGCTGCCCTCGCCCTGCTCGCCACCCAGTCCACGCTCCATTCCACAACCGGCTACAAAGTCTGAACATCCAACCGCCATACCACTCCCGATAAGACCTGCCTCGCCTAACCACTCAGACCCGGACCGCCAACCCTACCTCCTGATCGTCGAAGACAACGAAGTCAACCTTAAGCTCCTCAAGACTTTCCTCGTCAAACGTGGCCACAACGACCTAAAGACGGCAGGAAACGGCCAGATCGCCGTCGACGAAGTGATGCGGCTGAGCGAGGAGAGTCGAGGGTTCGACATTATCTTCATGGGTAAGCCAGCTGTCGCCTTCCCATATCCATAAATTTTAACCTCGCACACATACTTACAATCCACCTCTCCCCACCCTTGTCTCCCCTTGACTAAGACATATCCCAGACATCAGCATGCCCGTCATGGACGGCTTCCAAGCCACCATCGCCATCCGCAGCCTCGAACGTGAACACCGCGATGGTGCGCGCCCGCCTCTTGCCTCCGCTTGCCCGCCCGCGTACATCATCGCCCTTACAGGCCTTGCCAGCGCCCGTGACAGGAGGCGCGCTTATCAGGCTGGGGTGGACTTGGTTCTGACGAAACCGGTTAAGTTTGCTGAGTTGTCGAAGGTGCTGGAGAAGTGGAAGGAGGGGTCGTTGGATAGGGTGGAGGAGGGGGGAGAGGGAGAGGAAGATGGGGTGGGAGAAGAGGAGGGCCGGGGGTTTTAGGGTGAGTGATGGAGTGCCTTTGGGAGGATGGAATCTAATCAACTCTCCTCAGGCAAGGGGGTCTAGCATCGCTCAGGTATTTCCAGAACTGAGTAGAATTCTGTTTGGTGAGAACCAACAGGCGTAGGGATCTGACAAGTGGACAACAGGGCTATCTCGGCTACTCATCCTGCCAGACACAGCACCGAAGCCTTTCTCCACAGGACCCGCAATTATTAGGGATCGAGAGGCCTGGGTCCCCTCTGCAGTCGAAATCGTAGCAGTACCTAGGAGTTGGGAGCTGGACTCTCTGTATTCTTCTCCTGTGGCAGTTTTAGCTCGCTCACCTTGATACCCAGGCAATCGTTTGTCTAGCAATATATTTTCCTTTTGAACAGATCATATCCCTCATTAAGGCTTCCAGCTTCTAGTACACATTCAGCTTACATATATGGCAAAACTTTTGGTGATACTGTCTTTGTTATGAAAAACTTCAGACCATTTCCAATCCTCTCTATTTACATATGCCAATACCCCCAGTCGTTGCCGTCCGAAGAGGCATGATTTCTTTTTTCAATGTGGTCTGATTATTTTACACCGACATCAGCTTATCAGCAATCGTTGCTGTCGACTTCGTAATCAAGAAGACGCTCGTTCTTCAGTGGTGTCAGCGTGCAGGCCTTAAGAGGTCGACAAGGAAGCGTGGCGTTTTTAGAAGGTTACGAAGATCGTTCTCGTTGTCCGTTATGTACGCCCCGCTGCGTTGAATCTCAACTCCCTCTGGATCCGCAAGAAATCCCATAAAAATCGTGAGTTTAATATTTCCATGCATAGCAAACTTCAGAGGGCTTAAACGGTCGACCCCATGCTCATGAAAGCGTCTCTCAATGAAGTTAAATCCAACACTGTCAGCAACGTGGATCTAGTGACGAAGAACCTCATCCCAAGCGTCTGAAATTTCCATACGGAGCCTTTCTGCCTCCTCCGAAGGTTGGGTTACCCACGATCCTGGGTACAGCTGATACAACTCGGTACGGCACGCCGGACAGCTCCGGCAGAACTGCCCGTCGCTCCACGTTGCCAGCCACTGCAGCATGCAAAGCCAGTGAAATACATGCCCATCCGATTGAGGACATATCTTGGCGACTACACTTGTATCACTTATGGCTCGGGAGCACATGCCGCAATGTCGCTGGGCTGGGCTCAAGTCGCGTCCCCGAGGGCATTTGCTGTATTCCATATGATTGGTGATGAACTCCCAGCGGCTCATATAGCCGTCTCCTTGGTCGATGTCGTCCATGTCCGGGTGAATGTTGATTTGTCTTTGCGAGAGTTAGTCGCTTGCAATTTGATGTTGATTATGAGCTCGTCTGTCGTGTAGTTGAGGCTGGCCCTCGTACTAGGGCATAGTTTTAAATGGATACTAACGTTGATTCTGTTGACGTTCATGAAGCTGGGCGAAACATTTGAATTTGCTTGCTGTGTCTTGAATTATCGGGCTGTTTCTATGCCGCGTCAAGAATTCGTTTCGCTGCTTTGATGTCGCATTGTTCTATGAAGATTGCACTGGTCTGCTGAGCCACTTAGGACCATTGTTTACGAAGTTTGATACGGCATGTTTGGAAAGCAAACGCATCCGACTTCCATAGCGCTTCCGGCTGGCAAGACAGCAATGCGGGGGTTCCCCCGTCTTCCCGGAGACAAAGCACCTGCCAACCACGTCTCAAAGAATATGTCTTGCCGTCTTGGTCGGGATAGTATTGCAGTCCGTACAGACACTATCCGCTCCACGCTGCTGATATTCTTGGGGTGTATTTCTTGCTACTCCCATCTCATTGACCCCAAATTAGCCGGCAGTCTTCGCGCACATTGGCTCAATCTCAATCTCGATTGTGCTTCTCGCAAGCTTTTCCTTCTTCACGTTGATCGGCCTTCCCGATACGGTTAGAGGGACCGAAGCAGGTACGTTTGATACGAGAATTAAGCAGAGGCGGCACCCACCTTTCTGAGTCTACTGTGTACACATCGGAACTCGGCGAAAACGTTCTGCTCCGGCCTCCGTTTGAATGCTGCTGCCTATATTGATTTCGACTTTAACGACGTCTTGGCCGTGCTCGGCATTTACCTTGGCCTCTGGAAAACATGCCACTCACTGGGGAAGATCGTGGTGCCTGGTCTACCGTTGTGGTTTGGTTCCTTCGCAAACGTTCAGGGTCGCCGAAGTCCGATTAAATTTGCTCGAAAATGGTGTTCATGGTGTGTAGGAGTGACGATGTGTTGTCGTATTTATACCTACGCTAGCCCAAATGGGTAGATGCGGAGGCTTGGCCAGAGCTCGCCAACTCAATTCTGGCGTGGTTGGCGGGCGTGCACTCGGTCCGTGCTGCGGAGTCCGCGGCCTCCTCTACTTTTACGGACTCCGAAATCCGAATGCAGTAATTCTTTTGCTCGAGAGTATGAATTCATACCTGGAAGTATTTAAAAGGCAGTTTGATCTGTCGCTGTTTTAGTCCAACAACACAGATCCAGCACTTCTTCCAATCACTTCATCGCTTCTACTTCACTCGAGATGGTTCGCTCACTGCTTGCTCAGTCTCTGGCACTCGGGGGATTGCTCACCAGCAATATTCCTTTGGCATCAGCGCTTCCTCAGAATGACGGTAGCGCTGCTCTGCAAACTTGCCTGACTGAAGCCGTTGGTGGAGACGCTTCTCGAGCCCAATTCCCATCCGAGGAGAATTTCAGCACTGCGGATGTCAAGCCGTACAACCGACAGTACCAATATACTCCATCGGCTGTCATGTATCCCAAGACCGCTACTGAGGTTGGCGACATTGTCAAGTGTGCCTCCAAACATAACCGCAAAGTCCAAGCCAGGAGCGGCGGACATGACTACGTCAACAAGGGTAAGCTCTCCTTGAATTATACATCTTTCTCACAAAGTTGACAAACAATCGTAGGTATCGGAGGCGCGAATGATGCTGTTGTTGTCGACCTGAAGAATTTCAACCAGCTCTCAGTCAACCAGGACAGCGGCATCGCCACCATCGGCCCCGCCAACGGACTCAAAGCCGTCGTTGAAGGCTTGAACAGCAACGGCCAGCTCATGATTCCGCACGGTACTTCCGCTACAGTTGGCATTGGCGGGCACACGCTGATCGGAGGCTTCGGCCCTGTAACGCGCCGAAGCGGTCTGGCATTGGACTCGCTCAAGGAATTGGAAGTGGTCCTCGCCAACGGCACCGTGACTCGTGCGTCTGAGGATACCAACCCTGACCTGTTCTGGGCGATGCGTGGCGCCGGGCAGTCCTTCGGCATCGCCACCTCCTTTGAATTCCAAACCTCGCCGCAACCCGCCGGAAACGTCATCACCTACCAGTACAACGTCACCAACAGCGACTCCGCCATCCTCGCAGAGACCCTGGCCAGCTGGCAGACGCTGATCTCCGACCCCGAGCTTTCCCGCGACCTGTTCACCCTCGTCGTCTACATGGACAACACGCTACTCATCCGCGGCAACTACTGGGGGTCGCGCGCCGACTTCGAGGCCCTGCGCCTGGCCGAGCGCGTACCCAACATCGACACTTCGGCCCCGGGCACGACGCTGACCGAGTCGTCGTGGATCGACATGTACGAGGACACGTTCCGCTTCACCGACACGCAGCTGCAGAACGCCTTTTTCTACTCGCGCACCGCCGCCGTCAAGAGCTCCGACCTGCCGTCGAACGAGACGCTCGCGGCGGTGCTGAAGCAGCTGCACGACGGTGATGCCGGCCACGCGGGCTGGTGGGTGCTGATCGACATCAACGGCGGCGCCGTGGCTGACGTTGCGGTCGATGCGACGGCGTTCCCGCACCGCGACGCGCTGTACTACTTCCAGATCTACGTCTCGAGCACGGAGAAGGAGATTGATGACGCTGGCTTCGGGTTTGTGGATAAGGCGATGGGCTTGCTGCATGAGGGCGATGCCGCGGCGTCGGAGAGGTATGGTGTCTATCCTGGCTATCCCGATGAGCGCCTCAACAACCCGCAGCAGAAGTACTGGGGCAGCAACCTCCCGAGGCTGGAGAAGATCAAGGCCGTGCTCGATCCTGAGGATGTGTTCAGCACGCCGCACGGTGTCAAGCCGGCGCGGTCGTAGATCGTATTATGGCACCAGAGGCAGACGAAGTGGGGATAGGCACGAAGGAGTGGTGTGGGTAGCTTATAGACAGTGTATTCCTGTGGCCTCTCTTCTCTTCGCAGATAATTCCGCCTTCCTCCACCATTTCTTTCAGCACTACACTCAAGCACATATGTACATTAAACATGAATTGGAACGACAATCAATCTATTTATTCTGACTTGTGGATATGGGATATTTGACCTGATTCTATGATACTTTACTAGTAATATTCATAACTTGCTCACTGATATTTGATCAGATCGAAAATTAATGATCTCATCATCCTCCCGCATATGTTTAGGGTTGTGTCTTGATTAGTGTTCTCTGGCTCAAAACTTTGGCCCCAGTGATGATGGAATTCTTCAGGGACTGCTCTTTATCCATTAAAAAGGAAAATAAGGAAGAACTTGCGTCTTGCAGAAGCCTCGGGGTTTGTTGTAAGCAAAGCATTTGGCTGACGGCATTCCTGCTGGTACGTACCTCATTACGCCTCTTCCAATCTCCAAAATTTGAGCCGTGAATTTTTTTTTTTTTTTGCAGAGTCAGGGCAATCGCCAGTACCTGTTCAGCTCGTGCTTGGCAAGTTCGTGTCCAAGCCTGCGAATGGCCGAAGGTCCCCGACATGTCGGCGGGTCTCGGCAGTGGCGAGTTCCGCAGATAGCCGTGCAAGGACCCCCCAGAATTTCCTCTTAAGGTAATATCATCGCGAGATTACGCTGATTCGCCATCGTGAAACACTTTATTGTGCGTGTCGTTCTCTCTTCGGTAATGTTGCAGCGACACTCAGATGGCCATACGTACAACCCTTTTGCCTTTTTGCTTAACATTCGGATGCAGGATACTGCTCCTTCCGTTGCTACGTCTCAATTATCAGATATCTATAAAAGTCTGGCAGTGCACCCAAAGCCCATCCACCAGATAATCATCTACTTTCCCTACCGTCATCATGACGACATACGACAAGAATTCATCACCTCAAATCCTTGGCAGCTTTACCGAACTGCCTTCAGCACCTCAAATTCTTTTGTTGTCTACTGTATCTGTGAGTGACGCGTATGAGCGCGACTGAAGCCACTCCTGATCATAAGTTAGGTCCTCGTTTTCGTCGCCACCAAGCTACTATACAACATCTATTTCCATCCTTTGGCCAAATTCCCCGGCCCGAAGCATGCAGCCGCCACCGACCTCGTATATTGGTACCACTGGTGCACTGGCAGTGTGCATACATACATTGAGGATGTCCATGCACAGTACGGCGAAATTGTTCGGATAACGCCGTACCGACTCAGCTTCATCGATCCGCAAGCCTGGAAGGACATCTACGGCCACAAGACAGCGGCGAAGAAGGGCCATCTCCACAAAGAGCCCAACTTCTACCAGCCCGACTACAACGGCCGCGACTCCGTTCTGACGAAGAAAGACGACCACGAGCACAGCCGCGTGCGCAAGATCTTCACCAACGCCTTCTCCGACCGCGCGCTCAAGGCGCAGGAGCCCATCCTCAAGCAATACATCGACAAGTTCATCGACATCATCCGGCACAGCGCCGTCGAGAAGCCAGGCACGCCCATCGACACGGTCAAGCTCCTCAACTGCCTCACCTTCGACGTCATCGGCGACCTGGCCTTCGGCGAGAGCCTGGGGCTCCTCGAGACGGCCGAGTACAACGAGTGGCTGTCGACCATCTTCGGCGGCATCAAGAACCTCGCCGCGACGACCTTCCTGCTCGAGTACCCGCTGCTCGGCGCCGTGGCCAGCCTCTTCGTGCCCAAGTCTCTCAAGGAGTCGCAGAAGTTTGTGTTCGATTACTGCGCCACCCGCGTCGAGAAGCGTATGGCCAAGGGCGCTGTGACGGAGAAGCCCGACTTTTGGAGTTTGGCGCTGGCGCAGCATGACAAGGGCGCGCTTGACCTCGAGGACATGAAGGCTAATGCGGGATTGTTCATGGTTGCTGGATCGGAGACGACGGCGACGATGCTGTCGGGCTTGTTCTACAACTTGTTGATGAACCCGGAGAAGATGAAGAAGCTCGTGGCCGAGGTGCGCGGCGCGTTCGCCAGCGAGGACGAGCTGACTATCGAGAACATCCAAGGCCTGACGTACCTGGCTGCTTGCTTCAATGAGTCTTTGAGGGGTATGTGGCCAGCTTACTGTGATTGGCACTGTGTCTGACAGCTCTTTAGTGTATCCGTCCGTCCCGCAAGGCCCGCCTCGTGTCATGGATGCCGGAGGTGGAATCATCAGTGGACATTTTGTACCCGAGAATGTATGTCTGAATGACTTTGAATCTGCTCTGCTTTGCCGCTGACCTTCAACACAGACTCGCCTGTCACTGGCGCAATATTCGGCCTATCACTCGCCGACGAACTTCAAAGATCCGCTGTCCTTCATTCCCGAGCGCTGGCTCACCGACGACCCACTCGCAGCCGAGTTCGCAAACGACAGGAAAGATGTTCTGCAACCATTTTCGTACGGTCCAAGAAACTGCATTGGAAAGAAGTAAGTTTCTTCTCACATTTTACTATACCCGCCGTATCCTAGGCGTACTCGAATGATATTGGTTCAGACCACGGACAAATAACTAACAATCCTAACAGTCTCGCACTACACGAGATGCGCCTCGTTGCTACCAAGGTCCTTTGGAATTTCGACCTCGAGCTTTGCCCCGAGAGCCGTGGTACGTGGCTTCAGCAAAAGATGTACTGGGGCTTATGGGAGAAGCCGTCTCTTTGGTTGAAATTTAGCCCAGCGAGGTCTTAATCAGGATATACATAGCATGGGGGCTCGGAGTCAGGAGGGTAAGGTTGAGGATTATTGATTTCATAGATGGGTGAATAGAGCGGGTGACAGCACGTCGGCATAGAGGCAGGAGTTAGCGTCCAATCATTGAAAACAGGTACTTTGAATCGAGAATTACATCTGTGAAAGCCAAGTTTGTTGCAGACGCTGTCTGGCGTAAGTGGAGCCCGGGTCATTTTTGAAGGGCATTTTGGAAGCCGAGCCTGACTCCAGCGAGTCATTGATAGGCACAGTCAAGGCGCTTTCAGCCCAGCAGATTGTTGTTACTTTGTTTATATAAAGAGGCCAAATTTGAAGTATTGCGGAATATCCATATACGTTAGTATGAAGAGAGAGAATGGCAACGCTCCCGTAAATGCGCGGTGGACCTGCACGTTATAACAACAAGAGTGATCACCACTGTAATCGTGGCTGTGCATAATACAACAACTTTATTAAGAGTGGTTACTGCGGAGGCTTTGGTAGCGCGGACTGGGTGGGGCCGATGTTCGGGCACGCTAACCCATAACCCCTTTCGGCGCGCACGGTCACTCCTGGATCCATCGCGACACCCCTCTCACCATTTTGACAAGTGATCGGCTGGTGTTGAAGTTCCGTCCATTCAACCCAAAGAACGATGACAGTATCCGCATTCCTCCCACGGGGAGTGTTGCTCGGGGTTTGCAGCATAGTACTACTCGTGTTCTTCCTGATCTTTGATATCACACCATCGGCGTTACCCCTGACGGGAGCATACGGTTCAAATATTCTTGACCATGTTTCCAATCGCACTCTTGGAGTTAGTGGCTTGACTCGTGACCCTGCACTGCTGCTGACTGTAAATAGTTTCAAAAAATTTTCGTTATCAACCTCCCGTCGCGGACTGACCTCCGTGATTCTATGTCGCTGGCCGCGGCACTGACTGATTTGGAGATCGAGTACGTGGATGGAGTGTCCGAGGTTGATGAGAAATCACTTCCTCCTGGCGCCAAAGAAACAAATCTTGCCAAGGGAAGTTTGTACGCGTGGAGAGCGCATATGAATGTTCTGAGAATGTAAGTCGTCGAGCTTATCCTGCAAGCACAGGCCATACCATTACTTCTTGCCTGAATATTATTTTTCTTCCTCACCTGACACTGCCAACTCTTCTCAGGATCGTCGAGCGAGGCCTCACGTCCGTCCTCGTGCTTGAAAACGACGTCGACTGGGACATCCGCATCAAAAAGCAAATGCACGACTTCGCGCAGGCATCCCAACTCCTTCTCCAACCCCTCAAAGGCACGACCGACCAATTCCTCGACCCGAGCTACCCGGCCCCAGTCTTCTCCAACGAGCTCCCCGTAAACATCGACGTCGCCAAGTACGCCCGCGCCGGCATGACCACCGTCCCCACCACCTCACCCTACGGCGACGTCGACCGGTGGGACGTGCTGTGGGTGGGCCACTGCGGGACGCGCTTCCCCAAAGCGAGCGACGTGAACGCGCTGCTGGGGCGGGCCGTTATCGCTGACGACGCGACGGTGCCCGAGCAGCAGCACCTCGACGTCGAGAACGGCGGCTGGAACCTGCTGACCGAGTACCCGGCGCACACGCGCGTCGTGCACCGCGCCCGCGTCAGCACCTGCACCCTCGGCTACGGCGTCTCGCAGTCCGGCGCGCAGCGCCTGCTGTACGAGCTCGGCTTGCGGAATATGACGGGGACGGCGGATATGATGTTTCGGAGCGTGTGCGATGGTGTGGAGGGGAGACCGCTGCTTAATTGTTTGACTGTCCAGCCGCAGTTGTTTTCGCATCATCGGCCTGCTGGGGATGCGGCGTCGTTTAGTGATATTAATGATCGTGTGGGGTGGAATGAGCAGGCGTACACTAAGAACGTTAGATGGAGCACGAAGCTGAACTTTGACAGGCTTCTGTACGGTAGGACGGACTACCTGGATCTTTTTAACGACGGAGAACCACGAAAGGAGTTTGCATATTAAAGCGATAAGGAGCGGAAATGTAGTGGGAACCGTAATCTTGTCATAAAATAACATCTGTGAAATGAATGTCGAAAGGGAATTTTTCTGTTCAAAACAAAAATGAATGATACTACAGATGAGCTTTCAACAGCCCGGCAGGAAGTAGCTCTAGTGTTGCTCGGACCAATTCCTCTTCCATCTTCGGCATATATTGTTGTGGACCCCGCTTGCCAAATATTGCTTTTCCACCTCCTTGTTGCGCCTTTGTGGCTTGCCCAGATGACCTTTTGCTTCACTGCAGGCTTGAACGACTTATGGCTAGATCAAGGAGCCCCTCCCTCCAACCGTCCAAGAACCTTTCTGCGAGTTGATGAAATCGGACTGTGCCTTTAATTTAAGTAGCCTAGCTGGGAATTGATGATAGTACGAGAAATCCGAATCATGGAGTAGAAGGGTAAGAGTCCAGAACCAGGTGCCTCAAATCATCACTGTATCGACAAGACGGCAATTTGCTGCCGATGAGCCTTTCCATTACATAGCGATTCTTGCCTCAACAAATTATCCAGCAGGGTCTCGGCGGATCCAAATATTCCATTATAGATTCAAGGACCTTCTTCTTTCTTTGCTTAGCCTAAACCATAAAGTGACCCTCTTAGCCTTGTCGTTGGGCTGTTTTTCAACAGTTGAACTATATATCGTCTGTTGCACCTTTTAACAAGCTTACGCTACTCTCCTTTCTCAAGAAATCCTCATATCCCCAAAATGTCTAAGACAACAGTCACCAGTAGCGTTTCATAGAACCATATATCACACAGTCTGATAATTGTAGATCGCCTTGCCAACACTGCTTCATTTTACCCGAATGAGCCCCACTTACTTCGCACATGCAATTTTTATTGGTGTCACGGTTCCCCACCGCAGCGCCCTATGTTTGAAGCTCGAATATGAATACACGAGGTCTCTGAATAATTAGCTTTGCATGCAATTCTTTCCTGGGGATTGAATCAGCATAGTCTGCCACTCCTGTGTCTGGAGATGAGCTAACAGGGGGTCCTTTTCTTTAGCGTACGAAGACAGACCAGATCGTGCAGGTGCATTGAGTCCGAGGGGCTCTACACAGCAAGACTGGCCCCATCTTCTTTCGATTTTCCTTTTCCGTCCCTGCTCTATGCGGAGAACTAAGCTCCGACACAGCTCCTACACCTTAGAACCCCCAATACCACGTGAAATTAAAAATGTACGGGGCTATCACACCGCGGAATGGTTCCATGAAAAAATTTATCGTAGAAGGTAAAAATGAAGCCAATGAAGTCTGCCTGAGCTTTTGGAAACTGTCATACTTGCGTTAATCTCTCTTGAGCATGGCATTCGCCAGCTCCGCTATCATTGCCCGCGTGACTTCCCAGTAAGCGAAATGTGCCTTTGACATAGTACAAAGCTGAAATACTACCAGTGCAGTTGTTCCACATAACCCAGCTCGGTGGAACCTGTATTTTGTCTTTACCATTCATCACAATCGGCATCTTATGTGCACATGCCACAAACTCCATGTGAATTCGTGTACTAGAGAGACGCTCTTTGTACTAGGGGCCGCCTTGTGCCAGCGGGTGGCGGAGTACAACACGGATTCACGGTTTTCTCTCCACGATATGTAATAGACTGATGACTTGTTCATTGCTGGTGCGCGCGTGGTTCGGAAACTTTAACATAAAGCGCACACAGAGCATATTTAGCTCCTCGCTGACAGCACACAATGGATTGAAGTTCACACATATAAGTGTTACTGCTGACCTATCCACTCTGCTAACATACAAACACATATATAAAGTAGATGTGTTAAACCTACGGCTCTTCACGACAACCTTCAACCGGCAGCATACGACTTCTGCTCTGTAGCTCTCTTTCTGGATTGAACACCTTAAATCCTTCCGGAAATTCCCCTCGTAATACCGTGACACCATGCTGTCGTCCACAGGTAAGCGTTTCCGCTCCAGCTGTGCCAACGCTCTAACGTATACACACAGTGCAAGTCGTTAAATTACTCAGCGAGGTGCCAAATGACGGCATTCTGGGCTCTGGAGGAGATTACCTTTCATACCGAATAATAACTTTCAAGACAGCTGAAGATTCCTTCACAATGGGGTGGGCACCACGGAGTGACCCCAGAAAGGTTCCCCGGGAAGACAACCTATATACGTACAATCCAATCCTTCGCACCAACCAATTGATGTTTCGCCCCGGGAAACACCCCAATGGAGAGGTAATTCGATCGTCCCCTTACGTTATTAGAGTTGAGGTAACTGACTTGCAATATAGATTGTTGAGGTCAAAGCGCTTCATCCGAGTGTCCCAACTTTCGTTGAAGATTGCGAAAGGAATGTGAGAGAGATGATGGTCGATGAATGGGAGAAAGTCAATTCCGGTGAAGTAATCATAATTGGCAGGAACCCATTTATTGACAGTGGAAATGGTACGGGCTATGATCTCTCTTTCCTGCGCATTAATTCGTTCTAAATTTCTCGCAGTTTTGGCTCTACAGCCGAGATATCACGTTCAGACGCCCATAAAGAATCCCCCGTCGCCCCTGTAAGACTACCTGGCTCCGGATGGCTTTGGCTCAGAAGGACAATTTAGTCAATAGGACTTCCAGAGTACCCGACCCAAGGGGGCCTATGAGCCCAGCCCGTCAACCTACGGAAAAGATAAGTCTGTTACAACACGATAAGACATTGCATACAGTCTTCCAAAATTGAAGCAGAGAAGGCTGTTGGATATTTCAATAAACAGTCTGTACATATCACGGTACTGTAGTATTGTGAGCACTTCCATGTAGAGTCTGGACCTGTAGGTTGGCATTAGCGAGGCCGTAGTACTCTATTTCAAAGTACATAGACAGATTGACATCGGTATGAGGAAATTGTACGAAATTATGCTGAATGAAAGATCAATTTGATATTTAATATAAAGCATTATCCGTGTTCCTTTCGCACCTGCACGCCAGTTTTTCTTTTCTAACACTAAAGAAGGTTCTATCTGCCGTGAGCTTGCTCAAGGTTACAATTACATTACCTGCAATACATGTGCTGTGGGCTGAAATTTTCAACATGGCACCTTCTCTAGAAGGTTCGGAACCATTTTATGCGCACCAATGAAGGTTTAGAGAATAGATGAAAGTTACTGGCCTCTTTTGCGAGGCGTTCTTTAGTCCTGAGAATGTAGTCCGGCAGTTTCTTTCATCAGCTATAGTACTGCAATCCCAATCGATAAGATCAATGCAGGATCAAAGGGGCAGCAGTAAGACATTGTAGAAGTATATTGAGGAACACCTGTCTGCTTCAAGCCTACCACTGTACGAGATCAGAGTGTAAATCAGTCACCAAGTTCGCACAGCAAGGCTTCTCAGACTTCACACTTGATCCCCGATCTGAGAACCGCCTTGTAGACTTCTGTGAACCCGCTACGGTTATTACAAGCCCTACACTCTTATATCACCGGGTTACCCAGTGCATCGCCGTTGCCTCAGTCTCCATCGCGAGCCTCTTCCCTCTTTAATATTGCATCTCTCCCAAGTGATGCGTCTCGAAGGCTCAAACCAAAACACGGATAGACAAGTACATATCGTGAAAATTGAAGAATTAGTAGAAATAGTCTGGGAACCGCGAGCAGGTGGCGAGCGAGATGGCGAGTGATGGAAGGGGGGTAGGTGCTTTGCGAGCCTAGGCCTCCGAGCTTTGAAGGCGGGCGTTGGTAAGTCACAGTACGGAACGTTGGCCAGACAGAGCAGGATCAAGAACAAGCGTCTCGGACACAGCAGTGGAGATCTGACTGTGGATGTTTTGTGCAGGAGCGCCCATGGTGATGATATCCAGATATTGAGATGAGATACTGCTGAGGAGGCCGAGGTTGAAGTAAGATTTGATGGAACGCCTGAACTCTTCTGGATTATTTGTGCAGCTCAATTTGTGCTTGAATCGCGATAGCGGGTGTCTCGTGCGCATCCATGTTGATGGCATGCGCGCAGCAACAGATGCGGTTTAAGTCTGACCGGGGGGTTGCCGTGGTAGCGTGCCGGGCACCTCTTGCCAGCAGTCACGCACGGTTGTGGGCGGGAAGATAGCTTGTGTCACAGTACAGTCCCCTCTCAAAGTCAATTACTAGCGTAGTTTTTTTTTTTTTTTTTCGCTCATGTCATGGGTAGTTGAGGCTATCGTCCGGACGGGAATGTCGAATTAAAAGTTCTATATACACGTCCGGACAATAGTTTTAGCTACCCACACATGTTTTTTTTTTCTCTGTTGCGTCAATGCCAGACATGCTGGGCGCTCACCTTTCAATCAGTACGTGACTGCAGCATCAGCGACTTGAAATTCTGTCTTGACCAAAAACCCTTGTGATAAACCACATTTTATGCTTAAAAATGGCTCAGCGTGGTGGGAAATGTCCAGACACTCTGAAGGTAGCTATCATACTACTGTCCTATACGCGTTGTGCTCAATGTCCACGCTCATCAGCCACGAGTATCGAGATGGAGTCGCAGACGAGTCCGTAGAGCACATCCCTCTCCATAAGGTCACCTTGAAGGATAACGCCAGGTACACGATCGGCCGTGTAAGGAAGAGAAACACCATGTTTGGACCTGAGAATTGGAACATGGCAACCTATAACCCGATAGTCTCACAGTGGCATGCGCGGATCAACCTGGGTACCACACCGAGCGTGAGTCACCCAAAATCTGATTTCCTCCAGCCGGCACTGGCGCTGACTATCGCAATAATGTCCACAGAAGATCTGCATAGAGCGCATTGGCAAGGGAAGTATTACGTTCGTGGACGGAGTGGAGCTAAAAGTCGGCAAGAAGATGGAGGCTAATTCGGGATCGTTCATCCAGCTCGGACAAGAGCCGCGGTTCAATATCCGAGGTATGGCTCCACTTGCGCATACTGCAAAGTCAGCCACTACCAAATTACGTGCAGGTGTCACTCGACCACCCCGGTTCGAGGTCGTGGTTGAGGCTCAATTCGACACGCCATAGGATCTTCAGCCCTACTACATCATCCTTGCAGCAGGCTCCGCTTGCCAGACGGCTGGAGCAGATCCACAATTTGCGGGGAAAGAATATCTGCGCTATCCTGATACCGGGTCCGCGGGAGGCGGACCAGTTAATGGGTAGTAAGGCAGCGTTGGGAACTTTTAGTACGACGAGTGGAGCGGTCTCCGGACGAATGAGCTGCTTGCGGCAGATTGTTGCTGGTACGCCACGACGGCCATGCGGGATTAATTCCGATCCCGGTCCCCGGAAAAAAATGATGCTTTGATACTGAAGTATTCCGATATGAAGGTTCCTAGCCACTTAAAGTTTCTAGGTTTCTTGCTTGTTCGGCACATGATGGTTATACTATTACGATCCGAGTTACCGGGCCGTTAAGGCCCTCCGACTATGATGTAGTCTTAGAAAATCATCATCTATTAAAAGCTGCTCATACAAAGTCTTGGGGTATGTGAATAGAGTCTCCAGATACAACTTGGGCGTTGAGTGGATCCTTACAAAGAGGGGTAATGCCTTTTGATTGCATGTCTTGGCGGCGGGCACCATCAAGCCAGTATCGATAGCAGCCTTGATTCTGACATTATAAACTGAATAAACCTTGGCCATGACATGTGCACTGTAGAAGAACTTTCAATAGACTGAAATCGCGCCCGTAGACTCGTGAATTGCATGATAGCTTTCGCGCAGTTTGACCATGAAGCTCGACCTCTCAATGCCCACAACTGCTGCCAAAATCGAAAAACATTATCTGGTGGTGCGACAAGTACCCAAAACACAAAAGCACGGGGTTTCAAGTTGAGAACTGTTTATTTCTCATGCAACTCATCTCTGGGACACCCGGTTCAACGAGAAAGTCCCAGCCGAGAAAAAGAAGGAGTGGAATCCTAAACGTCTCCATGTCACCGTCGCCACTAAGGACGGGTTCTCCATCACATTGTACGTGGGGATATCTGATTGTAGCTCCATGAGCTTAGGAGTTGGATTGCATATTCCGTTGTCTTGCTTGCTTGCAAAATGCAGTACAGCAGACAAAGTATACCAGAAGACTATAGTTGCACACTGATCCACTACTCGGAAAAGAAGAAAAACCAAACATGTCTTTTCGACACGTAATTAAGACCCAGCGTCTCTGGCGCATGCGAGTGAGAAAAGCAAAATTCAAGGCACCAAAGTCCAGCGGCCATTGCCTCGTGCTTGCTGAACAGCCAATATGATCCGAGGGCTGGCCCTTGTGAGTCTCATGGTGCTGCACTATGTAACTACCCCTGTTCTTGATTCCAGCATCCTAGAGCGATAGCACAGCAGGAACACGTCCCTAATGCAGCGCGAAAACAGGATTGTCTTGCCTGCGGATAAGCCAGGCACATGATACATGCGCTGCTCAGCCGCATATGCTCATGCGTACATGCACGCACCGGTCCGCATTATGACCTCAGCTTTTACAATGTCGTTGCCGCGAGCGAGATGTTATGCTAGCAAAGAGCTTGCTGTATGTATTGGGAATCCCTGCTCTGAGGTTCGTTTATTTTTATTTTTATTTTTTAATTTCTCTCCTCACTCATTGAAAGTGAGAACCAGTAGTACCGCATCTCGAGATCTCAGTGTCAAGATTTCTGCCTTATCGTGTCAATTGCCAAATGAGGAAGAGCGTAGGAAGCTGGACGGAACACAATGGCGGGGACGGCCTGGCGCGGCCCCTGGTCATACCCTCGCGCTACCCAGCCATCGGAAACTCTCCGATCCCCTTTTGAAGCCAAGATCCGCACCGTTTATCCTAGCGGGGTTGCTGCAACAGGATCGGGTAACTACTGCACAGAGTGGTATCGCAGCGGATGCCTTGCGCGACGATGACAGACTCGATGCGCGATGATTTGTTTTTTGATTTCCTTTTTGCTTCTCAGATCCTTTCCCGCTGTAATACTGCAGAGCCGCATCGATGATTCATAGCAAAAGAAAACCACCTACAGTTCTGTGTACCAGCTCGCTGTCGTGTACACCAGGTACCGCATTACCCTCGCTCTCGCCCCTCCCTCCCAACACGTGCGCTCCGCTCCCGCATCGGCGTCGGCTCCCCACTTTCAGTCCGCCGCCCGCGTGTCTCGTCGTCCCCCTCCAATTGGTGCACTCCACCTCGCCTCACTCTCTGCATTCAGTTTAGCCCGCGCCGTTAGAACCAATCTTTATCCCGGCGACGGGCCGTGCCGCACCGATTCAGACGTTTGAAGTTGACAGCAGCGGCGCTATTTCGCTGGCGGGCTCGGCGGGATCGGTGGGAATGCAAGCGAGGCGAGCGTTGCAGGGGTCGTCTTGGCGACGGGGTGGACGCGGTGGTGCGGAGGAAAAGGCGAGGCGAGGAACTTTTGCCTGGGGGAAGATGATGCGGTGTGGAACAAGGGAGGGAAATGCATGTGATTATGGCCTGGTATCGCTTTTCACGGTTCTTCTATACGGAATACGGGGGGACTGCAGGGCTGCTGCAGAGCAGTCGAAAAGCGTACTTCGGCATATACGAATTGAGATAGGGACAGCATACCCCTGTAGTCAAAGCAGTGAGAGGATCTATGCTGGAAGATACGAACCCAAAAAACAAAACTTTTGATTGATCATCAGCCTCGTCACTATGACCCTACAGATACACCTCCTATACGATACTTCCACATGATGGACGACAAAAGAACCAGAACCGCCGGCAGCCCGAGAGACGACAGGGAGAGATCCTCCGGAACCAATAATACCAATCAAAGAATGCCCCCCAAAGACATCAACAAGGAGACAATTAGAGAACAGTCCCTCCAGAATCAACAAATCCAATGAACCCAACCCGAACATCTACACGACCCCACGCTCACATAACCACCCCCACACCCCCACACCCCGCAATCTCCCTCACTAGCACCCCCACCACCGCCTGTTTGTACTCTGCGACCCGCGCAATCTCATCCGCCAGCACATGCGCATACTCTGCTTCTTTCTGCTCCGACAGCGGCGCCCCCGCGCCGCCTATGCTGTACTCGTACGTCTTGGGGGCGATTACAGCGCCCGGGGGCGGCGGGGGCGGCTGCCGGATGGGCTCGGGCCGGTGCGGACCGCCGAATGCGGAAGGAGCGGTGCTGAAGACGCCGGAGGGGGAGCGGACGGGGGTAAATATGCCGGGGGGCAGGCGAAGGAGGAGCCGGTCGAGGCGGTGGAGGTGGATGGCGTAGTGGAGGGCGTAGAGGTGGCGGAGGTCTGTGAAGGTGGTTGTTGCGCTGTGGGTATGGATGTTTAGCGGGTGATTAGCGCCGGGGATGGAGGAGAGAGCAGATTTGAAGTGGAATGGGTGATTGGAGGACAGGGGGCATGTCTCGGTCGAGCCGTGGGTGCGGGAACACGGAAGTTAAACGTTGCTTGGAAGCCGTGTGTGGGGTAAATTGTTCCCAACACAACGGCCGCCGTGCTATAACTGACGTAATTGGATGACATCTGAGAAGAAACTATCATTTACCACTTGCTCGCAAGCTCCATCAAGGACAGTGAGTCCACTCCGGAGTCTGAATGTCCAGAAGAGGATGCGTCATCCGCATCAGTGTCACTGTCGGTATCATCGTCGTCACTGTAATCATAAGGATGCATGCCGTTCGTAGGGTAGCTGTGGATTTCGTCCTCATCCTCGTATCCGCCGAAGCCAAGGTCTGCCGCAGAACCGCTCAACTTGAGACCTACTTGAAGTCGTTATCAGCCACACTGCTCTGATTGTTTTAGTGATACACTTTGAGCGGCGAGGAAACTCACCACCAATCCATGCCAATCGTAGCTCTCCAAACGGGATATCTGGGTCCTCTATCTCACCATCGACGAACATGTCATCGATGATTATGGCAACATCATTGAGATCCGCCAATGCAGCCTGTAATCGCTCCTCGGTAATTGCTGTGCTCAAGGCGATGACATCGGTGGCAGTGCGATCACGGAGGCGCACAAACGGGGCTGCATGCCGGCCATGGATGGTGGTAAGATCGTCTTCGTAGATGGGGGCGTCCATCCTGACTGGCTGTCAACGCACTGCTACGAGACGGACTCGTTGTTCAGAAGCAAAGGAAGGAAGGAAGATGGACGTGGGCCTGAGAGGAAACGGGAATAAGTTGACGGAGCCGCTAGTGGCTTTATCTTCGAGTCTCGTGCCCTTAGGAGCACGTCGAAGTCTTTCAAGGCAACGCACCGCTGGTTCCGGGAGAGAATCGATGGTAGGACGGACGACGAGGCAAACAAACCACCGACCGGTCGTTTTGCGCGGAGGGCATGCACCTATCCGCCGCCCGGACCTGTGGGACATTCCATTGCCGGCCCTTTCTGTAACCCCGCTTGGAATAGCGTGCGATGTTGGGTTCTTTACCGTCGACGGGCTGATGCGGCTGAGCGGGATGGACGTGCTTGCGGAAACGGCCCGTCGAGGATGACACGCGTCATGATGGATCCCGGAAAGCTTTGTATACGGCGGCTGATTTGCCTCGCGGAGATGGAGGTGGGGATCGAGTAGAGCGGAGAAGAGTGGGTGACTGTGCGACAATAGGCGACCCCTACGTGTCGAGCATTGCCAAGCCCGTATGTGGTTGAGTCTAGCCGCTGCGAATTATCAGTGACATCAGAAGCAGTTGTAATGTACAACGTAGGGTCTTGACCGGTACGGACAGCCGGGCCGCCTGCAAGTCATTCATCCGGCCCGTAAGCTGCTCCGGAGGCCGAGACACAGAGCTTCTCCTTTCAGACCTGAATGCCGGCTTGATGATGGAGACGTGGAGCTCGTAATTCCAAAGGCAATTCTGGTGGTTGTGGAACGAAGATGCGAAACACTTTGGCCCTTGCTTCCCTTTCTTCGCTGGCTCTTTTATTTTGATCTCTGCAAATCCTACGGAGACGCGTCGCGCCATGCCGGCAAATATATCTGCCGCAATCAGATCCATGGAGGAGAGCTGTGCGGATTTGACGGGCTGCAGACGCATGCCAACCTGTCCTGACCCCAGTACAGCATACATTGCACCACCAATGCAGCACATGCATGATCAGTAATCACCAAACCCCGGTCATCGTTACAATTCGAGGGAGTTGGAGCTGAAGGGGCAACTGTCGACGATGCCTTCAAGGGTAGCACAACATTCGAAACATGGGGCTGCGTGAGAGTGATTCCATCCTCACGCTGCACATGCTGCATGCTGCATCGATCAGGGTCCGCAGTAAATGAGGCGCACTTGCTCGATGATACGCGCAATCCCCAGGGGCAGCTGACAGTCGAGATGCAAGGTAGCTACGCGAGATGTTATGCAACTTGGCAAGGAAAAGTGGAAGCCTGGAACTTCTTGAAAACATCCACTGGTTGCACGAATGTCGCACCTCCGCTGGGAACTCAACATATCGTGTATTCTTGGCGGCGGTTACGGGATCCATCCAATCCGCCAAGGGTCCGACATAGTCAACGGATTATCGGGTGGGAGCAGATTCACTCGGCCCAAGATGGCACAATCAACCTTCGTGGCCTTACGCGAAGGAAAAGTTTATCAACTGCTCGAGTGAACTTCCGAATGAATGTACTTTGTGACGAAAGGCCCTTTTTGAAGTGTTCCATCAGTATTTCAACCTATTAAATCAGTTATACAATTGGATCGTCCTCGCCGGTAGTGAGCTTTCATCGTACCAAGCACACTGAAGCATGACACTCAGCATTTGTAGGAAAGTGGCAGCGAGCGGCAACCAAGAAGGTTGGCCTATAATTCTGAGACTTGGGCGTGAGGAAGCGGATAGGCGAAAGGGGAAAGGTGACTTACTATGCTGCTGCAGGCATCTTTGAACCCCCCTGGCAGTGGAACAAGGTGATGATATTACTTGTCAATTGGAAAAATGATGGGACAGAAGCATGGAAAGCGGTACGGAACACAAGGTTCGACTGTCTCCGGGAGGCCGTTGAAGCAGTGGCGGAAGATGCGCCCTTGCTGGTAATAAGGCGGAGATTATCACGCGCAGCAGGACAGGAATGTCGGTTAGGTGCAGACGCTCCACCATTGTGCTGGCGGAAAAGAAGGGTAGGTAGCTCGAGGCGAGCAGGGTTGTCCTCTGCGGCAATGATGCTTGTCATTCTGGATATGGCGACCCTGTTCCGTCAATACATAATAGAAAGCCGATTATACTTTGGTTGACAGCTGTCAGCGGGAAGAAGCGAGCTGCGACGAAAGCCAAAAGAGAATCTGCTTATAATGTCATGGCTCAATGAAGGCCAAGGTTGATGACATGGGAAAATGATCATCAAAATGTTCTCCCATCGCATTTTCGGGCTGCTGTGCAACGCAGTTCTGTTTCAAAGACTCACGAGTCGTGGGTCAGTGGAGGCCAACACGGGACATAGGCTGGGGAGCGACAGGAAATTGGTTACGGGTCGTCTCTTCATGTGGTCAGTGGTACTTAGAAGCAACGTGAGAGGAGCAGCTGACCATGGAATGATACGGCGCAACGACCCACCAATTAAAATGATAGTTGAAGTATTGGAACTGGATATGACCGGGTTTCGAAGCGGTGATAGCGATCAATATGATTGGTCATAGGACGAGGCTGTGGAGCTTTCCAGTTCGGCGGAAGCAGTAGACGCGACAGGGCGTTTTGAGCGTAAATAGAATATGATAGCAGGAAACGAGTCTCGGTGGTCAAAGTGCGAGTAATGTTGCAGCAGGCGACGAAGATCCCTCTATCGCGTGTTGTAGGAATCGTCCTAGTGCATTGCAGCAGGCTGCAGCACACCGCATGACATCTCAGGCGAGCGGCAGCGAAGGCAATGTAGTTGATGGCTGGAAGTCGTCGCCAGTAGCAGACAGACATCGGGGCCGTGCCTAGATGCGTCAGTGGAAGGGTGAAATATGAGATGTCGGCTGGGGCGAAGCTCAAGGAAGAGCTGCTGAAGACGGAAGGCTCGCTTCGCACAGTGAGCCCCGCACGAAGCAAGGAGAAAAAACACACGATCCGTTGCCGCGCCGGCTAGCGGCGCGAGTAACGCGGGTGGGCAGGAAGATCGTCGGCGCTATCCGAGCAGAATGAGCGGCTCGACGACGTAGTAATGGAAAAAGTCCACGAGCGCGCGCGAGACAGCAGTAGCACGCGCAACGGCGGTGCAGATGAGCCAGACGGCCGGTGCGCACTCCGGCAAAAAGTGCGGCCGCAAGCCACGACCTTACGCCTTCATTTCTCTCCACCGTGACCTCTACCATCAACCAGGCCGCCCGCACCACGAACCCGGATCTCGCTTCAAATCATCGTTACAGCATCTCAATCGACCATGCGTGCGACCGTCGAAGCCACTGACGCGCCCGCCGCTCGAGGCCTAGCGCCCACCTGCAGCTCGCCGTCTGGTTCCCTCAACCCCCAGCCGAAAAGCCCTAAACAAACAATGAGCCTGTCGCAGTCACGCCAACGCTTTAGCACACGCTGAGCGCTTCCCCGCTCTCGTGTCGCCCATACTTATCTTCTCGCTCGCTCGCTCTTCCCGTCCATGCCTCTACCCATCCGCTCCCGGAACCGCCGGACAACATGGTACGTCGCTGTGGCATAGCCAAGCCTCATCCAGCTGACCAGTCAAATAGCAGCGACAAGAGCCACACACCCAGCCACCGCCGGTGATCAGGCCGCGCCCGCAGTATCAGCAGGATGAGCAGTATCGACGGAACCAGCAATACCGCCAGCAACAGAGCCAGAAGCTACAAGAGAAACCCACTACCTCTTCTCTCTCTCCGCCGTCCAGAGTTCGTCATCAGCCCAACCAACAGGCACTCTGCCCTCAATTCTGACCAATATTCTCATCACAGACCACCACAGCCCCTCCTTCTCCGAGCGCCGAAAACTGCACATACTCGTCTTTGATGAGAGACAAATGTGTCTACGAGGTTGAAGCCGGTATGGAGAATATCAACATCGACGAAGACTGGATCGCTCGAAACGGCGCCTTCGCTTGTATCTGGGCCTTGACTTACAAGCTGGGCGACACAACCGTCTCTGAACCTGTCAAAGTTCCCACGAAGAATAACACGAGAGAATAAAAAGCTATTTGACAATGAAAGGTAATGAAAAGGAACGTATCAAAAGCAATCTCATTACGTCCGTCATTCTTGGAAGTTCTTCAGCGGCTGATGGGTTTGATTGAGCCGGCGTACGGTTCACGGTTACCTGCTTTCACGACAGGACGTTCACGATTATTGACATCACGTACTTTGGCGCTGGACAGGTTCGCTGTGCTTGCAGTGCAATCGCAAATTGTTCCTATTATCTTGCTGTCTATCTGCGCGTGATAACGCTCTTCCACGCTCCTTACCCATCGCCACGCTTCTGTACGCTCTTTTCTCTACTTAGTTGACTATTCGAACAGGAATTAACGGTGCAAATCTGCAGCCCCTGGGCACCCATCTGGTCTATCTGCACGTTTCGATCGGGTGCAACATGTGTTGCATTTTCTGCAAGGGACACACAGTTCACACTTCCCCGATCGCGCGCCCTGCAGCCATACCAGCGCTCTGGTCATTCGCCTCGCCGCCTCTCTCCCACCTTCACTGCCGTCGCCACTTACTTCAGAACAGCTACTGAGACACGGAAACATCGCGGCGATGCGTCCAAGACGGCAACCGCCACTAGCTTTCGCGCCCCCCAACGCAGATTTTGGGCCGTTGCACACCCAAACATAGCACTCATGCCAGCATACCTCTGCACATGTGTCTCCACATCATGCTGCCAATTATTCATACGTCAAGCCAGGGATTTTTCCGCCCTGCTCAGCTGCACAACTCTCACCTTGCCTGATTTTGTGAGTATCAAAGGGCGCTCGAACTACTGACTGTGGATCTGCGCCTGGAGATTATAGACGCCATCTGGCCCATGGATACCGCTAGTGCAAACAATGAACGCCGCGTGCGGTTCGTGACACAATATTTATTTTTGGCTATGGCCTTGCTTCTAGACGAAGAAATCGAGAAAGACGTGTTTATTCTACCAGCGGCCGATCGCTTGCTTCTATGCGCATGTTTGGAACCGGTCCCATTTGATGGGCCAGTGACATCCAGGGGGCGGTGGCTCTGTCATGTACAGCCCCATCTTGCGGGAAGATGCTAGCGCAGAAATCGACACAAAGGAACCTGAACTTCGCCCAGCGAAACAACAAGTCAGCATCGGGGGCCTATGCTCGTTTCGGTGGTGTGATCAGTCAGAAATGTAGATTTTCATACGGGATGACTGCTGTCCAGCAATCGAGTGCGAAATCAATTGGTTTATGGAATATTGTTCTGTACTGAACTGTGTTATGGGGGCAAGTGAGTGGAGGGATGGAGGTATTGAGCGATTCGGGCCGACACCACAGCCTTAACCACTATAAGGCGGCGATACACGGATTTTCAGCCTCTAAACTGTTCAAGCTAGCTTGGGGCTAAGAATACACATTTACTGACGGTGGTCCCGAACTAACTTGCCGATACGCGTATAGGTTTCCGCCCCCAACGTGTCAGATATGACATCATAGATCTGAGCCGTGCACACGCATTCTCCTCATTCGTCTATCTGAGTACTACCAGGTCGGGGCTGTGCTGTGAATTGCATGGCTTGGGTAGAAGCCGTGCTCATGGTGGAGGATGATAAAACGCCGACACGCCCTTCGTTCAGAACTCAAAACAACACTACTTTTCATTCTGCACATTAACCATACAATTGCAATTAACGCAGCCTTACGGACATCCACATACACCACTTGTCGCTTGTATCCAAAGCCACATACACCATGAGCTACGAAAAAGCTCCCTACCAAGACTCCGAGAAGTCCTTCCAACAATCCGAAAAGTCCTTCTTACCACCTCCTCCTCCATACACGACCGCCGCATACCCTCAACCCGCCGGACTTGTCGTTCCACCGCAGCATACAGCACCGAATCAGGCTTACTACTATCCCGGTGCCCCTTTCGCTCCCTCCACAGGATACGCCGCTCCACCACCACAGGCCCAGAATCAACAAGCCTACTATTACCCCGGCGCTCCCTATGCTCCCTCCACATCTCCCTACCCCACCGGCGGTGCCCCCCCAGTAGCAGCACCAGCTCCTCCTCCTCCCCAGGCCTCCTACCCCTCCTCCTCCAGCAGTAGCCTCCGCGCCTTCCCACCCACCATCAACGGCTACTACAGCTGGAAATCCATGACGACAATCTACCTCGGCCCCAGCAAATCCGAAAAGACGCACGCGCTCAAGATCCACGACAAGCTCTTCTCCTCGAAGCAAACCCTCGCGCTCCACGCCGGCCCCACCCCCGAGCACCCCATCCTCGTCAGCGCCTTCTCCCGCGGCCACAAGGACCAGGAGTTCACCGTCACCGTCCCCGGCCGCGGGCCCGGCGGCGCCGACATCGTGGTGCCGACGAGCAGCATTAAGACGGGGAAGATGAGCAGGGCGGCGCGGTTCGACGTCGATGTGGGCGGTGGGAGGAGGGAAACGTTCGAGTGGCGGAGCAGCCATGGTGAGGAGATCAGCGCCGTCGCGACGGGCTACTCGTTCGGCTGGAAGCTGGTGCGGTTGTCTGGCGGCGGCGCCAACGGAGGGCCGGTGGGCAGTGGGCATGGTTTCTCGAGCGATGGGAACGAGGTCGTGGCTGTGATTGCGCACAATGCGTCGTGCAGCATGTCGAAGGGGATGCGGTTCTCGTTTTTGGGGAGCGGGTTGGCGGGCGCGTTTGGAGAGGTGTGGGAGATTGTGGCGGTGGGATCGGCGCTGAAGCTTTGGTATAGGGATGTGGAGCACATGGCTTCTGCGGCGTCTGGTTGAGCGGGTTCGGGTTTGGGGAAGGGGGAAATTGCGGAAAGGTGGTATTGGTTTCTGCACATGACTTGATGACAGATTGAAATGCACTTGTATAGCAGTATTTCAAGTTGAATAGTATATATCTTTGTACATATTTGGAGCCCAGGTGAATTCACATCGAAGCTCTTGGCCTTTTTCAGATTTTATCTAAACATTTTCAAATTACTCCGCAACATTTTTGCTCCATAATCTACATTGCTAAAAACAAAACAAGATACCCACTCATTGACAAAACAGAAATTTGGACGTGGTGGTAGTTGCAGATGTTGCTTGCTAGCCAAAATCCCTTCTCGTGTGTAAAAAAAAAAAAACACTTTCTTCCCGGACTCGCAAACAGAACAATGCCCCATCCATTAACCTCGCCAACTACCGCATCACTTCACTCGTTCCACTCCTGTGATTTGTCGTCTTGACTAGCTACATTAATTTTATTCCATCAGGAAAAAGATGAACCCCAGTTCTGTCACTGTAGTGAAATTCTGCCGAGTCTTAGTAGTATCACGGACATATTCGGTGTAGATGTTTCCTTCCTCAACGTCGAACTCCTCTCTGGATGGGACTTCGGGCTGTTCCTGTCATGTGGCATTCCTAAGGCTTTATCTGCAGAGACCTTAACCCCCTCCGTTGCTTCTCGGATCTCGCAGCAGCCGTCCGTTTAAGGCGCGGGGGTAGCGGCGATGCCCGATGTACCGTTGCATACCCGTGCGGACTGCCTTCAAGTTCATCTGCCAGCTTCGAATTTGGCGCACCGAAGTTCAGCACCAATGTCTTGACTGTGGCCCCCGAGGCTTGGACGGATTCAGTGAGCTGCTTGAATGCTGAGAGAAACTGAAGTTGCCACTTCGGGTCGCCTCCTTGTAGTCGGTGAAGGTCCTCGCTCTCGATAATGACAATGGATCTGCCTATTTTGCACAGGATTCGGCCGAGGAGGTCTAACCATTCCTTTTCTGCGTGGTCTGACTTGAGTTTGTCGAAATTGAATCCGTCGTGCAAGTCGGGCAAGATGTTGCTGTGGCGGCGAATGGCCTGACAAACAAGTGACCTCATGATGTTTTCAATCGACGGCGTGTAATCAGCAGAGCTGGGCTGCGAGAGTGTGTAGAGGGTCTCACGGTGCTGTGATTGGATATGAGAGATCAACTCAACGGCCAGACTCTTGGTTGCCGCATTGGCGCGGGATCCCGATTGCAGCATCAGCAGCGACGATCCTGGACTTGATCCCCACAAATTCAAGGCCGCCATGACGCTTCCAACGTCGAACACGTATCCGGGCTTCTTCTGGCGATTCTTGGACAAGACCTGCTGCTTGTGCAGGTTTCGCTCGGGATCGATTGGTGGGTTGAGCTGCACAAGGATCTCCTGCTGAAAGCAGTATACATCTCGGAATCCCACAGGCGGCTTTTCCACAAGAGATTTCGTCGCGATGCCAACCTTCAGCACGTGGTTGATCTTTTGCTCGCAGCTCAAAGCATGTCTGCTGATCTGTTGGACACCATACTCGAGTCTTTGCAAGCGTAGGTTGATGTCGTCCACACCCCCTCGAACATCCACGACTACGCCGTGGACGTCCCGGAGTTCTGCCCAGTTGGCGTGGTTGGCGAGCGTAGTGATGGTGTCGGCGGCCTTCTTGACTTGCTGTAGGGTGTCTCTATAGACGACATCGAATGGACTGACAATGGAGAGCAGTAGGCGCGTGGCTGACCGGTGCTTGTACCAGGGGATGACACTGACGAAGAATTTGAGAATATAGGCGTACAGGGCTGCTACGGCCTGTTTCATGTGCTCTGTTTGGTACAGCTCCGCGGTGAGTTTAACTTGCGCTAGTATGTTGCCGATGTCGGTAAGGGCTTGCGCGAGTTTCTCCACAAGTTCATGATGGTTTATGATTCCCTGAAATAGTAGTCAGAAGAATGATCACCCAAGGAGAGATGAGGCAAGATGCTCACGGTGAAAACCAGCTTTAGGGTTCCCCAGGCTAGCGATACATACTCTGGGTGGTGCTGCGCCAAGGTATCGAGGACACGCTCGTAGTGCGCGACGCGAGCGGAGAAGCTGTACAAACAATCCAAAACCTTCTTGCGTTTGTATCCGTGCTTGTTGTATTCGCCCTCCAACTGGCTCACAATTTGGAGAATGCTTTCGGGAGAATTGGCTGAGAAAATGATCTTTAGGCCGTTAGAGTCCCCTTTCAGATCCTTCTGCAGCGTATGGACGGCTTCATCGTAAGCCTGGCGTGCAATGTCATTCGTACTACAATTATGTAAGTAGATGATAAGTCATAACGATAAGTCAACCTACGGTTGAATTGCCAACGGCAGATATGCGGCAGTAATGCCGTCGCTCAGAGGAATCGTGGAAGTCATGGGTAATGCGAGAGTAGGTGAGACGCAACAGCCGGCCCGCGCCAGGCGCGAGGTGCATTGTCTTCTCTCCATCAGCATAGCTCCATTTCTCATCCAGTGAGGCTGAGCATTAAATCACGAGTCGCATATTCCCACGTCATCTGCAGGTGCGTCAAGACGAAAAAGTGCAAAGCGCAGCCACTCTGGGGGCCATTCGATACGCCTCAGCGGCAAGACGAAACATAGGTGTTTGATACGCTGAGATAGACCACACCCGATACCATATGACGCATATGATTGGGCATTACTAATCCCTCAACCGCTTGATGAGGGGTAAGGATCACCGGCAAACTTGGCCCCGAAGCATGCAGTTGCCAAGTGCGGCTGAGCAGCTCTCAGCCTGCGACAGGCACCGGCAGGCAGCAGCAGCATTTCCGCCGGCTATTGCGCGTCTCATAATTTTTGCCACAACTTTCTGCAAAGTTTTCAGCCTACGGTCTGTCCATGAATGAACCGCATTTCACACCCGGCCACTAGTAAGAGAATGAGCCAGCACCAGCATGGAAAGAGTACAGTCTGATCGTTCGAAACTCTCTGCTTTGGGCGCACGTCGGACACCAGATGTTTCCCTTGCGCTGTCGAGCTCCCGCCTCGGCGGCGTCACGCGAGACCCCCATCATGAACCCATCCTTCAGTCAACCGCCTCATCAACACAGCCAGGGCTTGCTCCCACACAGCGATGGAATAATTCAAGCATAAGTACACCTCGCGGTCCTAGATCATCAAAAATCCCCGGGAAGAATATGTACGGCTCTTTGAGTTCGGCCATAGGTCCATCGAAAGATTGTTCACATGTCAACTACACCGTTTCTGAGGATGCCACGGAGTCAAATTTGCTCAATAAACTCTCAAGGATGCTCGCCATTCTAGATGAGTCAATATTGATCCGTTTATTCGTGATCACAAATACGGAAAGCTACGAGGAAGACCAGAATTACCAAACAGCTCACCATATCACGCCCACCAAAAAAGGTGCCATGCCAGACGCTCCCTATACCTTCAACGGCCCCTCAAACTCACCAGGATTGGGATACCCTACGGCCGTCGGTCAAGATGCCGATATTTTACGTTCGGCATTTGTTGCAAAAAAGCAGATTGCGACGATGAATGCCGAATTCGCCAGTTGGGTATTGAGTTCCCATTAGAGTAGTCCGCACTCCTGTCTAACAATCAATGCAGATTACTTCAGAACGCATAGGTGATATCCTTCACTTAGGTACATGCGTCTGATAGCATGGTATTAACAGCTTTCTCAAGGTCTTACAAAACGGCAGATGTGGTACGACCTCGCTTCTCGGCACCCCAAATTAGACGAGCATAAAATACGATTTGTAATAGACTACTGGTTGCGCTTTGGTGTTCTGAGAGAAGACGAAATAATTTCTGGTGGAGGTATGGAGGTAGTTGTCTCAAGATATCCATGAAACGCTCACTAATCGACATCACAGGCTACTTGAACATCGTCAGTCACGCTCTCTACGGCGTAACGGCTTTCAGTGAGGTGACACGAATGTTTAATGCGCTCACTGGACCAAGGAAGCACTGGGTTAAAGTTTCAGACATTCTGAGATCCATCGCCTCGTGCGATGATCGCGCAAACCTCCAGCAAGTTCTACTGAGCATTGATAGAGAACGTACAGGAGTTATTGACAGTCTGTAAAAACACGGCAATTAGTCACGTAAGCTAATTAGTATGCAGTTTCCAACTGGATCGATTACATGCATTCATTTGCCTAGAAGAGAGAATTGGTCCACAAAACGAGAGTAGAGCAAGGTCCCAGATCCAACATTTAATGAGCTCGAATATTTCCGTCCATGGCGATTTCATCATCCGTGTATCCTCCTCGAGTCTTGACCAGATACTTCTCGAATTCATCTGCAACTGAAATAACTCGCTCGAAGTGGTCGAATCGCAGCTTCTGCTTCTTGTAGAAGGCAAGCTGCCGTGCAGTCTTTATCATATTGCGAATCTGCCTTCCGTTGAGTTCGTGTTGTGAGAGCAGATGGATGTGTTTATTCAACTCGTTCACTACGTTTGTGTCCTCTTCGGGAACCAGAGCATTGATAAATTTTGACCAGATTTTGAAACGTTCTGCTTGGCCGAGGGAGGGGTAGTGAACGGCGAGCTGAATCCGGGATTTGAAAGCTTCATCAAATTTACCGACGCGGTTGGAAGTAAGAATAAGGATGCCATCATAGTATTCGACAGCCCGAAGGAACACTGAGACCAACGCATTTCGCGTTAGGTCAGCGTCGGAGCGCTCCTCCAAGAAGACGTCTGCTTCATCGAGAAGAACTACACATCCCCATATCGTACCGATGTGGAAGACGGACTCGAGGTACTTTTCCACGGCCTCCGGATCCGTGCCCATGTCTCCACAGGTCACGCGGTATAGGGGTTTCTCCGTAAGTTCTGCAACGGATTCCGCTGTAAGTGTCTTACCTGTGCCGGGACTGCCGTGGAGTAGCATCACTAGACCGTTCCCTTTGCCCTCGATTAGATCCGTCGATCTCAGAGTCTGGGTATGGACCGTAACCAGGGCTTCAATGATCTCCTTTTTGTCTCCGTCTAATACGAGCCGCTCAAAGGCAGTGGCGTTCCAATCCACTTCCTCGATGCAATCGACCAATAAAGATCCTATGCAGCGGTCAGCTTCAAAAAGACAAAATCTGTAGCACGAGTACATACGCCACTTCTTATCGTGAAAGCCATATCCCAAGACCGTAGCTGGAAGGAGCACGGGGAATTCATTGCCAGGAGGGTGCTCCTTCTCCATCTCTTCCCCGCTGAGTGAGTTCTGCTCAGACGGCTCCTCGGCATTCAAAGCATGCAGAAGCTGGTACGTCTTCATGTCGACCATGAATCTCGGATTCGTCTACAAAAGGTTAGTAATATAGTTGGAGATGACCTAGGGGTGTTCATACAGTGCGGATTTCGAAGGATGAGTGCTTTGCATTGTAGCTCACAAACTTGCGAGATCGAAGCCGCCAGAATCTCTCTCCTCTCTCCCTTAGACGTTTTTCGAGACCGGTCTGATCGAAGCGGAGCGGATAAATATTCAGGTCCTTCACATCAATGGTTTCCTCGCCCCCCGGAGGCCATTTCACGGTATGAATGCTTTCCTGCTTGCGGAAAAAGCCGTCGAAAACCCAGGTCCAGCACTGCAGTTCGAGTTTGGGACGAATGCTCTCAAGCTTTCGACACATGTATGCCTGCGGCTGGTTGTTTTGAATACCGACGACGACCTGATTTGGTCCGAACAATTTCTGGAAATGCTTTTTTGAGACCCGGCCACTGACAAAGAGCTTGTCTGCTTCTGAGTACTCTTCACCAAACTCCTCATCGAGGTATTCCTTCAAAGCCAGCAGTTGGTATTTGCTTGTGTCCTCGTTTTCGGCGATGTGGTCGGCTATGTTTTGCCGCTGATGGTAAAGGCTTAGGTATGGGGCATCCATGCGCATCATTCCTTTAGTCGGGTCAGAGAGATCGCGAGGAGGAGGCGGCATCAATGATCCTCGCGGAGGCGGCAGAGGATGGGGCGGAGGGGGCGGCTCGGAGTCCTTCTTAGGCTTCAATGTCGGATCAAGCTTCTCGAGGCAGTGGCGCAATGTATCGGAGAGCACAACAATACTCTCGTGCTCTGCCTTTGCCTCTTTTGCATCACATGCTAGAATAAAGAGAAAAGGCCAGACTCGGTTCGACACGGTTTGGTCCGCGTTAGGCAGCCGGGTACGCACGAAGTCCTTTTTGATATCGGCGTGATACTTGCCGCAGTGGTAGACTTTGTATACCACCAAGCACACGTTTTCTTGCTGTTGTATGTAGCTATTCACATCTTCAATTGGCTTCTTTCCGCGCAATGCGCTCGCTTTGCTGTCTCCGGTGAAAAGGCGGGGGCGGTCGAGGAAGGAGGCGGAGATGGCATGGCCTTCGTGCGCTTCATTGGACTCGCAATCGACCGTGTGAATCACCAAGTGCGCAGCCTCTATGGACAAATCTGCGGAATCAGCCTGCTGGGTGCCTTCGTGGTTAGGAGCGTCTGTCCGGGCCGAGCTGGCAGGATCCTTCGGGCCGTCCATGGTTGAATGATACGAGATGCTCCGTTGCTGGATTCACAAAATAGATTGCGAAATTGCTGAAACACGCTTCGACGGGCGCACGCAGCATACTGGGCGCTGGCGCCGTTTTTGTGCATAATCCGCCCCCACATGCGGAGGCAAGGCTGAATCTTCTCGCCCGTCTCATGTGCCGCCAGCAGTGCATTTGACAGGGATATCACGAGAGCGATCACGGCAGGAACATTGAATGAGGCAGCCTTTTGTGTTGTCCCGCTCTAGTGGCGCAGTTGCCTAAAGTTCACATCCCTGCGGGTGTCAGCACGAAAACACTCACAGACACTCAAATCAACGAGCCGCGCAGCTGCCGCTAATTTGCATCCTAGAGCCAGTAAAAAGAATTCGCGTGTTGGGAGTGCCTTTTTCCAGGACAAACGGCGTTTCACTTGCGGGAAATGTATGTCCGTTCAAGTAGAAAACTTGTATCTCCGTGTCAATGTTCGCTCGTAGAAAGATGGGAGTGTCCTGCGTGTTGCACCCATTGTGATTATCGCTCCCTTTCGCATCTCCACCCTCGCATCCCCACAACTCCATAGCTCCGCGCTCCGTCAGTCTATTCCCGAATACATCTGCAAACTGCATTCCGTTGCCACTCTCACAACGTCAAGTGCCCGACCGATCGTTATCCACTCCTCGTACGAACCAGCCTCAGCCTCGCCTACCGACCGTCCTCGGCACCGCCCGCGCTGCGACCGTAGCCCCGTTTCGCCCACCACGCTGCCTCTGGAACACGATCGCCACCGCGTTCGCCCTTCACAATGCTTGCTTATTAGGCAGCAAGGTGCACCTGTGGGCTGTCGGTGCTATAAATAAGGATGTTGTTTTACGGGCAGAAGGTTCGAGCCATGCCGTGTCGCTGGCAGATGTCGCGTGAGGAAGCTGGTGAGCTTGAGGCCACCTCCGGCGGAGCAAGGGTACTTGCTTTGCTGCAAGTCCTCCAGTGTATCCCGCTGCATCCACCACTTTCAAGATGCCAGTTGCTGCTCACTTCGCTGGCCCAAGCTGGGCGCGAAGCTGCCATCTCCATTAGATTGACCTTTCCCGCCGTCGCCGCCAACGTGACGCTCTGTGTGGTTGAGAATGTGCAATTTGCAATGCCACATTCACGTCCGGATCATGGCTTGAACTACGAAGGACATGAATAGAAAACAAATCCACGCTTGCTTTTGGCTGACACGCCCCTCTGTGAAAGCTCACGATGACGCCGCCTGCAGGGGATGCCAATGCTCTACAGCCTACAATTGCGCCCGCTGGGTGCCGCCCATGAAATCTTACAAAAATCCAATCTCTACTTTTTGTTCCATCATGCTGCCAACTTTTTGTTTTCTGCTTCATGTCAGCATTTTACAGCTAAAGCTACCTTTCATGTCCATAAGTTATGTTCGAATAATCACTAAGAGAACCGTACCGTGCTTTCGAGGTAGTAAACCTCGTTGCTTGCAGATTAATCATTCACCCATCGTCCTGCAGAGTCAATTCGGAACTAGAGGCTGTGGGAATTCACTCCTCCGTTCCCTCGCCCCGGGCAACGTCGCTTTCGAAAGCGGACAGCAGAGGAAGCGCGCGCTAAACCAGAAAAGATATATCGTACCCCAAAGTACCAACAGGGTGCAGGAAATTGATCACCAGCATGCTCGCGTGTAACAATCAATCCCCCTTTCCAGATGCGAGGAGCTCACAGTTTACCGCAACGCCGACACTACCATTTGCTTTCTCGTCCCGTCCACCGCACGAAACCTCACCATCGGCCGGGGTCTCACTCTTATTTATTCTCCATCGCAACAACACAGAATCCAACCTCCTATCCAATTCCTGTGGGAGCCTCGGCTAAGAGAGGTGGCCAGGCCGGCGGGACAATTCATCTCGTCAAGTTTTCCCCTCTGGCCCTCAACGGAGAGGCTGACAAACAACGGTCGCCTTTCCGGGCTCTGAAAAGAAATCAACTACTCTGATACTTTTGACCAGCCTAGAGCGAGGCCTGATACCAGCCCTAAGACAATAGATCGGCTGCGGGGAGCGAATGGTAAGACGTCTCATCGGCTCTTTCACGGGCACTTGCAGCAACAGAGACAAAGACAGCGCCTACTCTGGTAGGAAGATTCCTTTCACTTTTTTAAATTGTTTTTCCCGAAGCTCCTAGACTACAAAACGGCCAAGCAGTACCGTCTCATCAATCCACTTCAACAGGTACAAGCCGTTCAGCAATATGCAAGCAAAATCGCAACCAAAAGCCGCCGTATATCTTTTCAGAGGTTTCGCTTCTGCCTCCACATCCTGATAATTTCCTTCGTCTTTTCCATGCTGTTATCATATATTCTCTTAACCAAAGGTGCGCCCAGCCTTTCGCGTTCTGCGTTCCGCCAGGCGGCTATTTCTCAACCGTCTCTCCACAACACTGGGACGGCTCCAGCTCACGCCGACAGACGGGGCACCTCGGCTTCTCTTCCTCCATAAATTGGACTAGGCAGTCCTGGCAGTATGTGTGGCCTACGTCATGATTAGCATTGGACCATCAGCGAGAGAGAGGCCAGCCTATCAACCGCACCGCAAACCGTGTATGCAACCTCCGTCTCGAGTTTCTGGAGGCAAACGGGGCATTCGTCCGTCTCGAACGGCGTCGCGAATCTGTGGGCGTTGGCGGCGTGCATGATGGCCCTAGGCGGTAGTGTCGGTCCTGGCGATGGATGAGGTCTTTTGGACTTCTTGGTGGGTTTTGTGACCTTCACGGCTTTCTTGCGGCGCAGGTTGGTGGTGGAGAAAATCCTGGTGCGCCGTTTCTTGGTGGGGGGCATGGTGGTGATCGTGATGGATTAAGAGCGTGGGGATGGATGAGGAGAGCTTGCGAAGGGCGAAATGAGTTGAGTCGATCTTAAAGTTTCGATGAGCAGAACGATTGATGGTGATTTTCTCTAGGTGGGAGGCGGTGAGTGTGGTCGCCAATATGCAGGTGTCCGGTCAGCTAATCTGTCGCCGGACAGGCAGCACGCGAGCGCGTGAATGGGACTGTGATCGCCAGAATCAAGGCTTAGAGTAATTTTAACACTCTTGAGATAAAATTATGGACCAACGGACCTCTCAATCAGCAGTCACCGAGTCCGCGTGGAGTCAATCAATTCCAAGAATCTCGACATGTTCGATGCTGAGGTGCATATGATCTCAATCCTTCAAGGCATCGGCGCTAGTATGTGCGAGACTAAGTGGGTAGCTCGGGCATTTGTGATGGTGGTCTTGATGATGGTCTGTTAGTGGTACTGCGTGGGGATGGTTGGTAATCGGTGACTGTGGGGGTGGCATCGGCGTTTACGCCAAGGTTGGTTATTTCGTTGTTCATGCCGGTGGTACATTTTGAACAATGCACCTGCCTGGCGAAGGTAGAACTAGTGGCTCTGGTGAGCTGCTCAAATGTCTTTCGAATGAGATACGCCGCAATCAGTATGCCTCTACTGGGTCGCCTGGTAAAAATGCAGTGCATTGGGCCGTTGGCGTGATGGCTTGTTTGGCCTCAAGGAGTACAAAGCCATTCCGCTTTCGGTCCCCTTATTGATAATGCGTAATGATTTACGTGATCACCAAGAACGCTAAACCTATCGCAGACAGCCGCATGCTACTTTGAAGTATCCTCGTCGTACTGATCGCCTGTCACTGGAACAACGGTTGCTGTTCTTAACTCGAAGCCGCTTCAAGTAGCCAGTCGGTGCCATCCCAGTCATTCTCGACGTTCGCCCTACCACTCCTAGGCTTTTGGATACCCCTCCCCCTACAGCTGACTTTCACTACTACCTCGCTCTCAATCCAGAATGCAAAACCTAAAAGAAGTTGACTTTGAAGTCATTCTTTTGCTCAACAATTACCACCATGGGGCAGCACATTGTTTGGTCATGCGGAAAAGTTGCTCCTGGAGTAGAGAGCGAGGAAATCATTTGCAAGTCTGATTCGGGTGGCAGTGGAGTGAAGTCTCTTCCGCATATCGCAGGACTCCATTATGGTTCTCCCCATCCATGGTTCTTGTCGACCGCTCTCTAACCCGGTGTAGAAGGTTGATGCTTGGCGCTACTACATTTCGATAATGCCCAACATTCTTCCCTCGATACCAGTGTTCCTGTCTTCTTTTGTCCCGGCCCTTTCTTATTGGCTGACATCACCACAATAGACACGAGATACGCACTGGCTTTTCTAGTAATGGCGCATCATTCCAGAACACGAAAAGAGAGACGGGGTTTGTGCAGGGACATGGGTCGTAAAACTAACGTAACTAACAAGGAAAAAACTTTTACTACAATATCCATCTGGGAGAGAAATTTATTCAAATTGCGACTTTTTAGGCTGCTGAAGTCCCCGTTCGCGGAAATAGCTTTCTCTTAGTCGTTGCCATTCCGACAGCATTTTCTTTGTCCACTGAGCAAGTAGCAGTCAATTGGAAAGACACACTGCTTTGTCCGTTATGAACTCTCCGTGCTTTGAAAAAAGCCATTTGCAATCCCTTTGTACGCTATTTTGACTGCGGCCAGAAAGGCACATCGCACAATGGTCCTGTCAGACCCATTATTCAAGCACGAAAGTTGCCTTCCTATCTTGACGAAAGATGGCGAGTCGACCGAGATTGCGATTCATGCCGACCCTGTACATACATTCATTGGGGGAGAAAACCTTGCCCGCACAGCTTGGAGGCGGAATGAATCCTCGACTGTTGCCTTTTTTTTTTTTTTTTTTGCGAAGCAGTCCCTATATATCATGACCCAGAAGCGAGACGATTATCACGAGTCGCAGACATCCAATTACTCTGAGCCGTACCTCAGTGAGACTCCAATGAACAGAAAGAGTAGTTTGTCAAAGCGCAGAACTAGCACGATCACGCTCATGGACGAGCTCATCAGCCCCACGAACATCGAGATTACCGGGATTTCGAAAATCTTTTCCAATTTCCTTGATACCATAGGAGCCTCAGTTCTTCGGCCGTACCATTTCCCCAGTTAGTTTAGCCGCCGAATCCGAGGAGGGGCGGATCAGGCATTCATTCTGAGTGGAAGAAATGAACAGCGTTCTTTATTTTTGGTGTAACTCAAAGCAGGACTGTCTTACATCGGCGATTCCGGTACGATAAGGCGATCAGGTTCCCGGATCTGGAAGACGATGCAGAGAATGCGATCTATTGGAGCACGACGTCGGGTTGGAAAAAAAGAAAAGATCCTCGGCGGGGGCCAATTCGGATGGCTTGCAAATCTGGAAGCCGGCCCGTAGCGAGCGCTGGGGCGCATACAGCGTGCGCTGAGGGGAAGTCTGCCTGGCCTTCAACCCTGTGTCGTTATTGTGCATGCGGTTTGCTCTGCAGTGCAGTTACAGAAGAATGGATGAGGCCGATCGACGATACTCAAAAAGTTCACGAGTATGGGTGCGGAGATTGTGCAACTCGGAAGATGATGGACGCGTGATGCGAGCAGAAAGCATCATGCGAAACGGCCGATTCTTTCCGCAAAGAAGCAATTGGTGTCTATGTGAGCCTTCTCATATTGAGGGGTGGGAATGAAGCTGGTAGGGATGTGTAAATTGAGAGTTCTTGGTCGCGTATCACGAAGCGCATAGCCGAAACCCGCCGCCTCTCTTTGGTATCGATGGTGGGGCTCAGGGCCTGATTGCTGGCTACACAATGCAACTACTGCGGGGAAAGGCGCGTAAACACCTTATGGGTGACAGGCATCACCATTTTCCTTTCTGGGTCAGCGATTTCCAATCCTGCAAAAGCTGCCTAAATCAGCGCTGGATCACGGAAATTTCGGGGCACAAAGATATCATGATATCAACTTACTTCCAACAGTATACTTTCAGTATGCCGAATGAGAACGTTTAAAACAATTTTGAGGCCGTATCTGGTAACATGTCTGCGTACTTTTTGCTGTGGCACATGTCAAAGAATGCACGTCTCGCGCTATTTAACTCCATGGTTTATAGCCACTACACCATTTCTAGTCAATGGTGATGGATTGTTGTTGAGAGTCCCATCTGTGCTTCCGCTTCATTAATCTTACGGCTGGTAGTATGCTGGCTTGTGCACTTAAGCAGTGCAGTTTATGTGAATGATACTGGGCTGCAGCTCTGCAGGGCAGGTCATTTGCTACCTAATATTTTGCAGTATAGAGTATGGCTCATATCGGGTGACTTTATCAATGTAATTCACTAGACCAAACCACTCTGATATGAATGGCTTTCTGGGACTTTATGAACGCATGACTAGCTTACTAAATTATAGTGAGAGCCAAAATTGAGAGAAACTTTCTAATGCGGGACTGCACTATCATAATAATGAGTACCAACTGTTTATGGCCGAGCTGCTCGGAAGATACATCCATCATGTCTACGCCGCAATCTAGATTGAATTCGGCCCAGCAACGTCATTGGTAAAGGTATTGTGATACTGAGAACATCCCAGCTCCATGTGGCATTGGCGTTGAACCCCCTGCGTGATTTTCGGATCTATCCTTGCCATGCCCCATTTTGTGCGTCATGAGTGGAACTTCATCTTCCCCGTACGCGGAATCCTCCGCCGACGCACTATGCACCCCTCATACCACTGGCCGGTTCTGGAATGCGTTATCAGTATTCACCGCTAATACTATCTACCAGTCAATGATCCGAAGCTGGATGAAAAAGATATAAAGCAAGCTTCCAGAAGGCTAAATACTGATATCCTCTTCAACATTCTCAGAGATTTTCGCAATGGATAGTCTCAATCACCTTACCCGGGCGAGAGTTGAGAAACTCCCGTCTTTGCCATCACAAACCTCCTCAATCACAGCGGGTAACTATGTGATCAAATGCCTTGACGAGGAGATTGTCTACGCCTGGGACAGCCAGATTCAGACTAAAACATGGTTCAAGTCGCCGGTGTGCCCGTTCTCTATCAATCGAAGATAGTCGAAGCTCACTAATGTAGCCACTCGCGCAAGATATGATCCGCTTGATCAGCGGTATCAAGCTATTTGCTGAGTCTCACGACCAAGGCGAATGCGGCGACGAAGAACAAGGGAATTGGACGTGGTTCCAGATTGCCATTCTGGAGAACGAACAGTCAACATCTTCCAAAAGGACTGGAAACAAGGAGCTTGTCAAAACCAGCCATGTGAACTCTTTCTGCACGAAAGACTACACATGGTTGGGTGGGCAGGCTTTCAGAATGGATGAGGATTTCCTGGGCTCCTTAGAGGTAAGTGTGCGCTTGCAATCATGCTGAGACTGACTCTTACGCACATAATTTGCAGGAGGGCAATATCATTGCCGTACGCCTATGTGCCCAGTACGTGGCCTGGAGAATCCATGCGAGAAATGGGTACCTCGTCCTTGACGTGGGGAGCGGCGATGGTTCTTGACCAATCAGAGAGCAAGTTGCCCGATGATCTGACCGGCAACATCATCTTCAAGAGTTACAAGGGTGTGAAGTGAAATTGGACGGAGGCGGGGACGCCTGGAGCGGGGTAGAAAGGTTGTTCCTGGGCTGGTCTGAGAACTGGACGAGGCAGGTAGTTAGCCTGGGGTGAATGTTTCGCACTGCAGTAAAAGAGGAGAAATTGAAAGCGGATAGGAAAACCACTCGTTGATGGGAATGTATGCAATACTCTTTATCTCCAAATTGGAAAACTAATGGCTGTTTCTTTTCGTCACCCATAGAAAACATTTAGTGACAGTTCATCATTTTCCCCGGGTCGTTACGCAAGACTCCCAACTCAGCGCCTCAAGCATTGTTCTTTCTGCCTACCATATATTGCTGAACTGCGAAAGATGCTTCCGCTGCTGCCGCTACTGCGCAGTTGCTGCCCGAGCGTGCTCTTGACTGCGACGATGTCGCGCTCTGCACGGCGTACTGGAGCCGTGGTGAGGCAGCGCGTCATTGGTCTAGGTGGTTTCTGCAGCCGCTTCACTTCGGTGCTCCGCAGATGACATCAGCGAGGGAGTACCTATAGGGCTTGCAAGAAGTCGCGCCGGCGAACGTCATCACTTGCTCCAAAGTTTGGGCTGACTGGCGCAGTAGAAGGTTTCTGATTGACGCGTCGTCACGGTCCACGAAGCGCACGGCGCCACCTGCGGAACCAATGGCCCATCCTTCTCTATGGCCTTCTATCTTGTTGTCTCCTGCGTCTGCCTTGTCCTTGTGCTCCGCCGAACATCTCTCCCGTCTCGGACGTCGTGCTATTACACGTGTGAATGCAGGCAGGGCCTTGAGTTGGTGGGGCGGGTCGCGGACGACGAGCGGTGTGCGGTGCGCTGCGTAGAGGAAACATGACAGCGATCTTGTTTAGACGAGAAGATGGTTCGGCTTCAGCAGCGGCCTCCGGTGAAGATGACAGAGGGCGTGGTGAGAGTGGTCGGTGACGGCGTTGGCTGTGAGATGTTATCCGAGGCCTGAGGTAATTTGTGCTGAGTGAAGGCAGTGCGCGGCAGAGCTGGGTGAGGCTGTGGATAAGTTGTTGGTGGGTGTGAGAAAAAGGTCTCTTTTGTCGCTTTGGGCTATCGCGGGCTTTGGGCGCTTCCCTTTCGCGATCAAGCACGCCATTCTGCAGTTCGGCTTTCTCGCAGTTGGGTCTGCGAGCTCGGTGCGGGAGTCTGCACAGAGTGACTCTGCAGGCGCTTAGCATTGGCGAGGAAAAAGAAAAGCATACGGGCCAGGCCGGGACAGAGTCTCCTTAGGATTACCGACGGCTATGGCGCTGGCAAAAAGAGAATGACCGTCGAATAAAAAAGCAAAATTGAACCCCGCTACATGCGAGTTAAGCTCAGAAAGACTCTTTGGGACCGTCTTTTTTGTCTTCCCTAGCCCGTCTTCGAACCTACGACCTCCTTTATACCCACAGAGGACGGGCGGTAACTTGGGCTGCCTTATTGTAAACCTTCGGGCTCTCATTTAACCAAGCACCACCTCTTCGAGCGGAACTAGCATACCAGATAGCTTAACTGACGGGCTTATATACTACAGTGGCATGCTCAAAATCCACCCATTCCTGCCAGTCACATCCGCAGCGTCAAAGGCGGTCACCATGATCAGCGAAGCACGACTGAATGACTGCCTCACCCTCGTTGATGCCACCGACTCCCCGCACGGCCTGCTCTGTGGCTATTCTACGCAACCAGAGCTTCCGCCGCGCGCCGTCACGGTTCTGGCGCGACTGCACCGCGCGTCTCGACCGTGTGCGCCTCGATCACATCCATCGCGCGTAGCACTAGTGCTGGTAAGGCTGGTCATGAACTTGGGTAGGTTATTGCTCCACTTCGACGGCAATTCGCTGCTGCTCTTGGGCGACATCTGTATTGTGCGTAGAGCCGCTTGCGCAACGACCATTGCTCACATCATCACTTGGACGGCATCTCAGGTACCCTTGCTGGCGTGAGTCATCCGCTTTCTTGTCCATGAGACAGGCTGAGCTCCGAGGTATATGTACCTTCGGCTTCATTACAAGACTTCGTTGGATGGACAGTGGGTACAAATGAATTGATGAAACTTGAACATTTTGTCTACCAGTCCTTCATACTAATACATCAGGACTGCAATGGCGGTTATTGCTGGGAGAATGGTCTTCTCGATCAAAGGCTCTCCGTCCCACGCTGGGGATTTTCCTTGAACGCAGCTGGCCATGCTTGCTACTTCATATTTTGGAGCTTGAAGGATTAATCCCACATCTCCCAAGGCATGAGAAAGGTTATGTAATCGCTACCCAGAAGCGCTGCTCATCCGAAAGTGTTGCTTCTAAAGAACGGGGCCTATGGGAGAGGTTAGGGTTACGCGGAGGCATCCGCGGTGTTTCTAACACTGGAGTCTGTCATTTGCGGCGCGAGCGAAAGTGAAAAGACAATTGCGCGATAACAGTATAGCGTATACAATGGAAGAGCGCGGTATGAGTGCGTGGAGGCGTGGAGGCGCGTCGCGACATGCCGATGAAGGGTACTTGCCCGATGAGCACGCTGACGAATGACACAATCCTAGGGTCGCTCTCGCCGCCTTTGGCCAGCTGACGCGACTCGCCGGGGTCTAATCGCGCAAAGCCTGACCTTATTATGACTTCACCTCTCGAGCTGGACCTCTGCGTTGCTGGCCGGCGGAACAACCAAGCTCTCTGAAGTGAACGCGGGATCAGGAATGGCGCAACACAACCGAGATGCAACGATTCACGCATACGAAACTGGCAAAGGAGTGCGAAAGCAAAATGCGCGATTGAGCAACAGGCACGGCTCGAGCAGACTACAGGCGAGTTCTGCAGTCAAAGGTCAGTGTGAATTTGCCGTCCTGTGGAGCGATGCGATTTCAATAAGGCCATTACGAATGTCAGAAAGATAGGATTATCAACAAAATAATTATCTGTAGAACATCAAACTACCCATCCTTCTGGCTCGTCTTAGCTTCACCATTGGTCGCCGTTGTAGATGGTACCATGTCCATCACAAAGCGCTGGCTACTAGTCACCAGCACTACGCAGAAGTGCGAGCCGTTCGCTGGTGTCCCTCCTCTTGCCGGCCTATGCCGCTTTCCTCATTCCCTGCTCCTCTCACTTGTTTGTGGTCTCCGATATGACTGTTCCTTGTGTGTGGTCCTCTGTGTAGTCTCCGGTATGACTGTTGTCTGTGTGGAATCTCCGATATGATCCTGGGGACGGCATGGAGATTTCTAAAACCTCTCCCGCACGTCCCTCTTGACTTGGGCGGCGCTCGCCACCAACCGTCAGGGAAAAGTGTTTAAGCTACGTCCTGTTCCGCTCGGTAGCAGCCGTCCCGATTCTAAATATTTATGTAGTGTTCGAGATGTGCGTCGCCGTTGAGCCTGGCGTACCGAGTGTCGTCCTCCTCGTTGGAGTGCGGTTTGTGTGTGTTCCTCGTGCGAGTGTCGTTCCGGAAGTGGTAGTGGCGGAGGAGGCGGGTTTGGTGGGGGAGAGCCATTCCGGCATGCGGATGAAGACCTGGAAGACGTCAGTTTTTCCCGGGGAAGAGGAGACATACCAGATTGTGTTTGAAATGAATGTTGGAAGGATTTTGTCGTTGCGCGCATGCGGCACAGTGGTTATCAAAGAGTGGAAACGATAGTGTAGAAGACAGGTGAGCTGGCGAACCGCGACCAGAATATCTACCACCCGGAATGCGCTAGCCGCACTGACCACCCGGCCGCCGGTGGGAAAGCCGCCGAAAAGCCGGCGTCTGGCGCCGCGGTGTCCAGTAACACCTGATCAGTCTGGGCGATCCAATTGGGTGATGGCGTTGTAGCAAACACAAGCACCGCGACGCTTGGAGAGAGCTCTCATCGCGTTAAGCCGGCGCAGAAAAGACTGCTGACGATATCTCATAGCCGTAATTAGTAAATATATCCATGTTCATCAGAGCATTAGCAATTGTCAGCTTACACTTCAATCAAAACGGAGGTACAGCCTACAAAAAAAGGAAAGAAAAAAGACAATAGGGTACCTCGATCCTCATATACCGCACCTCTCGTTTGAGAAAATCTACACCTAACACACCAGCAAAGCTGATGCCATTATCAAGACGTGAATGTGTTATTTTCAAATTCATATTCACATCCGGATAATAACTTCAGATTCCCAGGCAGAGACAATTTAGCGCCATTTGAGACATGTGAAGGACTACTATCTTTGATAAGCAGCTGAACAGCCATTTTCACATAGACGATGGTATTCCTGCATGATCACGTTGAGATGTGCTTTGAGAGGACACATCAAAGAAGAGTTGTTTTGTCTTTAAAGAACCAATCATTGTGTGTGTACATTGCACAGTCCTGGAACACGAACAAGACGCGATTTCTCCTTCTGCTCTTACGAATCAACACAATGGAGGGAAATTTCACGATGCCTATCCAGGCCTTGGTCACAAGCGTACTAGAGTAAGCGTGAGTCTGTGGAGTTTGTATCGCAAATGAGGTCCACGCCTTAGATATGCATGGTCTAATTTCTAACGCACTCAATGTGCTGGGAAGAGACTGCATTTGTGGTTCCCCGCATCTTTTCCAATGGTTCGAGCCTCGTATTGTCCACGCTCTAAACATGCCTTGACTCGCTGCTTCCTGGCCTTTGCTTGACTAATGTCCAGCTGCTGCTAGCGTATGGCCGCCGTGGATTCACTCGCCAACCCCGCGCTTGGCTATCGGAATCTAAAACCGCGTTGTCAACATTGTGCTGTGGCTGCGGGGAGTTGTCATTCATCCCTCGGGAAATGGTCGGGCCATGCTGGTTCTGGGGGCGGATCCAAGCGTCTGAATAGCGGGAATAGGCTTGAAGTAGTCATCTATTTTCGTCTGGGTGAGGCGCAGCCCGGGCGCATCAAGCCCAGGCCAATCCTCCGTCCTAAAGCCAATCGTGTCACCGTCAGAGAAGGCGTCATTGTCTTCCTCAATCGGCTTTCGTAAGGCGAGACGCGCGCGAGACAGTGCGATGTGTTCAGCAATGACGGGCAACTGACGGACCAGCCACGGAAAACACATCTCGGGGGTAGTCGTGTTGTAGAGTTCCTGAGCCTCCGCCAAGTACGTCTATGAGCGTGTCAGTGATATTTCCTTTCAAGTGAGAGAAGAGTATTACCTCTGAAGCCTCGTGATGTTCGCTGTAGAGGCTCAGTGCCAAATTAGCCAACAGCCGAAGCCAGTGAGGGACCATTGTCAATTGTAGTAGGTCGGCAAGAAGGAAGATGCCTTCGTCGCGGGCGTCTGGTCCACAATCTTCAAGCAACCGAATGGCCTCAACGTATTGCGCATTGCGGATTAGAGTGATCTTGCTCATTGACATGGCCACGGCTGAGTGAAATTCGTAAGCAATTCAGTAAGCTTTCCGTGAGCTGCGCAAGAAAGGTGGTGAGTCAAGTCAATTAAAGGCGCTCGATTTGAGTGGAGTAATTGGGCTGACTTCACTTATCGATAAAGATCTGTCCTTCGTTAAAAGACAGTCACTGGTAAGCGAACGGTCAAAATGGAAAGTGATGTGCCGGGCGGAACCCCGCAGCTTTTCAGGCTAATCTTGAAGCTCTAGACCCAACAATACTAAATTACAAGCAGAGGGATCATGGGCTTCTCTCAACCGTCATTCACCACATGAAATGATCCAATGGTCTGCATTCATTCCAGCACGACGATTCGTCATATTGACTGTAATCAGAAAAACACTGGGAAACTTATCTGCATCACTGAAGCACGGAGTATCCACGTCCTATGCTAGAAACACTGCTTCTTCGGCAATATGGTTTTTATTCGCGTTACACATGTTGGGAACATGGCTTCATATTTTTACCTTTCTAACTCTAGTAGAGAGCTAAGTTTACAGCAACCGCTCAACGATAAAGATGAAGTAACTTATTCTTCCATCGGGGAGAGGTCTAGCAACGCAATGAGACTCGGCTTGTAAGATGAAACACCGAATCATTCTAATGCCCATGTAGAAATCCTGATCTCTCTGATTGTTTCTCATCATTTATCATGGGGTCACGACTCATGGATCCGCCAATTCCGCACGGTCTGAAGCAGCTTCCAGAAACTATCACTGCGTCGGAGTTTGAATGCCGCTTCAGCAGGGGAAGCTATGAGAAATCTCCTCACGAGTGACGCACAGCGCACAATTCAGCGGCAGGAGCCACTGTTGGGTTACGCATGATGCACACATAATGCCGAAAGCGGGTCATGTAAGACGCGCTTGCTATCAAAAATAATGTTTTCAATCATACACTTCTGCGGATACTACGTTGAAAGTTCGACCACAGGATACTTCTTTCAGAGCGACAAGACTCTAAAAGACATACTATGGACTTTAGCCTCAACAAGGAGGATGGGGGCATCTATATGTAGTGGAGCAATACTTCAAGCTCCCAGAACGTCCTTACTTTGGTCACCTTCCAATCCTACAAGCAGTATTAGTGTAAAGAGTTATGCAATAGTATTGCCGCACCAAAGTTCACGTCGGTACTCAGTCCTGGCGCACATATGTCATGATGTCGGACAAGGCGCACAAGAGGCTGCCACGCAGCACGCGGGGCGTCCCCAGCGGGTACAACGCGCCAAAGGCGCCAAGGTCCAAGGTCAAACCGACGTTGATCCTCAACGTTCTTAGACACAAAATATTGGTACAACTTGGCTCGGAAGTATTATTCCGAGAATTTGGAGTGGTGTGTGCTTCTCCATGTACCAATCTGCATGCTGTGGGATGGGGGATGCGTGGTTAGGGACCAATCATCGTGAAGTGATATATGCCCGAAGTACAGCATTATTTCCTCTAGTCAGGCTCAATAATGACGTGAGATGATCCTGTTGTAGCATGCTTTAAATTGCATTTGCCTTTGAGGCTAGACTTGTAGCACTTGACACGCAGATTTACCCCGCTTGCTCAAGTTCTGGGAGCGGTGTGTACGAAACAGGATCTGGAGCAGCTAGTGGAGCTCACGTGTGGCAGATGTGCAGAGTGTGTTTTGTATGGAGTCAGTTGCTTAGTATTGTAACAAAGGAGGGGGGGTTGAAGCGTTCATTTGGACATAAATGTACAATTTAAATATTTACAAAGGCGTCCCGACGATAGCTTCAAGTACTTTACATTTGTTACATGATTACATTATTCAGCCGGCCGACATTTTGAACGCTCATGCAACTTTATCTAAGTACGGTTACAATTCCTTTTACTCTGTAGAGTTCTGCATGGCTACGTTGTGACGCACCTGAGATCCAAGTTCTTGCACCGAGCAACTTTCATTACGTGCCATCGTTTTAAGACAATATTAATGTTGTGCACTTCTAGCCTCCCACTCGATCATCCACTTATTCCACTTGTAGTCTAGGCGATCGCGGAGACCCTGCATACGACGTACAAGATCACGCCCGGCCCGTTCCGTGATATCGCCGCCAAGAATCATAACTTGGTTTTCCTTGTGCAAACACGGCCGGCGATACCTCCGAGTGCACACAATGTGGTACAGGGCAACATGATGGGTATGGGTTAATTCCGGGAGCGAGCTATCCATGCAAATATCAGAGCACCCGATCTCAGCGCCAAGGCACGATGCCGATTCCCGACCATGCAATCCCTGCCCCAAGGTCTTGATGGTTCTACAAACGGAAGAATATTCTTTAGAAAGTGCAATATGATATAATAACCCGCAAATGGGAAATGGTCGTCGATTGGTCTCCGTTTCTTGCTCAAGCCGTACAACAGTATTGCAAAGACTGGAGCAGGTAACTCATTTGACGCAATGGTGGATTTGCAGCGTCGTAGTCGCTCAGCATCTACGTCTTAAGACGTCAAGTAGCGCTGAAGCCATATAATGCGGGATATTAACGGCTCCTTGCAGGCAAAAATGAGCAGTGTCCCCCCACTACAGTCTTTGTCAATGTATGCAAGTTTCATGGAGGTAGCAGCTAGGTGATATCATCTAACGTATGCAATTGGGACCTTTCTCCGACTTGGGAGTGAAGATCGAAGCGCAAATCAAGATATAAAGCCACAAGACCATCTCAGAGCATCAATACAGGTTCATCTTTTCAACAACATCATGGACGAAAAAAACGACACACACAATGCTATTAGCGCCTACTTCATCGGCCCTCGAGCCGAAAATCTCGACAACTTCCGTGTGAATGTCACTAACATACTCAAGAAGCTCAAGAAGGCGAGAATTCGGTATGCGGACAGCAATGGCGACACAGTATGTTCGTCTCTGAATTTGTTACTTTTTTATGCTGATTTTACAGGACTAAATCACTGCTGGAAATAAAGAGTCCGAGCAGTACAAGCGCATCACTGACAGGTTCGAGAAAGCCGTGTACAATACGGCCAATCTGCTTGGAAAGCACTCGATGCCGTTTTGGTTCCCACGCTACCAGGCGCACATGAACGCCGATTTGACCCTGCCATCTCTGCTGGGATATTTAATGGCCTCCATCTACAATAGCAATAACGTCGCTATCGAGTTCGTCTGCCAGTGTCTCTTTTCATGCCTATTCTATGCTGACGACGATTTAGGGCATCCCCGCTCACTACTGTAGCCGAGATCGAAGTTGGCGAGCAACTTTGCACCATGTTCGGCTACAACAACGACGACAAGAAAGACGGCGAGCCTGTAGGATGGGCCCATATTACGTGTGACGGCAGAGTGGCCAATCTTGAGAGTATTTGGGCTGGTAGGTTTCATCTCAACATATCGCTCTCGTATTACCTGCTTACATTGCCAACTCCCAGCATGCAACCTGAAGTTCTACCCTCTCTCGCTCAAGTGGGCAATGGAGGAAGGGAATCCTCTTGCCTTCATTCCCAAGACCTTTACCGTGAGGACCTGCCAGAATGAACTGAAAAAATTCCGCGAATTGTCGTTTTGGGAGCTGCTCAACCTGAAGCCGAAGACGATACTCGATATTCCCGAGCAAATCCATGCGAAATACCAGATCACGCCAACATTTCTAAAGGGGGCACTCAATGATTTCAACATTCAGACATGTGGTAAGGAGGCGCTGAAGCAGCACTTCGGCATTGATAGTGAGAGTGGTGCTCCGACCATCATGGTGTCCTCGACACGCCACTGGCCCAAAGGAGGAGGTACGTAGCTTCTCCCCCACCTCTTTGATCACATTTGCAGAGCTAATATGTCACAGCTGTCTCCGGAATCGGTTCACAAAAACATCGTTGGGGTCAAGGTTGACAAGGCTGCGCGCATGGACCTTGGAGATCTTGAGGACAGACTGAACAAACAGCTTGAAGCTAAGCGCCCCGTTTACGCTGTCGTCGCAATCATCAGCTCCACCGAAGAGGGCGCCGTAGACCCCCTACATAGGATCCTCCAACTACGCCAGAAGTTCTAGACCAAAGGTTTGTCATTTCTCGTACACGCCGATGCTGCTTGGGGTGGTTACTTCGCGACTATGCTATGCAAGGGCAAGGAGTTCCAGCCCGCGAGCGCCCAGCCTCCGAAGGAACCACAGGCCCCTATTAGTGGTGACGAAATAGTTACTATACAGGAAATTGAGGCTGGCGAGGAAACAGATCCGGATGAACTCGACTTCGAATCCGCTTCCGAGTACGTGAATAGCGACATAGACGAGCTGCCAGACACCCGGGCGGGCCGTGAGCCCAACGATGATGGCTTCGTACCTGGTCTCTGCCTGCGGGTCGAAACGTAGCGCGACTTGGCTGCGCTGCGCTACTGTGATTCCATCACTGTGGACCCGCATAAGGCTGGATACATCCCGTACCCTGCCGGGGCACTCGCCTATCGTGATGGGAGGCTACGGCTTTTGGTCACTTGGACAAGTCCGTATTTCTCCCGTGGATCGGTCACCAGCATTGGAATCTACGGCGTTGAGGGCAGGTACGTAATCACTACTCTCTTGATAAAGAGCTGTGTTAACATAATCACAGCAAGCCATCGTTCCGGGGAAACCTCACGACTAAATCCAAGTAAGCACATTCATCTTACACCTACGCCACAGCTACTCTCTAACCTGATTTGTTTTCCCACAGTGGCATCCTGCAGTCAAACATCACAGTCACCATCACATCCGTCATCATCAACCGCCCGCTCGACGCGCGCGCCCACGATGACGGTTATCCATCCGGCCGTATGCCCTTCTACCTCTACGCCAACAACAGCGACGAACTACACATCGATCATCTCTTCACGAGGTGCGAAAACATCGCGCTCAGCGCCGGCAGCGTTGGGCTGAACGGCGGCATCGACGTGCGCGGCTTCCTCAAGCCCGACGCCAACAGCGAGGCTAGCAACAACACAAGCAACGCTGCCGCTCTCATCGTCACATTTGAAGAGAAGCACGAGGCCGCGATGCAGCCTTTTCCGGAAACTAACGCCGCGCTGCTGAAAGACCCGGATTTCTTTTTCCGGCCCGGAGCGAAGTTTGCGGTCAAGCTCTGGCGCGATCCGCGGGACAATGACGTAAGGACGCGGGGGCTGCTGGAACAATTGGAGAAGGAGAGCGTCACGTTGCTGCTGGGCCAGGGTACGTTGACACTTGGCGAGGATGTTGTGGCGGATGTGGAGAAGCTGAATCGCGATCCTTCGGCCGTGCCGAAGGAGGTCACGGTGGCGCGGTGGCGGGACAGGTTTAGGAAGATTGGGAAGGACAAGAAGATCAAGGAGAAGAAGGACAAGAAGTAGGAGGGTTGGGAGAGATGTTGAGAATTTTTCCGGTCACTCGCTACAACATACGCAGTGTTTTCTACCGAGGTTGACCGAGCGGAGTATTGGTTTACATTTTCGGTACTCAATCTCAAAGCCCGCTTTCCACAATGTTATCCCACTATTGTAGGACTCGTGTCTTAAATCCATGCACATGCTTGGATCTTCTCCTCACCAAATATTCAGGACATTCAAAATGTGCTCGTCAACCACATAATTACCCGTCACAACGATTACATCCATTTTGATCTACTATCGCAAGCTGTGCGAGTCTTCCTTATAGGCTATTTTGCTTAAATGAATGTTATAGATTATTTATGCAGGGGGCTCGCACATGGATTGAAATATAAAACATATTGAAAATAAAACCGTTTAAATATTCATTCAGCATGTAGAAAAGGCACAGAAATAATGCTATGTGGTGCACATTTATTTCTCTAGACCGTTACAGCTCAAAACATTTTTTTTCCCTCAAAAGTATTGCAGTCTTGCAACCAACATCACGAATAAAAATAAATTCACTATCACAATTAACATAAACTACAGAGAGCAAGTATAGCATTTGCATACCAAGTAAGAGCCATCAGTAGGTATGGAATTTGTTGGGAGGCACTGTATGCAAGGCATTACTCGTCGCGCTGTAGATGTGTTCTAGATCTCAAGGCAAGCAAGTTGAATACGGCAAGCACGTACGATACCGGTCGGATAAGCTAGCCCCAAACAAGAGCATTTCGGACCTAGGTCCGGACAGGTACCGAAGTAAAATTTCTCCTTTGAGCCTATTGTTTCGGCAGTTCGCCCCGAACAGGACGAGCAAAAGAGATGGGATCTGCGGGCGAGGCCGCGCTAGGGTCACTAGCGCCGGCCCGCGCGGGCCGTGGCGGCGGCGGGATCTCCTGCTTAGCGCCGCCACAGCGCAACTCTGAACCAACCGCACCTCATATTCGTCGTACTCGTTCCTGAACTGCGTCCCCACCCCCCACAATTCACATCCACCCGCACACAAGCCTGCTGCGGCTCCGCTCACGCATGGGGCAAGCGCGCCACATCCGCCAGCCTTGTTTCTCATGTAAGGACCCGAGCTGCTGGGACGATGAGGCGCGGCACAATGACTCGGCCGAGCCAATCGAGGCTTCGGAAAGGCTCGGGTTTCGCAATACGAGGCGCGGCTGATGACAACGAAGGTACCGACAGTATGGTTACGGCACATGTGGGGAATAAGAAATTTTCATTTCGAGTGACAGCGCAGAATGGAAGTGTGGTGGCACGATGCTTCCATGATGGGAAACGATCGCGAGGAGCGGATTTGCGAACCACACGCCTGTTTTCTTCGTGTAACAGGCTTTCTTCGACTATTGCTCATTTCGCAGAGGAAAAAACAACATGGCAAAAAAGTCAAACCTTATAGATCGCAATCCCGTCAAAACAATAAAGCTTCTTTGTATGTCCTGCTTATCCTCCCTGCACGTAAACAAATAACTCAAACAGCAATATAGTGAAAAACTAAAGCATCTACAAAGCCAAAAACACATGCATCTAATTATAGTTTTCCCACCCGCTGCCGATCAGCAACTCCTGCATCCCGCTCTTCCACCAACCACAGCTTCCACTACGCCGATCCCCCAGCCCAACTAAGCCCGACCGACCCATCATCATCATCATCATCAATCAATCAATCAAGCCTCCACGCTCTGCGCCCTCACCATCCTCGCATACACCCCCTCCCTCGCCAACAACTCGGCATGCTTCCCCCTCTCCACGACCCTTCCCCCCTCCAGCACAAAAATCACATCCGCGCCCCTCACCGTGCTCAGCCTATGCGCGACGGCTATCGTCGTGCGATCCCTCGCCGCCGCCGCCAGCGCATCCTGCACGACGCGCTCGGCCGCGCTGTCCAGCGCCGACGTCGCCTCGTCGAGCAACAACACGGCGGGGCTGCGCAGCAGCGCGCGCGCGATGGCGACGCGCTGGCGCTGGCCGCCCGACAGCGCCGCGCCGCCGAGGCCGCCGACGAAGGTGTTGAGGCCGTCCGGCAGCGAGGCGATGACGTCGGCCAGCGCGGCTTGGCGGCAGGTGGCCATGATGGCGTCGTCGGTGATGGACGAGGCGTGGGGAAGGCCGAGCGTGAGGTTGTCGCGGACGGTGCCGGAGAGGAGCGGCGTGTCCTGGCCGACTAGCGCGATCTGCGTGCGGAGGGAGGAGATGCTGAGGGTGCGGAGGTCGTGGCCGTCGAGGAGGATGGAGCCGCCCGGGGAGGGGTCGTAGAAGCGCTCGAGGAGGGCGAGGACGGTGCTCTTGCCGCTGCCGCTGGGGCCGACGAGGGCGGCGAATTGGCCGGGCTCGACGCGCAGGCTGACGTCGGTGAGGGAGGGCTTGTCTGGGCGCGTTAGGTAGCTGTAGGAGACGTTGCGGAGCTCAACTTCTCCCCGGACGGGGGTGGGGAGGTCTGTCCCGCTGCCATCGTCGACGTCGATGTGCGGTTTGATGGCTGCGATGGCTTCGAACTCCCGGGCCGCGCCGCGCGCCTTCGAAGTGTCGGCGGCGGCGGAGAGAGCACTGCCGGCGGACTGGGCGCCGAAGATGACGGTCGAGTAGCAGATGAAGAACTGCAGCATCGAGTACTCGCCGCGCGCCATCAGGCGGCCGCCGTACCAGAAGCACAGCGCGAACGAGCAGTATACGAGGGCCTGCGACAGCGCGAAGAACACGGTCGCCTTGCACGTCGAGATGGCATTCGTACGCGCTTGCGCGGTCAGCGTGACGGTGTAACGACGCAGTACCGTGGACTCCAGGGTCAGGGCCGCGACGACGCGGATGCACTTGCAGGCCTCGCCGGCATACGTCGTCGCGGCGGCGTACGCCGCAGCCGTGCGGGCCTCGTTCTTCCGGAGAAATGAGAGACGGAGGTGGCCTGCAGCAAGCAGCAGCGGGGCGGTTGCGGTGCAGACGAGACCGAGTTTCCAGCCAATGGCGATGGCGACAATCAAACCGGAGATGATGGTTGACGCGCCCACCAGCAGCATGCCAAGGGAGCCGCCGCTGAGACCATCGAGGTCAGCGGCCCGCCCGGTTAGCAAGGTACTCAGCGCGCCGGCAGAGTGCGCAGGGATGTCGAAGAAGGACATGTCTTGCCTCAGCACGTGCTTAAAGATGGTTGTACGTGCTCGGCGCACCATGCTCTCCGAGCAGATGGCTAGTGCAACGCCTTGGACGCTTTGCAAAAACGCGCCAATGAAGGCAAGCATTAGCATCATCCCGGCCCAGAAGTTGACGTCGTGCCGCAGCCGCGCGTAGTTATACGCGTTCTTGCCGAACGCAGCAATGCACTGTCAAGGGTTGCGGTCAGTCTATACAGCCAACACTTCCTAATTGCGTGTCTAGTACTCACCGCTGACAAGACGACTGACTGGGCGGTGGCCAGACAGCCGCAGAGGATGGAGAAAACAATGCTGACCAATAGCCACGGGCGATCGTGGGTGCGTAGGCCGGAGATGAAGCCTTTTGCATCTCCGCGTGCCGCAGTGGGGTCCGCCTTGCCGTCATCCTGGGCAGCAGGCAGCTCACTCTCGGCGAGAATATCCTGCTTCTCATCGACGCTGGCAGGAAGTGACTCACGTGCCTCATCGACGGTGACTCCGGCGTCACTCTCAGCTGCGCCGTCGACCGCCAAGCTCTGCGCTTCGAGCAGGTGGAAAAAGGCGCCTCGCTTCTCGACGAGCTCACTGTACGACCCCTGCTCCACGATCTGACCTTTGCCCATGACGGCGATGCAGTCGGCATCTTTGATAGTCGAGAGTCGGTGGGCGATGACCAGGTTGGTGCGGCCCTGCATGGCCGTGCGCAACGCGGCCTGGACTGCGCGCTCGGCGACGGGATCCAGCGCAGATGTGGCTTCATCGAGCAGGAGGATCCGAGGATCTGCCACGATTGCCCGAGCGATGCAGATGCGCTGTTTCTGACCTCCTGCAGAGGATCGCGAGATGCGAGTCAGCAAGAGGAGGTAAGGATAAGCAACGTGGCGTCCGTCACGCTCACGTCAATGGGGCAGCTCAAGCGCAATTGTGGCTGGCAGAAAAACGCCACCCGGACGGAGAGGTTATGTCCGGGCGTTGTGCACTACCACTGTGCACATCCGCACATCCGAAAGGTTTCATCAAGATTCCCCACGGGCATTTTCGGGCAGGCAACGGGCGGATGGAGCCGGCGACCTGGCTCCACTGCAAATGAAATGAAAGAAAAGTAAAAAAAAACAAGCCACATACCTGACAGCAGGGCACCTTTCTCGCCCACACGTGTGTCGTATCCCTGCGGCAGCGTCTCCACAAAAGCGTGCGCGTTGGCCGTCTCGGCCGCCCGCTGCACCATCTCGCGCTTGGCCGCCTCGGACGCATTCTCCCAGGCTGAGCCGACGAGCCCGTGGGCAATGTTCTCGAACACCGACGCGTCGAACAGCAGCGCCTCCTGCCCCACCAGCGCCATCTGCCGCCGCAGCCAGCCCACCTCGAGGCTGCCAAGTTGCTGCCCATCGAGCGATATACTGCCCGAGACGGGATCGTAGAAGCGCTCCAGCAGGCCGACTAACGTGCTCTTGCCCGAGCCCGACGGGCCCACCACGGCCGTTGTCTTGCCGGCGGCTACATTGAGCGAAAAGTCGGCGAGGACGGGGACATCGGGCCGGCTGGGATAGTGGAAATGGACGTGTTCGAACTCGATGTGGCCGTTGACGACGCGCTGCTGCTCGGCCGGTAGTAGTGCATCGTCGTCCTCGGCGCGGAGGCGGCCACTACTGCCGCCGCTGCCGCCGCCGCCTTGCTCGTGCGGCGTGTGAGCTGTTGTTGGTGGGGAGGGCCCCACCGCTGTGTGGATCCGGGCGGCTGCGCTCATTCCATCAGCGACGGCCCGCGCTTCTGGGCCCATGAGTCCCAGCGACACGGTACCCAATAGGATGGCTGGTCACCTGTTAGCTACGAGGCGGGCTGAAAGCAGGGGGATCCCTGTATCCATCCAGGGGTGTTTCTGTATCGGGGAAGAGAACTTTACCAAGCAACACAATTAGCACATCGGCCAAAGACAGGGCACCCGTCACCAGGAACCGCGAGCCCTGCCAGAATGCGAGCGCGTACGCCAGCAACATCACGCCGGTGACTGCCGCCATCATGGTCGCGCCGGCAACCTTGCCCAGCACGCCCGGTCGCCGCGCGTCGAGCAGCCGCGACGCGTACTTGTCTGCCAGCGCCTCCTGCGCGCAGTTGGCGGCGGCGCTGCGGACGTCGGCGATAGCCTCGGATGCGACGGTGGCTGCCTCGGCTTCGGCGGCGGCGCTCTGCCCCGTATACTTGACGATGGCGTTGGAGAAGAGCCCCACGATCAGCACGAAGGCGACCAGCGTCGAGCTGAGGACCAGGGCCAGTCGCCAGGAAAAGACGAAGCCGACGACGAAGGCGGTAATGACGGTCGAGATGGCGCTGATGGCGCGCCCCAGCTTCGAGCTGAGCGCGACGCGGACGAGCTCGGCGTCGCTGCTGAGCCGCAGGGATACTTCGCCTTGGGCGTTCGGCTTGTCCGAAAGCGCTGCTACGCCCTGGTGGAGGACGGCAGCAAGGTAACGCGTTCTGGCAGCCAAGGTGCGGGTGTCAATCCAGTTCTGTCCGGCGTATTCCGTATTCTACTCACCGGACTTTACAAGTGATCCGCTCTCCAGCCAGAGTCAGTCCGACTGTAGTTACGTACACCGTGACGAATTCGGCAATGGCCAGGTACACAAAGTACAGGGTGAATTCGTTCAGCCTACTACTATAGCCGCCGGAACTGCCCGGGGAGGTCGTGATGGTCTGGAACTCCCCAGTCATTTTGCCGAAGACGATCGTCTTCACCTCCCTGTTAGCAATCTGTTTCGACAATCTCGGTGATGGGAGATCGGACGAAAGGGAGAACAGGGGGCAGGGGTGTGGGGTTAACTCAGTGTAATTTTACGCACCATGAGCGGCATCAGAGCCCCCCCAATCGTCGCTGACACGAGCGAGACGCAGACGACCAGCACGTCTGCCCCACTTGCCGCATCGTAGATCTATTTTCAGATTGTACCAGGCACATCAGCTGTCTTGTTTGCCGAAAGGGAAATCTGAACCGACGTTGGATGAAACGGGAAGTGACTTACGAGTCTCAACGGGCTTCCACTCGTGCTCTCGGCCTTACTCGAATCCGTCTCGTCGGTTTTCGATATGGGATTTTCACTGCCCGGATCTGCCTCCGGGCTGCTCCCCTTCTCAACACTGTCATTGGACATGTGCGCAGTATAGCCGCACGGCTGATGTAGCTGAGGCCGGGGTGAACGAAGATTGCAGGACGAGGTCTCTCTGCCAGATAGAGAGATGCCGTGCAAGGGAGCTCCGGGGCGCGATCGGGAAGATGTGAACGACTGTGACTGTATGTGTGAAGGTTGTGTGTGTGGAGACGCAAGTCAAGCCGTCGTAAAAATAAAGAAACGACGTCGGCTTGTGGAATTTCGCCTGCCGGCAGTAGCGCCAAGAAAGATCCTCGGAGCCGCCCTTGCCGGCCAATCCTTGTTTTTCAGCTCTGATTTGACGCCCAGCATCACCTATAGCTACCCCGGACGATAATTCAACCGATGGTTACACGGTGGGCCGGCTAGAGTCAGTCCCGTGTGCCGTGCTCCGGGTCGTGGGGACTTCACTCGGGTTATCGGGCCTGCAACTGACCACGTCTGAGCTGGCTCGTTTAGGAAAACCAGCATGGTCCGGAGAGATTAAACGCAGGTCCTGCGCTTTTGCTCACCGGTTTACAGATTCGCGACCAAGTGATCATCCTGCAACTGCCGTGAAGGGCAATATTCACTGCTGCAATGTCGTGCGAAATGACCTGGTACTGGGATCCAGAACCCCAGTGATCCACCGAGATGAGCATCCGCAGGAGTCCAGATTCGATTTTCCGTATTCTCTGAAACCACATTGGTCCCGAACGAGGATCATTGGCAAACATCCCTTCCGATTGTGGTGTGCTGGAGGCTGTGGGGGAGCCCTGTTTAGGAAGGCTTTTGCACGCGAGACCGTGCTTTCCGACCTGCATACATGACTAGGCAAAGGTTGCAATTGCCACTGAGTTGCATGCTTTCTTTTTGTACTTGTTTCGCCTTCAGTGGACGAATGACGATTTGTCCAGTAGGAGGTGCTGAATGCGGCACCGCATATGGCTGCCGTGACGACCTGCCGGGCCCAGAAGAGGTAACATCACCTGCCGAGACCAACCGCATCTGTCGTGCTGGCGGTGGTTGGACCAGAAGAAGCGCTGAGAGGCCTGTCAGATGCGAGACACTCACGCTGCTGTGGGTACAGCTGCACGACAATATCGGACCACATGGACATTTCCCATGCCCAAGACACTCGGCTATGGATCGGTTTTCTCGGTCTTGTCGGTTGTGTCAAGACAGGTGCGCATTTCGGCATCAGAACCTAGTACAGCGCACATCACACTTACCAGACCTGTTGTTTTGCTCCGAGCGCCAGAAGAAATTTTACTTCGTTTTGAAATCTAGAACGCACAGATGTGAGGCGTGATGGGTTTAGCGGTGGCATCAGTGGCAATCGTCCACGCTCCTTTCTGAAGAGTGGCAGAGCTCAGCTCCCTACAAGAGCCAAGGGAAATCGCAATCTCTCTCAGCCCAAACAGTCTATGAGAGCTATACAGTCCCTCAGAATCTTCTTCGCTCGTTTTACGGATCAGCTTCTCTCGTTTTCCAAAACTTAGCTGCAATGAAGGCCCCATATGGACGTGAAGCTGCGGCTCACGACCGCACGATCCCTGAACTGATCGAAGAACACTTCCATGCAAGACCCCATGCAGAGGCCGTCTGTTCATCGGACGGCGAGTCTATGTCCTACCGCGCCCTTGACGCTGCCTCGCAAGTGCTGGCAGACCACTTGACTCATGAGCTCGACATCGGCCCTGAAGTCATCGTACCCTTGTGTTTCGAGAAGTCAATATGGACAGGTATTCCGGCCATCTACCCAACCCCTGCCTGTGCAGTAGTAGCCTAACACGATGCAACCACAGTCGTCGCCATCGTGGCTGTCCTCAGAGCGGGAGCAGCCTTCGTACTGCTCGACCCTGCCCACCCTACGGAACGTCTCGACACCATCATCCGCAAATGCAAAGCCCGCGTCGCCATCACCTCTCCGGCTTCGCAGAAACGCTTAGCCCAGCTCCTCCCGCGGGCCCTCTGTCTCGACAAGCGTGCTCTCCGGCAACTCGAACAGTCCGCAGCTTCACCCTCGTCATCTTCCCCATCCTCCCCCTGCTCCTCCACCTCTTCCTCATCCCGACACCATGCACCACCACCCCCACAACCCCACAACGCCGCCTACATCGTCTACACCTCGGGCTCCACCGGCACGCCCAAGGGCGCGCTAATCGAGCACGGCTCCTTCGTCGCCGGCGCGCTCGGCCACGCCGCCGCCATGCACATGACTTCATCCACGCGCGCCGTGCAGTTCGCGTCGTACAACTTCGACGCGTCCATCACCGAGATGCTGACGACGCTGGTCGTCGGCGGGACGGTGTGTGTCGTGTGTGAAGATGCGCGGCTGGATCCAATCGCCTTCGCAGATGCGGTCAAGACCATGCGGGCGGATTGGGCGATCCTGACGTCCTCGTTTATCGGGGCGTTGGAGCTCGTAGGTGGGGGGCTGGAGGGGCTGAAGACGCTGGTGCAGGGGGGAGAGGCCATGTCGGCCGGTGTGCTGGAGAGGTGGGTCGAGAAGGGGGTGGTGTTGATGAATGCGTATGGTCAGGTGGTGAGTTGAACCCCCCCTCCCCCGCCCCCTCCTTGTTTTTTCCGATCCTTGTCTCTTCTGTTATATATATGGGGACGAGAATACTGACAAGTTTTGTTTTCCGTTTGTAGGAAGCATCCGTCGTCGCAACATGCACGCCCCCCATCTCGCCGCAGTCCAACGGCAAGAGCATCGGCCTCGCCGTCGCCGGCCGCTGCTGGGTCGTCGACCCGGAGAACCCCAACGTGCGGACCGCCCCCGGCGAGGTCGGTGAGCTGCTCGTCGAGGGCCCGCACGTCGGCCGCGGCTACCTCGACGAGCCGGAGAAGACGGCCGCCGTCTTCATCGGCCGCCCTACATGGCACACCCGCCTCTTCCCAACCGAGACCGACCCTCGGGCATTGCGGTTCTACCGCACCGGCGACCTCGTCGAGCAGCAGCCGGACGGCAGCTTCACGTACGTCAGCCGTAAGGATGATATGGTCAAGCTGAACGGCCAGCGCGTCGAGTGCGGCGAGATCGAAGTCCAGTTCCGCCGCGCCATGCAGCCGCCTCGCGATATTATCGTCGAGCTGGTGAAGAGAAAGGTAGGTAATGGCCCCGGGCGCGGGGTGCTGGTCGGCTTCGTCGCGCTCGACGGCGATTGGTGCGACGGTGTCGACGACCAGGTCAACCAGCAGCGGCTGGATGCGGAGATGCAGGTCGCGGAGAAACAGGTCCGCGACGTGCTGCCCAAGTTCATGATGCCGTCGGCGTTCATCGCGGTGCCGCGTATCCCCATTTCGATGAACGGAAAGGTCGATCGGAAGGGATTGCGCGCCCTGGGTGAGGCGAAGCTGTCGCGGAAGCAGAGTCCTGCTGCTGCGCCGGCGGAGTCGAAGCTCAGCCGTGCTGAGAACGAGCTGCGGCGGGTGTGGAGTCGTGTATTGAATGTTCCTGAAGAGGAGATCAATCGTACCAGTGCCTTCCAGAGCCTCGGCGGCGATTCGATTTCGGCGATGCAGGTCGTGTCACAGGCAGCGGCTTGTGGCCTGCCCATCACTGTTCAGCGCATTCTTCAGAAGAAGACTATTGCGGAAATCACCTCTGGAATGGTCGATGAGCCCATTCCGAAGACGGAATCGTTGCCTTCCACCGATGACGAAGGGGATGAGGGGGAGCCGTTCAAGCTTTCCCCGATCCAGCAGTTGTTCTTTCACCTATCGCCCAAGGGGGACAACCAGGACAACATCAGCTTCCTGCTCCGCCTGAACAGAAATGTCACGCGGAATGCCGTCGACAATGCGCTCGAGGCAGTCGTTTCGCACAATCCGATGTTGAGAGCTCGGTTCTTTGAAATGAAGCGTGGATGCTGGTTCCAGTACATCTCTGATGAGGTCATGGAGTCTTATCAGCTCTGCTCTCATATCGTTAACGGCACGTCTGAATCAGAACTGATGCCCATCATCAAGGACGCACAACGAGACCTCGACATCAAGTACGGACCACTCATCCGCGCCGATCTCATGACCACCAGGGGTGGGAAGGAACAGCTTTTGTTCGTTTGCGCTCACCACCTCGTAACCGACTTTGTGTCGTGGCGTGTCATCTTGCAGCAGCTGGAAGAGCACATCACAAGAGGTGGAACAATTACTTCTTCTAATGGGTGCTCATTCCAGAAATGGTGCAAACTCCAAGAAAGGTACATTCGGAGTCTTCCGCCGCAACAGCTACCTTTCGAGCTTCCTGAACCTGACTACGGCTTCTGGGGAATGGAAAAGCTGCCAAACTCCTACGGAGACGCAGTCACCGAGGTGCTGGTGCTGGATGAGAAGCTATCATCCATGATCCTCGGTGCTGCAGGTCAGTCTTCTCTTGAGGTTGAGGCAGTGGACGTATTGCTTGCGTCTACAATGTCTGCCTTCCACGCCACTTTCCCAGAAAGACCAGTCCCAGCCTTCTTCGTCGAAGGCCACGGCAGAGAACCGTCTTGGGACGAGACCATAGATCTCTCCTCCACAGTTGGCTGGTTCACCACGATCCTGCCCATGGTAGTCTCGCAAAAGACGTGCAAAAGCCCTGCCGACACCATCCGCGAAATCAAGGCCCTCCGCGCCCAATTCCCCGACAAAGGTCTCGCGCATTTCGCCTCGCACTACTACAAAAGCCGCCAGCAAAAGCAGCACCACGGCGCCGCCAGCCCGCATTATCCGCCCATGGAAATCACATTCAACTACGCCGGCAAATACCAGCAGCTGGAGCGCGCCGAGAGCCTCTTCACCGAGGTTCCCAACCAGACGCTCATGCACCTCGACGGCTTCGGCACCGCGCTGCCGCGCTTCGGCCTCGTCGAGATCCTCGGCAATGTCGTCGATGGTGGCCGCCGGCTCAAGCTGTCCTTCACGATGAATGCGCGCATGCGGCACCGCGAGCGCATCGGGCAGTGGATGCGCGAGTGCGAGCGTGTCCTCGCCGCCGTGGCGCCGCAGCTGGGTGCGCTGCCGACGAAACAGCAAGAAGACCGCTTCCCATTGCTGAGGGCACAGCCGGCGGAGACGGCAAGGCTGATGCGGGAGGTGTTGCCGGGCATGGGCGTGGAGGCGGGGGAGGTGGAAGATGCGTATCCCTGTTCGCCGATGCAGAACGGCATGTTGTTGAGCCGGGCTGGCGACAGGGGCAGCTACACTTCGCAGCTCTTCCTCGAGGTGCAGTCATCCAACGGCAACATCGATCTCCCTCGTCTCGAGCGTGCCTGGCAGGCCGTCATCGACCGGCACGCGGCGCTGCGGACCGTGTTCGTCGAGAGCGTGCGGGGCGACGGCAGCTTCGACCAAGTCGTGCTCCGCCAGGCGAAGGCGGCAGTCGCTCACGTCGACGATGTCGAGGCGCATCCCGTCGAGCCATGGGCTGCCAGCCAGCCAGAGCACCGCCTCCTCGTCGCCAAGTCCGGAAAAAACACTTCCAGCACGCTGCAGCTGCGCCTCGACATCAGCCACGTCTGCATTGACGGTAGCAGCACGAGCATCCTGACGCGCGACCTGCAACACGCCTACGCCCCCACAGGCTCCCTCCCCCCCTCGCGACTCTCCTACCGCGGCTACATTGAACACATCACTTCCACGCCCCCTTCCTCGCACGCCCAATCCCTGCAGTACTGGACCCAGCACCTCGCCGGCGCCCAGCCCTGCCACCTGCCGCACTGGAGCGACTCCTCCTCCACCACCAACCCCCCGACCCTCTCCTTCGCCCCCGTCCCACCCATCAACGCCACCGCCACAACACCCTTCTGCCGCCTCCACGGCCTCACGCTCTCCGACCTCCTCAAAACCGCCTGGGCCCTCGTCCTGCGCGCCTACACCACCACCTCCTCATCCACCGCCGACCCCGTCTTCGGGTACCTCAGCAGCGGCCGTGGTGCCGTTGATGCCGCCGAGGATGCGCTTGGCGTGTTTACGAACATCCAGGCCTTTCGCGCGAGGCTGCCGCCGACCGCGACGGTGCTGGAGTGTTTGAGGGGAGTGCAGGATGATGGCATCGAGCAGATGCCGCATCGGGAGTGTCCGTTGGCGGATGTGGTACATGCGATGGGTGGGGGTGGGGGGAGTGAGATGGGAGAGGGCTTGTTTGGAACGGCGATGTCGTTGCAGAGGGTGGTGGGGGGAGAGAAGAAAGGGAAGAGGGGAGAGGGGGTGGAGGTGAGGGTTGTGAGGGAGATGGATCCGACGGAGGTAAGTTCATTTCTTTTGTTCTTTGAACTGTGGGGGTGGATGATTGCTATGGGAGGATGGCGTTCTCCTCCAGACGGAAGAACAAACCCTATTGCAATACCCACTGGCCATGAGACGGATCATTTGCTAACGGAGCGTCTTTGTCCCTTTTAGTACGCCGCCACATTCCTCGGCTATGTTTCTGACACCGGAATCGACCTCGTAATTGAATACTGGACTTCAAAAATCTCGAAGCTTCAGGCAGAGAATCTTGCTGCCACCGTGTCGAAGGTGGTAGAGAGCATCGTCCAAAACCCATACTCCGCTGTTGGTGAGCTTGATGTCATCAGCGAAAGAGATCTCACCAGCATGAAGATGTGGAACGCAAAGCTGGCATCCACCGCTCCCGTCAACAGCTGCATTCATCATCTTATCCAGCAGTTCAGCAAGCAGCAGCCAGATCGCCCTGCTGTGCATGGATGGGACGGCAAGCTATCTTATCGCGAACTTGACCAGCTGAGTTCACAGTTGGCAGGCCATTTGCACAACCTGGGCGTTGGTCCCGAGTGCATTGTTCCAGTGTGCATGGAGAAGTCTACCTGGACTATTGTCGCAATGCTCTCTATCCTGAAGGCAGGCGGTGCTTTCGTTCCCTTCGATCCAGAGGCGCCACTTGACCGACTTCTGGGGCTACTCAAGGATACCTCAGCAAACATCGTCGTGGCATCACCAAAGACGGCAGCCCGACTCCAGGAGCACGTACAGCAAGTCATCGTCTCGCCCTCATTCATCAAAAACCTACCAGTCCGCAAGTTCCGCGAGACCGTCACGCCCAACAACCTCGCCTATGTTCTCTTCACTTCCGGAACAACCGGCGTCCCCAAAGGCATCATGATGCAGCACTCCCAATTCCTCGCCAGCTCAACGCGCTACAGCCCGCTCATCAACCTGACGCCCTCATCCCGCGTCCTCCAATTCTCAGCCTACACCTTCGACGCCAGCATCTTCGAGCTGTGGAGCACGCTGACGACGGGCGGCTGCGTGTGCCAAATATCCGACGCGCAGCGCATGAACGACGTCGCGCGCGCCATCAACGCCCTCCGCCCGGACACCATGTTCATGACGCCGACCATGCTCGACATCCTCGCGCCGGCGTCTAGCATCCCGTCCATCCGCACCGTCATCACTGGCGGCGAGGTCATCAAGCAGGGCATCTTCCGCGCCTGGGCTGGCCAGCCCCATGGCGTCGAGCACCTCGTCGAGGCGTACGGCCCGACCGAGACGGCTGTCTACGCTACTTTCCAGACGGGGGTGCAGCCGTCGTCAGATCGCTTTTCGATCGGTAGGAGCTTCTGCTGCCGCGTGTGGGTCGTCGATCCCGAGACGGCGTCGTCGTCGCGCCCAAGGCTCGTGCCGGTCGGCGTGGCGGGCGAGCTGTGGCTCGAGGGACCGAGTCTCGCTCGCGGGTACCTGAACGCTGATGTCAAAACGGCTGCCGCCTTCGTCGAACGGCCGGACTTCCTTTCCATGCCGTCCGCGGCCCAACCAGAGCTCCGTCGCTTCTACCGCACTGGCGACCTGGTGCGGTTCAAGGCGGACGGCGAACTACAATTCGTCGGGCGCAACGATTCGCAGGTCAAGGTGCGCGGGCAGCGCGTCGAGCTGTCCGAGATCGAGCAGCAGGCCGCGCTGGTACTTCCCACCGTCATGCCCCTGGCGGTCGAAGTGGTCGACTCGAAGCTCGTCCTGATGGTCGAAATGGTCGGCGCCACAGAAAAGCACGTCGCAGAGACGGTGGCCATGTTCGAGGCGAAGCTGCCCAGCCGGCTGCCGCGCTACATGGTGCCATCGACGATCGTGGCGGTCACCGAGGAGCCGTTCCCGCGCATGTCTTCGGGCAAGCTGGATCGGAAGAGGCTGCGCACTATGGCGGCGGAGCTGGGGAGCAAGCAGCGCGCCGCTGCGAGGATGGCGGTGGGGGAAGGGCGCGCCCCTGAGTCGCTGGTAGAGAGGAAGCTGAAGTCTATGCTGGCGGCTGTTTTGCCTAGCTTCTCTGCTGAGGAGGTTCGGATGGATGATAACTTCTTTCATCTCGGAGGTGACTCTTTCCTCGCGATGAAGTTGGTGTCGGCGGCCAGGGCTGAGGGCATGCGCTTGTCTGTCGCCTCGGTTCTGCGGAATCCGATTTTGAGGGACTTGGCCAAGACGATGCAGGCTGAGACTCCAAATGAGCTTGATGAAGCCCCGGTGTCCAAGCCGTTTGAGCTGATTGGTGGTTTGGCAGCATCGATTCGGTCAGAGGCTGTTGCGGCGTGTGAGCTGAAGAGTGAGGATGAGATTGAGGACATTTACCCCGCCACACCACTGCAAGAGGCGTTTGTGGTCGAGTCGGCGAAGAACCCTACCGCTTACATGGCGTATCACGCCGTCAAGCTCCCAAGCGACTTCGACATGGACAAGTTCCGCGCCGCGTGGGAAGTGTGCGTTCAGGAGAACACGATCCTCCGCACCGTCATCTTTCAGACGGTCCAAACTAAACCACCTCGGCCGATGCAGGTGGTCCTCCGCAGGAAGGCGGTGGAATGGGAGCAGAGCCATGACCTAAAGGCGTTCCTCGCCCAGAGCAGGCATACCTCCACCATTTCCGCAAGCAGGGTAGCCATCATCAGCGACAGAGCCTCCCGCACCCGCTCCTTCGTCTGGCTCGCCCACCACACGCTGTACGACGGCTTCTCGGTCTCTCTCCTCCTCCAGCGCCTCCGCACCCTCTACCACAGCAGCGGCACGACCACGCCAGCCCCATCCCCCGCCCCAGTCCCTTTCCGCAAATACATCGACTACCTCACCACCGTCCAATCCTCCCCCGCCACCACCGCCTTCTGGTCAACCTACCTCGCCAACGCAACCGCCACGCCCTTCCCACCCACCACGACCCCCACCTCCCCCGACACAGCAAGCCGTTTCACCATCCGCCTCCCCCCTTCTTCCCCGTCCTCCTCTCCCCCCGTCACCCTCGCCACCACCCTCCGCACCGCCTGGGCCCTGCTCCTCTCCTCCTACACCCACGAATCCGACATCCTCTTCGCCGCCATCGTCTCCGGCCGCCAAGCGCCACTCCCCGGCATCGCCGATGCCCTCGCGGGTCCGACCATCGCGGCTGTCCCTGTTCGCATCGGTGCCGCCGCAGACGAGAAGCTGTCCGCCGTCCTCCTGCGCGTGCAGGACGACGCGGCGGCCATGGCGCCGCATGAGGCGCTGGGGCTGCGCGGGGTGCAGGGTGTGTTGGCGAGGAGTCGCGATATGACAGCGAGGGCTGCGGTCGCGGGGGTGCGGAGTTTGTTTGTTGTGCAGCCGCCGCGAACGACGGCGGACGGGGAAAGGCAAAAGGGGGAGTGGGAGGTCGAGTCGAAGGCGGTGGAGGTGGGGAGCTCGTACAGTTATCCGGTGACGGTGGTGTGCGAGCAGCAGGCCGATGGCAGGGGGGTGGAAGTGGAGGTCGTGTATGCGTCGGGGGCGATGGGGAGGGAGGAGGTGGAGGGGATGGTGGGGAGGTTCGAGGAGGTGGTGAGGAAGCTGGTGGAGGATGATGGGGAGGGGGTTGTGCGGGATGTTCTCGAGGCGGTCGGTCGCGGTTCTTCTGGGTCTGCAGCTGTTGTTGGAGAGCTCGGTGCCGTCGAAGAGGATGCCCCGGCGAGATCGGGATCGGAGCATCACTCAGAGATGGAGCGGAGGCTCCAGGAGATGTGGGCCGAGTCGCTTGGCCTGGATGATCCGCAAGAGGTCGGTGTGCAGGATGACTTCCTGAGACTGGGAGGTGACTCTCTCACGGCAATGCAGCTCTCGGGTGTCGCCAGGCGGGAGGGCTTCTCCTTGCGCGTAGTCGACATCATGAAGATGCCTGTACTCCGCGACATGGCGCAATGCATGACGGCATTGGGCGGCGCTGAAAAGAAGAACGACACAGACGCCGCTCCGTTCTCACTGATGCCGGATGCATCCTCAGAGCACGTCCGTTATGCTGCAGCTGACTGCAAGGTTACGGTCGGCGATGTGGAAGACATGTATCCCTGTACCCCATTGCAGGAAGGACTAATGACCGCATCAGGGAAGCAGGCTGGCTCTTACGTTGCGCAGATCGTGCTTGATCTGAAGCGTGGGACAGATATGGAGCGGTTCAAGGCTGCGTGGGAGTCCGTCGTGGCAACTCACCACATCCTCCGCACTCGAATCGTTCACCTTGGCGAGGCAGGCATGTTTCAGGTCGTGCTGAAAGCATCCAAACCAGCGATCAACTGGCGAACAGCATCGAGCGTCGACGCCTACGTCAAGCGCGACCGAACCATCCCAATGTCCTTCGGAGACGAGCTTTCCCGCTACGGCCTCATCACCAGCAACAACAACAACAACAACACCTTCATCTGGACCGCCCACCACGCCATCTACGACGGCGCCACCGTAGCCATGCTCTCCGAAGCCGTCAGCGCCGCCTACCACCACTCGAACAAAGCCCCCATCGCGCCCCCTCCCTTCAGCCGCTTCATAAAGTACCTCAACACCCTCTCCCCCGCCGCGTCCGACACCTTCTGGCGCACCACCCTCGCCAGCGCCACAGCCACGCCCTTCCCGCTCCCCCTCATCCTCGACTACACCCCCCGCGCGTCGAGCACCGTCACCCGTGCCATCTCCCTGTCGACCAAGTCCACCAGCAACAGCAACATCACGACCGCCACCCTCCTACAGACCGCCTGGGCCCTCGTCCTGTCCCGCTACGCCAATTCCACAGACGTCACCCTCGGCATCGCGCAGTCCGGCCGCCTCACGCCCGTCGCAGACGTCGCCGGCATCCCCGGCCCGACGCTGACGACGGCGCCGCTGCGCATCAACTTCAGCAGCGAAACTGCCAACGAGAAGGAGACCGTCGCAGCGCTGCTGCAGCGCGTGCAGGACCAAAACGCGGCGGCGATACCGCACTGCCATCGCGGGTTGCAGGCCATCCGGCGTCTCGGCCATGACGCGGCCGCGGCGTGCGAGTTCCGGACGCTGTTGACGCTGAATCCGGAGAAGAGGAAGAAGAATATTGGGGAGGAAGAGGAGGAGTTGGTTTGCGACCTCGTCCACGGCGGCCGCGTGCTCGACACGGGCGCTTTCCATACGTACCCGCTGCTGCTGGAGTGCGTGTTCGACGCCGACGACAAGGCGAATGTGAGGGCCAGCGCGACGCATGATGATAGGGTGCTGGGGGCACCGCTTGTGGAGCGCATGGTCGCGCAGTTTGAGCATGTGTTGAGGCAGCTGGTGCGGGCTGCGGATGGTGATGATCTGGCTGTTGCCGACGTCGAGTTGCTGACGGCGGAGGACGTGGAGAGTCTCCGGCAGCGCGACGCGTGGGTTATTGATATTCGGAACCGCGATGCGCTGGTGCCGATGGGTGTCGTTGGCGAGCTTGTTGTTGAGAAGGCCACGGCTGGATGTACTGCCGTGCAGCCTGCGTGGCTGGAGAATCTTGGCTTTGCTCGCTCGAAGCGGGTGTACGCGACTGGGAAGCTCGCCCGGGTTGGAGAAGACGGCGACGTGGAGGTGATTGGAGATATGCAAGAGCTCGTTGAGCTGCAAGATGGCCGTCGGTTCGTGGCCCGCGATGTGGAAAAGATGGTCAGCCAGGTCATGTGGGACCGGCAGGTTGCCGTACAGGTCACGGATGAAGGATCTCTCACGGCTTTCGTGGCGCTCGAGCACGGATACGTGGACGATGATGTTGCGCAGAAGCTCCTTGATGCGCTTGTTACCAGCGCCGGAGACAGGCTCAGTCGCGCTCTGCCATCGTTCATGCTTCCCAAGGCGTTCCTCCCAGTGCGCAGCCTGCCCCGGACTGCGGATGGCAGCATTGACCGTCTGCGATTGCGGGAGATGGTGGCGCATAAAACAGCAACCTCTGAAGACAGAGAGACCTCGGAAGAAGCGATGGCCCGTGGACCGTCTGAAATGGAACAGCGTTTGCTTGCTCTCTGGCAGTCTGTCCTCGGTATCGACAACATCGCCATTTGCGACAGTTTTCTCCGCCTCGGTGGAGATTCTTTGGACGCCATGAAGCTTGTTGCAGCTGCCCGCCGGCAGGATATCATCCTCACTGTCAAGGATATATTCGAGAACCCAGTTCTGGCGGACATGGCACAATTGGCAACGAAACCCGAACCGTCCGCTGCATCCTATGATGCAATCGAGCCTTTCTCAATGATGAACGGCAATACGAACGCCTTGGTCGAGGAGGTAGCGGCAGCTTGTCAGATTGACGCTGACGCGATTGAAGACATTTACCCCTGCGCTCCTCTGCAGGAGGGCCTCATGGCCCTGTCAAACGTTGAACGAGGAGCGTACGTCGCTGAATGCGTCATTCCAGTTCCTGATGCCGAGAGGGCTGTATCCGCTTGGAAGGCTCTCGTGGCCACCACGCCCGTACTGCGCACAAGGATCACTCAGTTGGACCAATGGGGATCCATACAAGTTGTCATTAAGGAAGAAGCCGAGATCGCAACCGGGAACAACTTGGACGACTACCTCAGGGAAGCTCGACAAATCCCAATGTCATCTGGCAATCGCCTTGTTCGCGCTGGGCTTGTGATTACAGAAACATCACAGCATCTTGTTCTTTTTACGCATCATTCTGTTTTTGATGGTTGGAGTTGGAAACTAATTCTACAGCAACTTTACTCCCTGTATCAGGAGAAAGCCGTGCCGCAGTCGCCACCCTACAACAAATTCATCCAGTACCTCAATCAAGGACTGCATCCAGAGGAGGCGGAAGATTTCTGGCGCTCTTACTTGGAAGGCGCAGAACGCACTGCCTTCCCGCCTGTGTCGTCTTCGATCGTTCCACAGCCCGATTCCCACGAGACGAGACGCATCATCCTCGGGCGCAGCGGTGAGAACACATCAAGCTCCATGATTCAAACTGCCTGGGCCCTCCTGGTCAGCCGCTACACCGACTCCAAAGACGTCGTTATCGGCGTCACCCTCTCCGGAAGAACGGCCCCGGTCGACGGCATCCAAGATATGATCGGCCCCACCTTCGCCACGATTCCTTTACGATTTACTCTCGATGGTACCATGACAGTTAGTGAGCTGGCCAACAACGCACAAGACGTCAGTATCAATCCAGTGCAGCACCTCGGACTGCAGCGGATCCGCCAAGTCAGCGCCAGCGCCCACGCCGCCTGTACTTTCAACAGCCTTCTGGTCGTGCAGCCTGCCAGCGCCGAGGACGACGACAGCTCAGACAACTTCTTTATGAGCGAGAACGACGCTCAGCTTGTCTCAAGCTTCACCAACTACGGCTTCGTTCTGCTCTGCCAAATGCTGCCCGACGGCAACATCGACGCCAGCCTCGTCTTTGACTCTCGACTCACCAGCAGCAGACAAGCCCACCGCCTGCTCGGACAATTTGAACATGTGCTCCAGCAGATCAGCAACGGAGCTGCCCAAACAGTCCACGACATCGACTACCTTAGCCCTGAAGACATGAAGGAGGTCTCTGAGTTCAACCGTGAGCTGGACCCTGTGCCTTACGCCGACCTCTGCATGCACGATCTCGTCAAACACCATGCACGCATCCGACCCAACGCACCAGCCGTCTCCTCCTGGGATGGCGACCTGACATACGCCGAGCTGGATGTGCTAGCCACCCAACTTGCAGGCCACCTAACCACATCCATGGGCATCGGCCCCGGAAACACGGTGCCGCTCTGCTTCGAAAAATCCAAGTGGACGCAAGTAGCCATGCTGGGCGTCCTCAAAGCCGGTGCCGCCTTCTTGCTCCTCGACCCAGCGCACCCGCTCGCCCGCCTCGAGTCCATCTGCCGCAAAGTCCACGCCACCACCATCATCGTCTCCACCGGCCTAGACGCGCTCCTCACCCACACCGTCCGTCACTGCCTCGTCCTAGACGAGATGACCACCCTCACCGACCCCTGCCCCCCAGTCACCGTCACCCCCTCCGACGCCGCCTACGTCGTCACCACGAGCGGCACCTCCGGCGCCGCCAAAGCCTGCGTCATCACCCACGGCGCCATCGTCGCCGGCGCCCTCTCCTTCGCCGCGCGCGCCCACGTCAACACCCGCACGCGCGCCATGCAGTTCGCGTCCTACAGCTTCGACGCCTCCATCATCGAAACCCTCATGATCTGGGCCGCCGGCGGCTGCACTTGCGTCCTCTCCGAGACGCAGCGCAAGGACGACCCGGCCGCGGCTATCGCCGCTCGCCGCGCTAACTGGGCGCTCATGACGCCCTCGCTCGCCGGCGTCCTGTCCCCCGAAGCTGTCCCGTCCATGGAGACGGTGGTGCTGGGCGGCGAGGCGGCGACGGCGGAGCTGCTTGCGACGTGGGGGGAGAAGGTGACGCTGCTACAGGCGTACGGGCCGTGTGAGTGCACGCCTGTGGCTTGTTGTTCATTGGCGCCCATGGGCGTCGAGTCTAGCCCGCGCAACATCGGCCGCCCGCTGTCCGGCGTCCGCGCGTGGATCGTTGACCCTGAGACGCACGACAGGCTGGCTCCCGTGGGTGCGGTTGGCGAGTTGGTCCTGGAGGGGCCGACCGTCGGCCGTGGCTACGTTGATGACGCGGACAAGACGGCTGCTGCTTTCATCGCTGCGCCGGCGTGGAGGCAGAGGTTTGCTGGTAGCCAGACCGATCAGCGCTTCTACAAGACGGGCGATCTGGTGCGGTATGCTGAGGACGGAAACGGGACGCTGGAGTTTATTGGGCGCAAGGATGCTCAGATCAAGGTGCGTGGGCAGAGGATCGAGCTCGCGGAGATTGAGCAGAATCTGAGGCGATGCGTGGTGACGGCGAGCAAGTGTGATGTTGCGGTCGAGCTGGTGACGCCGGAGGGGGGCAATGCGGCTGCTGCCTATTTGGCTGCGTTCGTGGCATTTGGGGAGGTTTATGAGAAAGAGATGGAGGATCAGGAAAAACTCGCAGCTGTCTTCGCTGATGCAAAGGCCAAGCTTGGGGAAGCGCTGCCATCATACATGGTTCCTCGCATCTTCTTGCCGCTCCGACAACTTCCCCTGAGCGCCGCTGGCAAGGTCGACCGCAAAGCCCTTCGGCAAATGGCAGCAGCGATGAACCAAAATCGCGAACTCGAAGCTCAAGCAATCACCGGGAGCGCGCCAACGACGGGGATGGAACAGATCCTGCAGTCCCTCTGGGCCAGGGTTCTGGACGTCCAAGTCGACGCGGTGCACACCGATGCCAACTTCATCGAGCTGGGCGGAGATTCGCTGTCGGCCATGAAGCTCGCGGCAAAGGCCCGCCAGGCCGGCCTGTCCCTCGCCGTCGCGGACATCATGAGACGGCCCCGGTTCGCCGAAATGGCTGCCAAGTGCGAGCCCTCCGCTGAGATGGAACCAACGACCGAGTATAAGCCTTTCTCCGTGTTCCCTGAAGGCGCGGACGTCGATGCATTCCTGCGAGAAACGCTCGCAGTTGATCGGAACGACGTTGAAGACGTCATCGAAGCGACGTCGGTGCAGAAGGCCATGACCGAGGCAGCAATGTCTCCCCACCAGGGCACCGTCAATCACGTCTGGCTCCACTTCGCCGGGCCCATCGACAAGCAGCGCGTCAGGGACGCCTGCTCTCGCGTCGTCGCCCACCACGGGATCCTGCGAACCGTCTTCGTGCCGTTCAAGCAGCAACTGATGCAAGTCGTCTTCCGCTCGCACGAGCCAGAGTGGGAGGAGCACACCACCACCAAAGACAACGACATGGAAGAAGCAACCGCAGCTATCATCTCAGCCAGCCGCCAGCGCCCAGAACAATACGGCAAGCACGGCCTGCGCTTCTCCTTTCTCGCCGATCGTCAACTCAACGCCAGCCGCTTGATCATCCGCATCCCGCACAGCCTCTACGACGGCATCACCCTGCCTCTCATCCTCGACGACCTGCGCGCCGCCTACGAGCAACGCGATCTCCCGTCCGTTCCTTCCTTCCCCAGCCACCTCCACGCCTGGCGCCACCGCCAATCCACCAGCGGCGCCGAAGCTTTCTGGCGCACGGAGTTAAAGGGCTCCCGCATGACGCCCATCGTCGCTGCTGCTGCTGCCGACACGCGCCGCGACTCGCACACCGCAGTCGACGACGCAGCGACAACAGCACCAGTAGCAGCCGCTGTCAACGGCCACATCACGCAACACATCGCCCTCGGCCCCGCGCCACAGCAGAAGGCCACGACACGCACCTTCGAAACCCTCTTCCACACCGCCTGGGCCCTCGTCCTACGCAGCGTATCCAACAACAACAACGACGTCGTCTTCGCCCGTGCCATCGCCAACCGCGCCCTGCCCCTGCCGTCAGCCGCGTCCGTCTGCGGGCCGACGCTGAACACGGTGCCGGTGCGGGTCAACTTGGCGAAGTACGTCAACACTGCTACTTCTGATACTAGTGAAGACGTAGCAGCATCAGCAGACGCCCTCCTCTCCGCCGTTGAAGACGCCCGCCTCGCGGCGCTGCCGTACGAGTGTCTGGAGACGGAGCGGCTGGTGAGACGGTGCACGGATTGGTGTGGTGGTGGCGATGGAGAAGCGTTGCCTAGGTTCGGATCGCTGTTGTTGTGGAATAATATCGCGGCGGCGAAGACGTTTGATGAGGGGTGTTTGCCTGGGTGGGGTGGCAACGACGCAGAGAAAGAAGCAACCACGACAAAATGCGAGCTCGGCTGGGCCGTCGCGCCGTGGGATGCGGCGGACGTGCAGGTCACGGCGACGCCGGTGCCAGGAAACAGCAGCAGCGGTGGTGGGAATGTAGGGGGCATCAGGATCGATGTCTTGTTCGCGGAGGAGCGCGTGCCGAGAGATGTGGCGGGGCGTATGGTGGAGATGCTGTGTAGGAATGTGGAGGAATTGTGGAGGGGTGGTGGGGAGGGCTTGTCGAAGGGGTTGCTGCTGGGGGAGGAAGGTGCGGTGCAGGATGGGGGTGTGTTGCTGGGGCAGGAGCAGGAGAAGGGAGGAGGGTATGATTCGTCATCGCTGGGCGACATGTCGCCGGATCACGCGCCGACGCCGGAGTCGTATGAGATTGTTTCGAGTGAAGGGTGGGGGGAGATTTAGATAGATTTCGGTTCATTTGTGGAGTTGGTCACGGCGCTTTAGGATAACTAAACGATGACAACGTAGGGTAGTTGAGCAAACTGGCCATCGATGAACAAACGCAATAATTGGACAGCCACATCCGGATGTTGGCTTCAAATACCCATGAATGTGATGAATTATCGCAAGTACAGGATAACCGAGATGAATGTGAAGTCAGAACGCAACAGAACTACCTATGAAAAAGATGAAAATGAAAGAAATTCGTCTGATCGTCACGTAATTCCCAACTACCTGGAAGTGCACCAACTGACTGAACATCCAAATTGGTTACTGCATACTGAGAAAGGTCAATTGCTTATAAATGAAAGAGGCGATTCGGAAAACTCACAGACGAAGGGGAGGGACGTGTGCTGCAATGGGAAGGAAACAAAATACACTTGGGGGCTGATGTACTCCATCACACCTGCCTGAAATGGATGTTTTCACTTAGTTGCCGTTGAGGGACAGGAATAAACAGGAGAGAAAAAGCCGAGAAAAAAGAGAAATACAAGCATTGAGAGCCCACCTTGCCATCCCGTTCATCTGAATCAGTCATCCTGTGGGCCACGCGGGCCAGAGAATTCTTTGCCACATACCTCAGTGAGGTATATGTGCATCACGTACCACACCCAGCTGTCGGCGTTGTGAATCCATTTGTACCCATCTTCCACCTTGGCGGTTCTGCTGAAACAGGACCATGCACCGTACGCAAAATCCTTCACCTGCTTGCCAGTAGGCTGCAAAGTGACAGCTGGATAGTGCATGAATTCGTGAAAAACATTGGCACCCTGAAAGCGGCGGGTCATTGAGTCGGTGTTCATATGGTTCTCAATGCCTGAGCAGGAGTCGTCGAGAAAGGTTTTCGCATCCAGGCGATCGAAAAATTTGTCGCAGAAGTGCATTCCTGGTGTCTCTTCGTCACCGTGAGGCTTGAAGTAAGCAGTGCCCGTCTTCCCGTCGGGCCTGGTGACCGAGCAGAACAGGGTGCCACGGTATGTCGCGTAGTCTTCCGGGTAAACGATGACATCGCCGAGTATGTCAGCACCCTCCTTGTTGCCATCGTCTCCAATGAAGTTGGTGAGGACGCCCTTGATCTGCGTTCTGATGACATCCAGTGCCTGGCCAAACCACATCATGGCCTTCGACTCATGTCCTGAATCCTCGAAGTGCTGAAGAACAACGCGGGCCATCTCAAGAGCATCACGTTGACCTTGGCGGAGAGCGTCTCTTTGGCTTGCGTCTTGAATGCCGTCAACGTTGAACAAGGACCTTCTGTCAAGATTGGGCTGGTGATAAGCCTCAAGGGAGAAGAGCTCCCGACGCTGGGAGGTGTTGTTGAACGGGATCGCCGTAGAGACATGAAAGAGGAATGAAAGGTCGAAAGTAAGAATGGCGAGCAAGAGAGGAAGTGATTCGAGACAACGCATTGTGAAGTGTGGATGGCAATGATATGCCGATATCGCTGATTGTGACTTGAAGCTTCCAGGAGAGCAAGCTGAAGCTTGAATTCTGTACAGGCGTAGAGTAAAAGGGCGCTTGAAAGCCTTGATATCTACGCCTCTTCAGTCACAATGAATAAGAGCTATTGTTCGAGATGAACACATGCATCACTCTCAAGGCTGTCGCTCAATGCCTACCTTTGCATATGTGCCCAACAGTAATTCAGTTACTCAGACAGTTCCACGGAGCCGCTGTCCGCAAATTTCCTGCCCTAAGCCTCCAGTAATCATACTGTTTCTCGTGATATGTGTTCATGAAAGCGTGACTTGACCCCTCCTTTCTCGCGAAAAGCGGGGTCATTTGCAATCTCAGAAAACTGGCAAGCAATCTCATTGGCATGCTACTGGAGGACGTAGCCCATTAGCACTCATTACGGGAGTAACTAGTGAACAGGACAAGTATTAGTGCAATGGTAATACATAGTAATGCATCAGGGTCCAAATAGTAAGTGAAATAAGTCACACGAATGGTGGGTAAACTTGAAATCCGATGGACCCAGCGACTGACCACAGGAGCAATCAGTTTTACAAATACGCAATAGCACAAGGGCTTACCTATCGGGATCAACCGTAATGCAAAGGACAGGTAACATGTCCACCTTGCAATATGGACAGAGGGTGGGAGCACGTGTAATCGCCAACCCAAAAAAAAAAAAAAAAGACGCCGAAAAGACTACTACTATTGAGTGCCACGCTTGACAAAGAGGGTGGGATATCAAGCACGGATCTCGTACATAAATCCATTTCCTATAAGGTACCGGGAATGCACCCGTAACTAAGACATAGCTTTGGGAGAGACAGATGTTAAGGCAGATAGCAATAAGAATACTCCCAAATATTAAGCATGAATCTTTTTCGTCATGAGCGTTCGCAGGTAGGGATACACAGAATAAACCACATGGAAATTTGTCATACAAAAGGGACACAAAAACCTTGAAATTTGCATCCTCAGCCGTGAGACCTTGCATGATCCTTGATTCTTGGCCCTCTGCTACGCCAGCTTCCAAGTTTTTGAAATGACAAATTCCTTCATCACTTCGATCTCACAGCACGACGCGAGTTTGTGTTCATTGTGTTTCTAACGATTTGTCACTCGGGGGCGACACGCCAGTCCAAGCATCAGATCAACCAAGTACAGCAGCCCATTTCGCCACTACCGAATGCAGAACAAGTCCACCACAGCAGGCAGATCAAAGACGGACACGTAGCCACATTGTCAGCTCTTACAAGCACACACAATCGATATGACAAATGGAGTGGGTTTCCTAATGATACACGCTAGCCCCAAGGTTTTGAGACCAGCTTGGATCAGGCCATTGACCTCATTGTCGTCCATGACCATACTTCCTTTTGGTGAGCTGCGATTTGATCTGACTAGTGGGAGAGGTGAATTCGATGCGTCTGTAGAAGTCAAAATACTTCGCCGATGTAGTGCCTTTGTATCCTAACCTGAAAGGCTGCTGAAGCCACCAGAGGTAGGGTGGGAAAATGAGCTGAGAGGATAATTCTTCAGAGGTAAAAGCGTCACTCTTGCCTCGAATGATAGCAAAGGCGTTCAGTTAAGCGCGTGTGAAGTCCGGTTGCAAATTGAGAGCCTACTGTATTATGCGCAAATTATCCCCGAAGTGTATTCCATTGTATGTGACTTTCATGTTCTCCTTCTAGATAGCATAATACCTCTCTGCCTTAGTAACAATTACGCGACTCTACTCTTCTTTCCAGACTTGGCCTAGAATGTGTAAACGTTTTAATGAACTTCCCGAGGAGTCTATACGGCCAAAAAGCCCAGGGCTCTTAACAAGCGTACTTCGTAAGGGTGATAATCCACATCTTCATTAACCACGCACATGACTTGCGTAAGCGTATTTTGAGTCAAGGTCTGTGTCATAATAGCTAAGTGTAGAGAGACATTGCAGTCGAAGGCTAGCGTGAAGAGTAGTAAAGCTCTGGGAGTAACTATATCTCGGCCCTTTCTCTTCTTTCATGCTTTGCTTAGAAGAGCAATGCATGTTGGTAATCAAAGCTATCATCCCGATGAGAATATATAATTCAAAAATTTACATATACGTCCGGACGATAGCTTCAGCTACCCATGAGATGAGAGAATTCGGATGCTATACCCCTCTGTGCATCATGCAAATTCCCCTGTGAATGCTCCAACACCACGTATACCCCCCAGTCAAGCAAAATTCACACAATCAACAATTAGGCCTTGGTAAGGCCTTTTTGACAAGCCAGTTCCGTACATTTATCATTGGGTTGAATATGGGCTGCTTGTAATAATTGAGAATATTGGCCAGGCTTCCAGTATCCCTTCCGTTCAGACAGAGGGAAAAGATGTGAGACGCAAGTCCTGCGCCGAAGGAGATTGCATTGAAAAAGAGGTGCTAGTAAGGATTCTAAAACTACTTAGGTTCGCCATCCCGCATTGCAAAGGTGATCATGTCAAGGGTGAGTGCCTTTGTTCCTCATTAATCAACAACATCAAACTGCACCGGTTTATTCAGCTGCCGGATGCTGATGGCCGGCCTTCCCCTCGGTCCAGGAGCCCACCTCTCCCGCTTCTCTTCGGCGGTCCCCCTCAACAAGTCCTCCTTCCTACCATGCATCCACATCGCGAAACCGGACTTCAGGTTGCTTGAAAGCTCAGCTGTGTACTTCTTTCCCACCTCCAAACGCCCAAGACCGCCATGATTGCTATAGTCATTGTTCGTACGCTCGAGCGTGTACTCATGCCGCCAGGGCTTGCCGCCGGGCCACAGTTCGACGAACCAGTCGTCCGTGGGGAAATCAGGGGGTGTTGGAATGATTTCACCCCAGCACGGGTGTGCGTGAGCGAAGTAGACCTCTTCACCCGTCGTGGTATCGACAAAGCGAATGTATTCACTAGCAGCGCCCATAGCGTCGACATTGAAGGGCTCGTCGTAGAGACCCACGGTGACAGGACCATAGGCGGCGTCGGAGGCATCGAGCGTGATCTCGGTGATGAATTTGAACTGCGGAGTGCCGGAACGATGGCAGACGGGCGACCCGAGACTGAAGACGGCGGAGCAGGTGGGCGGGACGGGGTCGTTGTAGACGGTGAAGTGGATGATGCCGGGGTCGCGGCGGACGGGGTGGTCATCTTCCAGGGAAGAAGCTGTAGAGGATTCGGAAGAAGAGTTCCTGTCGAACCTTCTGCTACCGCACAAGTCCATTCTGTCGGCTTTGTCGGGCTCCATAGTATCTCTTCGGTCGGGGAGAGAGACTTGGTAGCACCATGCAGCGCCGCCGGTAGCTGACAAGCGCAAGTTGTACTTCTTGTAAGGGTGCAAAATGCCCTTCCAGATCTTCGCGGTGGTGTTGAAGACAATGAAGATGATGGCTTGCGTGTGGCCAGGGCGTGGATGTGGCGCTATGTCGACATGCCCCACGGAAGGCGAGTATGCAGCTGGCGGGAGTTGGACGACTTTTTGCGTGCGTTGCTCGACGAGTTCGAGAAGGCCGGAGCGCAGGGCGTCGATCAGGTCAAGCGTCGGAAAGAGGTATGGGGAAGAGTCTTCCTCAGGACGTTCGAGAGAGATGGGAATGTTGCAGGCAAAGGTGAGAGAGCGTTTAGTTTCGTAGGTGTGGACTTCGAGACAGTATATTCCCTGCATGCTTGGGAGGTTCAGCTGGAAAATGCCGTTACCATCCCCGCGGACGTGGGTGAGGTTGAGTGCAAGAGGTGCGTCTGGGGTCTTTCGTTTCAATGCCATGCTTGGTCAAGCTGGATGGTGGTTGGAGGATGTCGGGTAAGACGTGTGGTGGTGAGGTGGAGTGAGGTGGAGGGCGACCTGAGCGTTTAAAGGAAGGCGCTGCGACTTCTGCCTGCCAGGGTTCTCATGACGTAATTCACCCATCGACGGGACATGGCGAAAGCCAAACAAAATCCAAGCGCCAACGGGCGACTGTGAGTCATGGGACAAGCTCCAAAGTTTTCCGTCGCACGGAATGCGTCACTTCTTGAAGCTTCGCGACACCAGCTCAAAACAGGACATTCACCCTCACTCTCCCGTAACGCGCGGGCGTTATCCACCCGCAAGATCGCGCTCGGTCCTGTTTTCCCAGACGCTCTTGACCTTTGGGGCGCAAAATCCTCCCATCAACGTTGTGGGAAGCTTGCTGGCGGCTGCATGTTCCGGAAGCACGTTTACTCGGCGTTGAGCCAACCAAAACAACTCCGGGGCGACGCACACCAGATTTATTGGCCAGCCATTGTCGTGCTCATCAGCCACGACACTTTTCCAAATAGTGAAGCCACGTGCACAGCGGAAAATCATAGTTCCATCAGCCTGTAATTGTACATACGTAGAGAATCCGTTCTTCGGTGGTCTTCTACTTAGTGGATGTCATGTATGCCGTACCAATACCTGTACAAGTTCACTGTGAATTTTTTCCTACTGTGAGCTCCTCGTGCAGCAATCATAGCCAGCATTCGCAAATGTGGTTTGGCCGAAAGTTTGGACCACGTGATGTGCTCCCTCGAAGTCTTCCTCATCCTAACAACAGCGACCGTCGGAATATTAACAACACGTTATCGATAGAGCTGAATGTATCATTCTGCGTTTCCATTCATCATTGTTGGCACCAAGAACCGTCTCCCATGCACAGGGTCAAATGTCTTTCGAGCATGAACGTGGCGACAATGAAATTTTAAGCCTTCCCAGAACTCGTACCAGGCATACTATATCTAACACTAACCACAGGTAGAGAAGCTCTGACTGAAGCACCCCTACCTCTTGGCTTGTGATCGTGCAATGCGCTGATTCGCCATTCTCGCCACCCACCGACCCCCATATCACCAATTTTTCCGCAGCATGCGTATCTGTTCTTGGGGCGTGGCCAGCAGCACTGATTACGAGGTTGTTGCTGGAACTGAACGGAAGTCCAGGCGTGCATCTCTGGAAAGATAAAACCAACAATGCTGCAAGGATCAGACCGCCGAGAGCCATGGCACAGGCGATCCCGAGCGCCGAGTAACCAAGACTAGCACTGAGCTGCTTATTCACCGACCAGGACACCAAGGGGTTCTCATGCTGCCATGGCCGCCCGCCCTCGTCAAACACTTTGTAGCGGTAGAGGAAAAGGTTCTGGGAGAGGAACCAGTTCATGAGAGTGGAAGCTGCCATAAGTGCCAAGTTATACTTGTAAAGGAGAGACAGCCAGTATGTGGATACTTGATCTGTGCCAGGAATGGGATTGCTGACATGCAAGGGCTGGCGCCGCCATGCCAAAGAAGTCCAGTCCCGAAGCGACACCATTGCAGTGAGCTTAGAGTTGATGAAGAGATACATGGCAGAGAACATGGCCTGCGGTGTGTTTGATATGAGCATCATGACCCAAGCTCGAGGCTGCGAGTATGAGACTGTCTTGTCATCGTCCAAGCGGAAAGTTGTGTGAGCTGGCAGGATGTCGACCGTTCCGCCTGAATTCAGGGCGTCAAGTTTTCCAAGCCCCAGTTGCCACACAGTGCGGAAGTCTGTCCCCACATTGTCTCCTCTGTATTTTACCATGATTTTGTTGCAAGTGAAGAAGGTCAACAAATATGTAATGACACATCTGCTCATTTGTGAGAGTTTGATCTAATGATGAAGATGTCAGGACTTACGCGCTTGTGTATATTAGCCAGCGATGGCTTTTAACGGCTTCATAATACCAGAGCCGATTTCCATTCCACTTTTTGGCGTTAACACACTCCAAATATCCATTTTTTCTTACCTTCAATAAGCCTTTCACCTCGGCCTCCGAGTAGAGGCATATGCCCTCTGAGGAGCTTTCGGGCGTTCGAAGGAATGATTCGATCGCGTCCCCTACTGTGGCAAGCGGTTCTCGTTTCTCTCGCAGGGTAAAGACACACGCTACCTTTAAAGCATTACAAAATGATACTACCGCCAAGAACCACACGTGTACCTGGATGCTGCAGCGCCCAGGAAGCTTCAATGCAAGGTAGTAGGCTATCCGAGGACGACCTGGAAGGCTTTCCACTACCAGGCCATTGTCAACAGTTTGTATGTAGGAGTTTAGTACCCAGAAGTCCCTTCCGCTGGGGTATTCCTCGTCGTACGTAAGGACGGTATCATTTTTCTTCTTTGGCTGGTCCGTCATGGCGAGCATGCTCTCCAATCCCACTCGTGGCCTGGTATCATGACGTTCGATACATTCTTCTGCAGTCATGTTGAACCATCTTGTTGAATTATGAATTTGGCTAGTGGAAACGAGATGTTGAAGTCGGTCCAGGTACTCTCCCCCGGTCGTACCATACGCATGATTCAAAATGGTTGCGGGTGTCTTCGGATTGTGCCAGGCGCCGCCGTGCAAGGATCCAGTCGAGACAACCACGATATCATGAAAATATGTTACTAGCGTGTTTTGGACGGCGGAGGTCTGTCTATGGTCAATTAGCTTTTTTTTTTGTGTCTCTAGTAGGGCATGAACACTTACATCAAGTGCAAAGGCGCACCGCTGGCTGCAAGAAGTAACCATAGTTTCATTCAAGTTTTGCTGAAGCCCCGGATATTTCTGAGGCTGGGAATGCTAATGTCCAAAAATGAATGAGCAGCATGAGCTTCATTGACTTCATCCCGCGCCAGAGCGGTCAGGTACTACATGCAGTAATTAGGGCTGGCGAGGAGCGTAGATTCCAGGAAATTGACTATCAAAATGAGCGATCATGATTACAACGTTGCCTTTTCGTAGGTAATTGTTGATACCATTGAGAATGAGGTTTTATTTGGATTTGGAGTAGTTTAGATTAACGTTGCTAAGTTAAGCAGTAGAATGATAATAGTGAGTATGCTGAACCATATCATTCCTCCACACTCGCTGGGGAACTTTCATTGCATTTACTTTTCAAATTTGAAAAGACGGTAAACAACCGTCTCCCCGGGAACGCTGGCCTTTTGGTCCATGCGAGTTTTCTTAGTCGAATCGGCTCGAAGGGCGACTCATGTTGGCTTCTCACCCTAAGTTCACTATTAACCCTCAACCTGTTGTATTAACCAGTTTGTAGTGAGACGAAAGAGGAAATCCTGGAGCGGTATAAATTTCAGGCCCTTATTCTTCTGTGGCGTGGACATCGCGGTCCGCTGCCACCGTAGTTTCTCGAGTTCCCGCACGAAGCTCATGTAAAAATATAAGGCAAACTTTTCAGAGAACACCGTATCTCGTTCAGACACAGTCCTCTACATGTTTCAATCTTCCATTAGTGGCTATGTTAGATAAATGCTCGGACCAACGCCATTGGACTTCAATGGTCGTTTATCATAGCGTTAATACGCCTGGTCGAAAATTCTTTGCATATCGTGCATGACAGGGAAACGGATGAGTTTTCAGCTCCACTCTGACACTTAAAAGGATGCAAATAAATTTCTTGTATCTATTGTTATTATATTTTCTCCCAATGATCTGTGCTATAGTGCTCTCGGACTGTTCGCGTGTCTCGTATTCGGTCGCTTTCACATCTGAAGGATGCCAACATTTCCCTAGCAGCAACGTCAACAGGCGGGGCTATGCGGCCGTGCACATTTCAAATTATCAACAAAAAGTGGCCAATCAAGAGAAATTGCGCCGGAGTGTGGGCCAATTTATGTCTCAACATATGAAGTCCACGAACGACGGTCCGAGCAACTTGGCGCTTCGTGTTGCTTAAGACTCGGACTTGTTAGAGATCTATTAGTGCGATTATGAGGAAAGAAGAAGATTAACGTTCTAAGAGATCTATGATGATGCTGTTCGTATGCTGCCATTGAAAGAAGTATAGCTCTCTGTTTGTTTAGCCTCCGAATCACCACCAAGCGTAGGAAGGACTTCATAGACACATTGTAATTGCGGCAGAGACATAGCAGCGAGAGCGATAAGAAATGCGGGTTGCGCTGTTACCCCGCTCCTATCGGTAATGCAAGTTAAATGTGAAGTGCTGACCATGCTGACAACCCTGCGGAGGCGTGGATTTAATCGTGAGGAAGCTGTCTCGTGCAAGCCGAGGATCGGATGATGGCCGTGTCGGACCCATGCTCTATAGCCTTCGTATTTCTCCAGAGCTTCTTAACGCAGTAAGATGTTCTCGTCGCTTATGGTTTGCACAGTTCGCAATGGTATCTCGATCTGGATCTCCTTGGCGCCAAGATCGGAGTGGAGCGCACATCGGTCGATCTTACCTCTGGTCGGGTCGTGTTTAGACGGGAAGCTGATAAATGAGGAAAGTGCCTCACCGATTCGTTTGATGTCTCATGGGAACTGTGAACGTTTCCTACCGTCATTTATGGAAGTAGATGATGGCTGCCAAAAATGGTATTTCTCCCGAGGCGATTAGCTTGGCTCAGTCCCCAAAGTCACAAGATTCAGTGTTACCTGCCCGCATCGAAACTCTGCACCGTTGAATCGAAACGATTTTACGAGAATTGCATAACGAAGGCATTACTTTTGGGCTCCACGCTGGTGGTGGGATTATCAGACCACTTCTCTAGTTCTTGGCCCATTACAAGCTCCATCCCAGTCAACAGAAGCTACCACCTGGAATCTCTTTCCTTCGGTTTGCCAGAAGAAGTATGTAAGTCCCGCGGTAAGACAAGCCGCAATGTTATATGGAGGAGGGCAAGAGGCTATATAAACAGCCTCGACATCTTTTATTGTGTCCATCAAGTCAGAGTTCATTATCGATCCACTACTCTTGCCAGCAGCCTACGTCAGCAATCATGCAGTTCATCCCCTTCCTCTTCACTCTCTTCTTCACTAGCGTGCTTGCCGCCCCGAAGCCTGTGCCTCAAACGTATACCGAGTGCGAGCTCGTACTTACCGACTACCCTGTCAATACTTGCCCTCTTCAGCCAGCCAACGGTGGCATTGGAGACTACTGTGATGCTATTGGCAAGAGTTACGGTGGATGGAGCTGGGGTGACGGCGAGGTCAGTTACCAGTCGATGCGTTTTACCCTGTACAGCGTATTTCTGACATTCCTATCCCATTCCAGGAACAACACTGCTATGTCCGCTGCTGTGTTAAATCGTAAGAAAGGAATCTATGCTCTTGACTAGTCGGGTACGCACAACTCTCTTTGCTATTGTGAAATTCAAAATTTTGCTGAACCCCTCGTCAGAATGCAATATCTCACCTGCATCCTGGGCTGAATGATCCCACAACTACCAGCGCAACCATGAGATTGCTCAGCAAGTCACGCATGAATTGGATAGTGTAAAGGAGGTTAATGGACTTGTCGAGGCATTGATGAAATCAGTACCAGGCCTTTCAGTGTGGTATTCTGCGCTCTCAGTTTTACTTTAAGACTCATACATACTGCTCAGGCGTACTTCCAATTCACATACCACCTAATGCTGGCATCTTTCTTTGCTCCACTCAAGCCTACCCATCAACCCTACAAAGACAGACCCTATCACTTCCAGCTTGGGGCATCACCCTGAACCTCAACCCCTTAGACGTCCCCTCCGAACGCCTGATTCTCCTCTTCACATCCTTGTCTGTCTCCAATGTCGCGTTGCCAAAGGCGCCCTCCAATTCTGCCGCGCGGAGCTGCGCAATGCTATGCCAGCAGTTCCCCAACAGCGTGTATCTCGTGCCGGCGCAGAACCAGTACAACATGACCAAAACCAAAATGTGGTGCAGGACGATGTTCACCAACACGATTCCGAGCCCTCGATACCGCACCGGACGCTGCGGCGAGAGCAGGGATGTCGTTGTGACACGCTCTCGCGCCGTGAAATAGGACGAGATGTCGTAGTACGCGTTCCGGATCACGCACGTGAAGATAGCCTGCCATGCCAGCGCGGGGTTGTCTGTTTCGGCGAGGATATCGATAGCGAGGGCGGTCAGGATTGGGTGCAGGGTGGATGATGTGAAACCCGTCTCGGCGCTTGATGCGGTAGGTGAGTACGTACTGTTGGTGCCAAGGCCGACGAGGCTGTAAGGGTTGCTGAAGTGCGTCCAAATGGATTCGTGGAGGAAGTCGTGCTTGATGCGCGCGGAGGCGTTGAGTTCCTGGCAGTCGGTATTACTGTCTGCGGGTGGAAGGTCTGGCCAGGAGGTATTGGGGTACCACCATATTCCATGTGTGGCTGCATCACTGGTTAGTGGGTTTGTCAATAGGAGAGTGTAGATCAGATCATCAGGCCGTACCTGGGCGGAATGTGCAGTTGCGTTCTGGAGACCATGAGGACGTGCGGGCTTCTTTGGCGGCCTGGATGCTTTCATAGTCCATGATTAGGATGTCGCGCGATGCTTTCGCTTCCAGGCTGCTCCCCAGCTGATTTCGCAGCTCTTTGGTATCAAATTGGTTCAAACTCGTGTCCCACTTCGGTGCGGGATCCAGACGGCTCCGAGCTATGGACTCCCTTTTTGCTGAAATCCTGAAATCCTGGTCGTGCCATGGACGAAAGTAAAAGTTCTGGCCGTATCTGCAATAAAGTCAATCTCTCGTAACTTGTGTAGATATCGGGGACATGGTATATTTACAGAGCATCGAAACAAGCGCTGACACTCCAGGTGTCTCCGGTATCTCTTAGCGTGTATTCCAGCCACGGTCCCTTCTCAACTATATCAAATCCACCGCTGCGGTTTGACGATGTTTGATTTTCGCCTGGACTGCGCGTCCAGAACAGCACTGTATGGCCCATCAGAACCGGCCACTGATTCCCTGAATCATTTCTACTACTTGCATGCCAAAGGCCAACTCCTGGGTCGGGTGGATCCAAACTGTGAAACAAGGATTTATTGTTCATTGGATCCAAGGAGTTGATCAGGCCACCAGCCGTCCTCGGTAAGGCACATACGACGAATGATTTGCCGACTTGCATATTGTCCATCCTGCAAGTAAAAGGGAATCCTTCTGGAAATATGCTAGACGTACTCAAAACTGAGTTTCTCTCGATCACCTCTGGCACAGAACCCGGGAACAGTGTCCCTGTGAAGTTCTCAAGCACTTGTACGTCGAAGTTGAAGGCGGCATCTTTGATCGTGGGTCTGACACACGAGACTCTGGCATCAAAGAGGGATGCGGTACCAATGTATTCTTCCAGCTCGAGGAGGTCATTGTCCGACGTGATTGGCAGCAGTGCCCGTATTGTGGGGCCCGTGTCCACGGCATGATCTGGCAAAGCGTCTGCGCCTATAGACCACTCGGCAAAGGTGTTGTAAGTCGAAGGAGTCGACGCCCAGTAATTTGGAGCTTGTGTGAGGAGAGTGCGAAAGTGTTCCATGTAGTCGTTCATTGAGAAGCCAGCGTCAAGGTCTTTCTCGACCGGAAAACCCAGCACGTTACCGTTTTCAATATCCCAAAGCAGCAGTGTCGATGTGAACTGCGAGATGGATGTAGTGCAGACTAGAAGAACAAGTAAAGTGTAGATCAGACTATTGCGATACCAATGCCCTCCACTCCACAAATCGAATGCTGAAAGTACTGGACCATTGTTGATGAATCGCATGATGGATATTGAAGGAGCCTGGTGAAGTGGTACTCCATGGCGTTCGATCAACGTGCTGGCCAACATTGAGATGGCGACACCAGCCTGGGTCGCAAGTGCAAGACGTACGGCAAGCGTGGAAAGTGTGACAGCTTGATTAACGTATCCGTTAATCATTACTCGTCGCCATGTCTCATTCGCATCACCACCGAACCAAAGAAACAAAAGCCCTGCGATTGCGAGGCAAAGTAAGAGGAGAGCACCAATGTTTGTAATGATCAACCACTTCCCGAGGCGTTTGAGGACTGAAGGTCTGGCTTTACTCTTTTCTTGCAAGAGAAGAGGTTCGGCGGATGCAGCGGCATTCACTCGGTCTGAGGATCCATTCGTATCTTGACAAATATCCAGTGTGCTTTGCTGTGAAGGGGCCAAAGCTTTAGAGCTTGCTCGCGAGATGTGTGGTGATGATGAGCTTTCAAGTGTAGTGACCGAGCTGGTGGCTCTGTCTGGCTTTTGGTGCTCACTCATTTCGCTGTTCCAGGAATCTGACTGAAACAGAGATCAAATGGGCCTCGGACAACTTAAAAGGACGAAAATAAATCTCACGCGCAAGCTAAGGGAGATGATGCAAGTTGATCTTACTGACCCACATGAAAAGCTCAGTGATTGGCACTCCAAGACATCGATCAGGATTGCGACCTACGGACATTATCTCGCCCCCATAGGGTGTATCTTGGCTCTGCAATCTAACGCCCACTCCGGCTAGCTTAATAAGCATTCGAAAAGCAGAGAGACACGCGTATACTTTGATTGGGTGGATAAATCTGGTACAGGTATGCAAAGCCGGGGTTGCACAATATTGGATGCAAGACAGCGGGTCCTCGGCTGAATACTAGGCCGAGGAAAGATGGCATCGCACCCAAACTGCGCCAACGATAACAAAACCGGCCCCCACACGCTTCGATCTCACCGTGATACAAGGATTCACTGGTAGCAAAAGTTCGAATCCCTCATCAGCCCCCAAGGAATCAATGCAAAATTGCAGAGACACCACTTAGTTATTGGCTTGTCTTCGGCTTCTTAACATTGAAAAAACAACGACATCCTACACCGAACACGAAGCAATTGCCCCCCGAAATGCCCAATCAATCAACCACTACATCAAAGGTCACTGGGTCATTTACCTGCAAAACCGAGATTCTCCCATGCGCACTCGCATATTTCCATCTCTCCATTTTCTCCTCCAATGTTCCTCTCAACAAGTCCTCCCTCCTCCCAAACATCCACATACCAAACCCCTTCTTCGCCCAATTTGACAGCTGCACCTCATACCTATGCCCGCCTTCAAACTCATGCTGATCGTCGAGCTGGTACTCCCACCGCCACGCCTCGCCGGGCCTCACCTCGACAAAATCTGTATCCGCGGGGAACGCACCCCACGGATCACTGTCGAAGCACTGAAAGGAAGCCGGGAACTCGACCTCCTCGCCCGTGGCGACATCGACGCAGTACAGCACCTCGTCCAGGCAGCTAAGCCCGTTGCCAATGGGCAGCGTGCGGCCGAAAGGGTTACGCTGTGTGCACACGGTGACGATCTGGTCCCCATCAGATGATATCTCGGCGACGAACTTGAACGGCGCCGATGGGTGGTAGCCGCCCGAGGGGTAAAGGTGGCAGACGGAAGTGGGAACGACGCTGAAGACGGCGGAGAAGCGCGGCGGCGGAGGATCAGCAAGGACGGTGAAGCGCAGGCTACTTGTCGAGTGCTCCAGGCGAACGGGCAGCTTTTGGGTCGCAGAGGCGGGAGCGTCGTGGAAGCGGCACCATATCTTGTCTGTGTCGTTGTATTTGGTGGCGGGGGATGTAAAGCGTAGGATGTATGTTTTTCCAGGTTCCACGGTATTTTTCCAAATCGGTGCGGTGGAGTTGTATGTCATAGGGGTGTTTGTTTGGTAATGCCTACCGTGTGGGGATGTGCACGAAGGCTTTACTAGTAGATTTCCAACAGCAGGTTCCTCGGGGGCGCGAGGGAAGATGACCACCTTTTTTGTGTCTTGCTCGATCAATTCCATGAGCCCAGCACAGAGCGAGGCGGCGATGTCCAGTTTGCTCTCTTTGTTCAGACCTAGGCTCAAGAGTGTTATGGGGAGCTTCTGCTTGTTCTCTAATGAAGCGATATTGAGTTTGATATAACCGTCGAGATCTGGCAAATTAAGCTGGAGGATGCCGTCGAGGTCGCCTTGGGGTTGCTGGAATCCAAGGGAGAGAACGGGTTGCGATGAATCATTGTTCGAAAACATTACTGAAAAGGTAGTTTTTTTTCCTTTGAGGGGTTCCCGGCAGTCTTCCCTGCCATGTGGCAACCATCTCTTTATATGTATTGGAACTGAGGATCTGACTGTGGGGTATCACGGTTGTGGCTGCTGCCTGCGTTGGTCGTGGGTCCACTGACGTCATATGCGGCACAGAAAATTCCGTTCGGTGTTCCCCATCAGTCACTGGGTAAAAAATAGAATCATGGTATGAACGCCCTCTTTAGAAGATGAAACGCAGCAAGCGGTACTTCTCGAGAAACCTTCATTTGTGTCATTTACCTGAACTTTCTGCTTCAATAAAACTCGAATCTCTTCTGAATCCCCTATTACCTCTAGGCGGCAATAGAACCAATATGCTGTTCCTCGAATATTATTCTATTTTCCTTTCCATGTTCAGCCACGAAACTCTGATACGGACATATTCGTTTAGAAGTGCTGGGAAGCCAGCAGCACCGTGTAGATAATACTCTATCTAATATCAGGATTACACTCTTGGGCAGCAGCTCGTTGCTAAAAAGTAGTGATTAAATGGTGGTATATATGGTGATGCGTTTCTAGGTAGAAGAATTTGTCGGTATGTCTAATAAATTCCTAGCAAGCCTATTTAGAATGTAACAGGTACTGGATGCTGGCCTTTGTGAAAAGCAACCGGTTGCTCATTTTAAGAGCAAGATAGATTTTATCTATCTCTCAGGAGTGTTGCGATTATTCCCTTCTAGACTCATACTTTACTTTCTTTACACTGATGGGAATGTAACATGGTGAATCAATCTAGAACATCGAACTCCACCGGCTCATTCACTTGCTGTACCTTGATGCGCCTTCGCCCTCTCGGATGTGCCTCATCCCACCTCGCCTTCCTCTCCTCCACAGTACCCCTCAAAACCTGCTCCTTCGTACCATACGTCCACTCCCAGAACCCTTCCTTCGCCCGGTTCGCCAATTGCGCACGGTATCGCCGTCCGGGCTCGAGAGCGAATTGCTGGTCTTCCTCCCCGAGCTCTTGTACGAAGCGCACGGTGGCGCTCCCGGCCGGCGGTATTTCGACGAGGTCCTTGTCACGAGGCCATTCAGGCCACGGATTTCTGTCAAAGCACATGCAGCAGAACTCGAAGTCGACTTTCTTTCCTGACTCAGCGTCGACGCAGTACGCGAAGTCATCGAGGCAGTTGAGGCCGCCGAACGGTAGCGTCGAACCGAAGACGTTCTGCTGGATGCACACGGTAATAGGTGCGGGGGCATTCGACGTGATATCGACGACGAACTTGAAGGTGTAAAGAGGAGGACATTCGTCAATAATGTGGTCGCTGCTGTCTGGGGGCGGCACCCGACACACGGTAGGCTCAACGCTGAAGACGGCGCTGAAGGTCGGCGGGTCGGGATCGTGGTAGACGGTGAAGCTCACGGTTTTGTTTCGTTGCAGTCGCAGGGGAGGGTTCTGCACCGCCTCGTCGGCGGCGTTGTCGGCATCGTGGTAGCGGCACCACAATACATTTTCGTCGAAGGCCGCAGGTCCGAGGCGCAAGACGTAGGTTTTCCCGGCTTCCAGCATGTCCTTCCAAATCTGGGCGGACGAGTCAAGGTCTAGTTCGAGCGTTTCATCAGTGTAGGGGTTGGGAACAATGTCTCGCTGTCCGACCGCTGGCTGCTCGACGCGCGGAAAAGGGACCACCGTTTGCGCGGCTTGGTCGACAAGCTCAAGCAGGCCGGTGCCGAGAGCGTCGGCGACGTCAAGATGGCCCTCTTCGCTGAGTCCGCGACAGAAGAGGACGATGGGTCGCGTGGCTTCTAACACGATGGCACAATAGCCTTCAAAGGTCGGGTAGCCCAGCTGAAAGTCATCGCGGCACCACTGTGGATGCGAGCGCAGCCTGAGCGAAAGGCCGTGTTCACAGGGCGTCGCGCTGTCTTGAGAGGACATCGTTGTATAGTTGTGCAGAGCAAAGGTTCACGGCCGTGAAAGCCTATTTTAAGGGCGATTCTGGATACTTCTGCCTGCATCGTCCGTGGTTGAGTGTGGTTAAGCATGGGTTCAATTGACGTCATTTCTAGATCAAATTCTCTTCCCAACCGGACAAAAGTAAATTTGCAGTCATGAAGTATGGTCTCAAAGAGTTTTGCCCAAACACATAGCCATAGCAAATATATCAACATCTTCAACAGAGCCAAGATCAGTGAAGAGGACTGTGCGGTGAGTAGAGTACCACAAAAGAGCTGCACGAAATGTCTTCACCTCAACAGACTTTTGTCACTCCTTCTGCGCTGTGAAATTTGACTCGAGAATACAATCCATACCTTTCACAAGATTAGTTATTCTCTACTACGTGTAGCTTGACTTCCTCTCTAAGCTATGAGGACGTTGTGGTGTTACTTCTGCACTCAAAAAGGGGATCTCATTGAACTCCGCTTTAGGAGGCTTAGATACATGATGGCGTGCTAGAATACTTTAATTTATGTTGATAGATATGAACAATCAAATCATGAGTAGATCTTGGCTGATGAAAGTCTGAAATGGCTACAATGGGGGGCCGTTATCGTGGGGGCCGCTAATTACTAAGCCAGTTGCAAGCGATGGTGGCTGGGAAAATTTTGAGTACCCCGCAGCTGACGGAACAGACCCACCTTGTCTCTGGACTGCACCGAAATGTACCCCAGATCCAATACGTTGTGTCACGTCTGCGTCGAGGCGCTCGATGGCGTCTGGGAACCGAAGAAGACACCAAGGATCGTGAAACTGGACACTGCAGATGGCACCGACGGGCCTGGCCCAGACCTTCTGGAAAACATGCGCAAATGGAGTACTGGTGTTCTCAATACGGAGGATATTGCTAGTCGCCAGACTGAACCAGAAGGAAGTTCAGATGAGAGCGACAGTAACAGCAGGGCTAAACGAGATTGTTGCCAGCTGGAGGACCCCGAAGAACGACCAGAAATTTTCAAGTACATCTTTGGACACCACGCGAGTTTCCAGTCATTAGAGAGATCTTCCGAAGAAAACTGTGCCATCTGCACCGTGTTGTCTTTTTCCTGCGAACACATGGGTATACGAAGATCATTCCGGAACTTTGCAACATCTTTTGCAATTCTTCCAGATAGACTAGCATTTCAAATTGGTGTTGAGAGATTAATCCCTGAGACTCAGTTCCCTCTACTTAAGTCTGAAGGTATCAAGACCGCACCCTATCTATTGGGCTGTACAATGTCACTAATTGGCTTTTGAAAAGACGCCCAAGTGCTACATCATCCACCTGAAGAAACCACTGACTCACCTAACACGTGGGCAACGGTGAAAGCATGGTTAAGAAGGTGCTTGGACACACACGACTCCTGTGGCGGCCCTCAGAATTTCGTACCTTCGAGACTACTGAAGTTAGACGCAGCTGAAAAGCGCGTATTCCTAACCGATAAGGCAAATTTGGATCAAGTGGTTCGATACACGGCGTTAAGCTACTGCTGGGGCACCGAGTCCGCGAAGGAAAGCTTTAGGCTTTCTCAGCAGAGTTTCAACACTCTACAATCTGGATACCCCCTGCAGAACTTGCCAAAGACTTTCCAGCACGCATTCATGATCATAGAAGAGCTTGGTGTTGATTATCTCTGGATTGATCGCTTGTGCATCATCCAAGACTCGGCTGAAGATTGGCGCCAGGAAGCATCTCAGATGGGTGAAGTATATTCGAATGCATTTGTCACCGTCTGCGCACATGGCGCAGCAGACGACTCACAAGGATGCTTCTTCCCCCGGATCCCATCCGAAGTGGCTCCTATCGAGTTGACCTTGGCCTTGAACCACTCCTCAGACAGATCTTCATATATACTGGGCGAAAACTACCTCACTTGGATCTATCGCTTCGATGCGCGCGTGCTGCGCCGCGCCTGGGTACTGCAAGAACAACTCCTTTCCCGCAGGATCCTCTACTTCGGACGCGAGCAAATCTTCTGGGAATGCCGATCTACAACACGCTGCGAGACGTACCCCAATGGCGTACCGATCATCAATGCGAACGCCATCATGACCCGCATGCTGGACCGCGACAAGATTTTGTGGAAAACTCCGCTCGACATCGCGAGCGAGAACAACATCAGGGTTCGACTGCATCTCGACACGCTCGGCTCGTGCCTCCTCGAATGGGAGCAAACGGTTCAGGAGTACAACCGGCGCCACCTGACTCACGTGAATGACAGACTGGTTGCAATAGCCGGACTGGCCAGCCAGATGAAGGACAAGCTGCGGGGCCTTGGGGTGGACGATGCGTACCACGCGGGCATTTGGGGGTTCTCGCTGCCGCGAGGTCTCCTGTGGCAGGTCCACGGGACCAGGTATGTTCGGTTGACAGACAAACGTGCTCCATCGTGGTCTTGGGCTGCGGTGGAACGCACTGTGCTCTGCTTTGGGTACATGCTACGCTCAGGTGCCGAGGAATGCGTTTCTGGCGTTCAGGCAAGTACGACTACGAGGAATGACACTTTATCGGGAATAGTCGTCGAGGGATCCTTAAGTCTAAAAGGTCGTCTTGCCGTGCCAGTTTGGAGTAGGACAGTTGTTCGAGATTGGGATGGGTTGACGACTCCATTGAGTCTGCTTAGGAATCCTGGTACAGATGAACACATCTTGGTGGAGGACGGACACATCATCTTTGATGACCCCGAAACTGAGAAGTCCTCACTGGAAATATTCTGTCTTCCGATTGTTTATGATATCGTGAGCCTGTCCAGATTCAGGAAGCCGCGTCAGCCGAAGTGGGCTGTTTTGGGGATCGTTCTGAAGAAGAGCGAGAAGAGCCGAGCTGTGTTTTGCCGTGTTGGATTTTTTGCGTGTGCAGTTGAGAATGAACAAGCTGCTAGAGATTTCTTTGGAAAGATATCAGAGGAGTTGATAGAAATAGAGTAATTTCTGAATCAGGTAGTTTCGAATAGCCGAGAAATCTCTGGACAGGAAAAGAAGTTTCAGGATCTTCTCATGATATCAGGCACTATATAACCTGAATTCTGGATGATACCGCGGAAGTTTATGCCAGAGGGAGATGAATTGATTTGCCAGTGAAGCGAAGACGAGGTTGGTAAGGGACGAGGTGGAACTTGAGGTTTGTACAGGTGAAACCGGAATGATTCTTGGACATGTATTTGTTTGGATGATACAAAAATGAGAGTTTTATGTACTTGAAGGAAATCAACAAATTCTGTATCAAAAATGGAAAACAAAGACTAAGAAGCGAGCGACGCGAGAAGCGATAAACAGCTAAAGAGAGTACGGGCACATCCCGCCCCTTTTTCCATCAGCATATCACCAACCACAATCAGACAACCCCATCTACATCCCCCATCCCTGGCACCAAGTATTCACCCACTCCGCATTCACCGGCTCCGAATTCCTCAACGTCTCGCTCCTCTTAACCGTCTCCTTCGTCTGCAACCTGAAGCCCGCCGGCTCTCCCCTCTCCAACGCCTTCAACCCCTCGCCCAACCCCTCAAACCAATCCAGCAGCTTGATGCCAGGACACTTGACCGGATCAGCATCCGGCTTCGCCGCCTCATCCTGCAACCTCCGCAGCCACTCCTCATACGGCACAGCGGGAAACTGCTTCCCGCCCTCAGCCAACCTCTTCTGCAACGCCGGCAAAATGACCTTCGGATACGAGCTCGTCTTCGGATTAACCAAATGATCGAACTGCACCAGCGGCCTCCCCGCCGTCTTGCTCTCGCGCAGCTGCCTGAGATTATCAAACATCACATCAACCACCACATCCGCTGCGAGATCCACGGGCACCCAGTCCGCCTGATCCATGCCGGCGATGGAGCTGGGCAGCGCGCCGAGGTGCTTCGACGAGCGCACGATGGTCGGAAACCACTCCTGCACATTCCACTTGCCCTTCCCCGCGCGCGCCGCCTCGCTCGCCACGGGCCCGCCGATCTGGCCCGTCCGGCATATCGCGGCGGGGACCCCACTGACCGTGCCCGCCGCCTCGAGCAGCCGCTCGCCGACGTACTTGCCCTCGCCGTAGCCACCCTCGCCGGGGGCCTGGACGTCGTGGATCGGCGTTTCTGGAACCTCGCCCGGTCCCGCGGCGACGTTGTAGTTGCGGACGGTGTTGATGGTGCTGGTGAAGAAGATGGGCGGGGGGGACTTCAGTTGCTGCTGTTGGCCGGCGGAATACGCCAGGTCGATCATGTTGCGCACGCCCTTGACGTGCGGCGCGAAGCTGTCCAGCGCCATGTTGAAGTCGACGGCCCACGCGTTGTGGATGATGTAGCGCGTGCGCTGGACCAGCTCGGCGTAGGCGGCGTCGCTGAGCCCGTGCAGGTCGGCGCCTGGGTTGGTCTCGAGGAAGGTGACGCGGTTGCCTGAGTCGAGGCCGGTGGTAGGTAGCCCGGAGTCTTCGAAGCGCTGGCGCTGCTTTTTGGCGGTGCTGGAGGGCGAGCCGCGGTTGAGGCAGTAGACGTGGGCGATGCGCTGGGGTGGGTGAGAGAGCAGCGCGGCGAGGATGTAGGAGCCCAGCGAGCCGGTGCTGCCGGTCAGGACGACGGTGACGGGCTCTTCCTTGGCGCCGGCAGTGGCAGCAGAGGCTGCAGCGGTGGCGGCATCGGTACGGTGTGGCAGGTCGTGGGCGTAGCGCAGGTACATCTCCTTCATCTCCTTCGCGCGCTGGTCGGCGTTGCGGGCGCCCGCGTTGCCGTCCTTGCCGCCGCCGCCGCCTGCTGCGGCTGCGTGCAGCGTCCGCGCGAGCTTGCGAATGGTCGGGTTGGCGTAGACCATGCTGAGGGAGACCAGGTTGGGCGAGAGCGGCGCGTGCTCGTTGGTCAGCTGCGCCTTGAGCTGCCGCACCACCGTCAACACTTGCAGCGAGTCGATGCCCGCGGCGAAGAAGTCGTCGTCCAGGCCGAGTTTCTTCTTCGCGCCTGCCAGCTTGCTGAACAGGTCCGTCAGCGCGGCCTCGGTGTCGGACGTGTTCTCGGTGTCGACGTGGAGGGGGAGCGTCGAGGACAGGGCGATGCTGGACCGCCCGGCGTACAGGTCCTCGATCTCCTTCTCGTACTGCTTCAGCGTTGCTTTGCGGATGACGGTGCCCTTGCCCGCGCGCGTCATGGGCTTGTCTGGGGAAGTGAAGAGCACTCGATCGCGCGATATGCGGGCGAAGGCTGGCGCCGCAGCGTTGGCCTTGTCGATGAAGAGCGCGATGGCTGCGAGATTTTCGGCCGGCGAGTGCTTCCTTTGCACCTGAGACGAGAGCTCGATGAGCACTGCCGTTTCGAAGCGGCCGTGGCCCAGGACGACAACGCCCGAGATGTGTGGAGACTGGGAGAGCTGGCCTTCCATCGGGATCGGGACGACTTTCTCGCCGTTAGAGAGCACGAGCACATCGTCAGACCGTGCCCGATGCTGCCAGAGGTGCGGTTCGGTTGGGTGTCGTACGAAGAGGTCTTTGGTGTGGTATTCGGCTTCGTTGGGGAAGGTGCTCCAGGTCGAGTGGAAGGGATTCGTGTGTTCATCACGCACGATGACCATCTCTGAGAACTCGTCCTCCTCGCGCGGCCGCATCTCGACACCCTTCATCTCCGGCGGTACGAGAATCCAGTTCCATTCTTTCAGCGGGACAAAGTTGTACGGTGGAACAGCGTTCTCCGTTGTGCCCAAAACATTGATCACTTGCGTGTGTTTGGCGATGACATCGCCGAGTTGTTGTGAAAGGGGCCCTGCCGTACATCAGTTGACGGGAAGAGGTACTACATTCGGAACTTGCTTACCGCCGCCAAACCCAATGTACCGCATCTTCTCCAATTTCGGAAGCACATGCTCGTCCCGGGCCAAGTCCTCAATGATGGAAGGTGGCAGGAACATCGAATCAAACTTCATCTGATCCAACGCCTTCTCAACTAATTCAGCCTTCAGTGGCTGACCGACTGGAGCATAAACGACGTGTATGTCAAAGTAAATTGCGGACATGAAGTTCCAGAACACCCCCGCAGCCTGCAGTCTGGTCAGCAAAAATCTGTCTCCGCAACAACCTCAGACTCACATGAAAGTTCGGCATCGGATTGAACATGGTGGTCCCCTCCATCGTCCTCAACACATCCCTCTTCCCAGCAACATCCTTAATCAAATGATGCGCATCAATCGTCCCCATAGACGCATTCATGATCGGAATCGGCTTCGGCGGGCCCGTCGAGCCGGACGAATGCAGCACGATGACCGGATCATCCTTCGCCTGCTCCCACGACTTGTCGTACGGGTAGCGCTTGACCTGGCCCTTCTCCCTCATCCAATCGCCCGGCTCGGGCACCGTGACGCAGCGCATCTTCGGCCGGGCCTCGAGGATATCCTGCACCATGCTGCCCGCACGGGGCCCACGCAGCAGGACCTTGCATTCCGTCTTGTCGAACAGGTACAGCTGCGCCTCGACGCTGTTGCGCGGCGAGTTGAACAGGATCTTGTACCCCGTCTTGGCGCTGGCCAGCGCCAGCACGTGGTACAGCGGGCTGTTGAGCCCGATGAAGGCGATGGTGGGGAAGGCGCCCGGCTTGGGCTTGCCCAGCTGCGCTTCGAGCCACCATGCTGCCTGGTCGACGAGCCGCGCGAGGTCGCGCCACGTGATGCGGAGCGCGTGGGAGGCGAGGTTGGTGGCGGACGTGGGCAGGGTGCAGTAGACGCCGCTGGGGTTGGTGGCGGCCTTGTGCTCGACCAGCGGGACGATCAGCCGGCGGCCGTAGTCGGGAGTGGACATGTTTGAGATTGTTTCGGAATTCGCGTGATCACGGGATAGACGATACGTAGGTTGGATGCGTGGCACGAAAGGATTTCTTCCGCTACGGAAGCCACTGTCCATTATTTATACAGTTGGTGGCGCTGCATCCACGGCTCGGTGAATTCATGTCAACTCGTTCATTTGAGTGCTTCGAGCTTCGTGCATGCGGGCTTTCTCGCACGACCCATACTCGTCCGCGGGTCGGAATGACGTTGGGTTCATACGATATGGAAGAGGCGGAGCGGCATCGGTTAACGTGGGAACCTTTCGGAAGGGCGAGTCGGCTGGGAAACAAGCCTCAAGATGCGGCTAAGGCAAACGTTATCGCAACTAAAGTTGAGGATCATTCTGTATTTAGTTAGTCTTGTGCCATGGGCTCGGCCGGTGCTGACACCTCGCGCTCTCGACCGGCGCGAACGGCACGGCTGGAGCGGGGCCCTCAGCCCGAGCTGAACCCCGAGCCGGCCTCCCTTCCCGAGCCGGTTCATTGGTTCGCACCGCTTACATAGCCACCTTAATAACATGACTAACAACCATTGGTCCTTCGTTCCCATTTGCTCCCTTCCCCGCACGCTCCTCCAAAGATTTCAGCTCCTTAACTAAGGACATCAGCTGCATTGTTACCCCGCCTACTTGAACCTTGAATCCAGTTTCTTATTCCACATGTGAAAAGGCGTCGCCAATCTCACGGGTTTGGCTGGCTGAAGTATCCTCTTCAAGGCAAGGGAGATGGAACTACTGTTTAATCAGAGTATATGGAATTCTCAAAATCCTGCTGCCTATCGGTGCCTTTGGTTTGGGCTTTCCACTTGGTCCAGACGTGTATATATACACGTGCAAAGTCATAATTATTGTCGTGTGTCTCCACATCCAAAAATCGCCATTTTCTGGCTCAATATATCCTCCCCCTTTTCCATTGCTTTGATCTCTTCGCCATAATCCCAAACCATGGCCTCCCTCGCGTTCGGCCAAGCCCACGGCGTCGTGGTTGGCCTCAAATCAGTATCAGACGTGAAACCGCGTCGTGAGATCGACGATCTCGTAGTGAATGAGCCTGATGTCTTCAATCTGTTCTTGCTTGCGCTTGAATACCTTCAGAACGACACAGGACAATGGCAGGACAAGATGTCATACTTTCAAGTAGCCGGTTTGTCTCACTCCTTCCGAGCAAATTTTTCAGATGAACTTGACTGACATGCTCAGGCATTCATGGGCTCCCAAAGCGTGAATGGGATAATGTTCGTGGCGATTCACCAGAGCTCGGTGGTTACTGTACTCACGGCTCGATTCTTTTCCCAACATGGCACCGCCCCTACTTGGCCATGATGGAGGTATTTCAACCATTCCTTCAGTTCATTGTCCGACAACACATCTGAACACTATTTTAGCAAAGCATCTACAATACCATGCAGCAAATTGCCGCCCAGTTCGACGATCCCAAGTACCGCCTCGCCGCAGACAAATTCCGGCTCCCGTACTGGGACTACTTCCATCCCCGCGAGCAGAAAAACACCGTCTTCCCCGGAATCGGTCCGGGCGGGAAAACATCCTTCCCCTACGACTTCCGCCTGCCTTCCGTCCTGAAAGAGGCGCAATTGATGGTCTACCGGCCCAAGACCCAGGAGCCCAACGACGAGAAGTGCCTGGTACCCATGGACAACCCGCTCAAGACCTTCGTGTTCCCTACCAAAAACAGCATCACCACCGACGAGTGGCAAGTCATGGAGCGAGAAGAAGCCGCCAAGACCCAAGGCGGACGCAGCGACACAGTCTCGCAGACGCACACCGTGCGGCATTCCCGCCCGGGCGGCGACCGCGAGGTCGACGACTTTGAGGCGCTCGACGTCGCGCTGAACAAGGACCGCGAGGCCGAGCTGCGCGTCATGCTCGACCTGATCGAGGCGGCGCCGTACGCCGACTACCGCAACTTCGCCACGTCGGCGCTGCAGCGGGACATGCGCAACCCGACGAACGGGTCGCTGGAGGACTTCCACGGGTCGTACCATGTCAACATTGGCGGCGCCGGGCACATGTCGCGGATCCCGGTGGCGGCGTTTGATCCGGTGTTTTGGCTGCATCACTGGTGCGTATAGGCCCCGTTTCCCAATTCCTGTTTTGCACTGTTGGCCGGCGATGAAGAACGACTATGAAGCTGACATCCAAAACAACAGCAACATCGACCGCGTCTTCGCCATCTGGCAAGCCCTCCACGACGACTTCATCACCGACCGCGCACCCGCGGGCATCCCCAACGCCTTCACGAACCTCTACCCCTTCCGCCGCGCCATCGTCAACGGCGAGGAGCACTTCTGGAACAGCAGCGACGCCCGCGACCACCGCCAGTTCGGCTACACATACCCGGACATCGAAGTCGGCAACAAGCAAGTCATCCTCGCCAACTTCGACGCCAACTACCGCTGGAGCCTGCAGCGTCAGCAGCGCGGCTACGGTAGTGGCCTCGCCAACATCCCCGAGGCCATGCGGCCCAAGGATGTCCGCGCCGCGCAGGTGTTCCGCTACTCCGGCTCGGGCTTCTTGCCCGTCAGGATGGTCGAGCAGCAGCCGGTCGTGACGACGACGCACAAGAAGAGCGATAGCGCGTATGGCGGGAGCACGTATGGTGGGAGTAGTACGTATGAGAGCAGCACGTACAGCAGCAGCACCACCTACGGGACCAACACGCCCAAGACCGAGTATACCAGCGGAAGTCGCGAGACCAAGACTAGTAGCTACGGTGGTGGTGGTGGCGCCCCGCGCTGTTCCAGTTGCGGCGGTGGTGGCGGAGGAGGTGGCGGTGGGGGTGGCGCCTACAGCTCCGGTGGTTATGGCGGCCAAACCGGCGGCTATAGCGGCGGCGCACAGCCTCAGACCGGCGGAGGCTCGCACCACTGCTCCAGCTGCGGCAGTAGCATGCCCAAGCCTGGTGGTGGTGGCGGCGACTACAGCGGGCCCGTCAGGCCTCCTGGCGACTACGGTGGCCATGTACCCCCTCGACCTGGCGACTATGCACCGCCGAGGCCTGGAGATTACGGAGGCGGAGGAGGAGGAGGAGGCGGGCCTGGACCTGGTACCTACAGCGGTGGTGGTGGACCCAGGCCAGGTGATTATGGTGGCGGAACAAAGCCCGGCGACTACGGCGGATCCCAACCTCAGCCAAGCAGCTATGGTGGTGGCCAACCCCAGCCCAGCAGCTATGGTGGCAGTCAACCTCAGCCCGGCAGCTATGGTGGTGGCCAACCTCAGCCTGGCAGTTACGGTGGCAATGTGCCCAAGCCCGGAGACTACAGCGGTGGACCCAAACCAGGCGACTATGGCAGCAACGTCCCCAAGCCAGGAGACTACGGTGGTGGAATACCCAGGCCAGGGGACTACGGCACTAACGTACCCAAGCCCGGCGACTATGGCGGCACTGTACCCAAGCCCGGCGACTATGCTGGTGGTGGTGGAACCAGGCCAGGAGACTTCAAGCCCGGCAATACCGTACACTGCTCCAGCTGCGGCAACAAAGTCAACTGTCCCAGCTGCGGCACTACTGTCTACTGCAAGGAGTGCAGCAGCACCACGCGCTGCACCACCTGCGGCAGCAACGACCACGGTACTGAGAAGTGCCATCAACACAGCGCACACTGCACCGACTGCGGCAGCAAAGACCATAAGACCGGAGCCTGCGGCAAGACCTCGCACGCCTGCGGAAAATGCGGAAGCAACACGCACGGCTCTGACAACTGCCACAGCAGCAACGCACGCTGCACCAATTGTGGTAGCAATGACCACCATTCCACCGGCTGCCAGCACAGCAGCCCCCGATGCACCAGTTGCGGCACCAGCGCTCACTGTAATAACTGCGGCAGCAATGCTCACTGCGGCCACCGCTGTGGCAGCAGCTCCCATCAACACCAGCACGGCGGACAGCAGCACCACGGCTCGCACTGCAACGACTGTGGCACTGGCTCGCGTTGTAACGACTGCGGTAGCAGCGCTCATTGCAGCCACCGCTGTAGCAGCGGCGGCGGCGGCAGCGGACACCACCACGGAGGCCACGCCGGAGGCCACGAGGCTAGCGGCGGGCATCATCATCACGGTGGCGGCCATGAGAGCGGGGGAGGCAGCTATAGTGGTGGTGGTAGCGGCGGCAGCAGCACGCATTGTGGCAAGTGCGGCAGCAACACGCACCGGACCGAGGGCTGCGGGACCGGCGGCAGTGATCAGCCCAGACCCGGCGGGGGCTACAGCGGCCACGGCGGACACGGTGGACATGGTGGACACCAGCCCCAACCTGGCAGCCATGGTGGATACGGAGGCGGCGGCAGCCAGCCTCAACCTGGCGGCAGCGGCTATGGAGGAGGAGGAGGAGGAGGATACGGGACCAACCAACCGACGCCTGGCAGCTACAGTGGCAGCGGCGGGTACGACAGCCACGGCAGCCAGAACCGCGGCTTCCAACCCGTTGGCAGCGGTGGATCGGAGAGTCAGAACATGGGCTTCCAGGGCGGCGGCCACGGCGAAAGCCAGAACATGGGCTTCCAAGGCGGCGGCTACGACGCAAGCCAGAACCGCGGCTTCAACGACGGCGGCCACCACCACGGCGGCGGCGGCGGTTTCGGTTACGATGGCAATGCGCCTCAGAACACCGGCTTCCAGCCGCAACAGCACGGCCCTGAGCACGTGCCGTCATTCCGCCGCGGGGACGAGATCCTGTGCAACGAGCCGCCGGGCAGCCGGCTGGTGCTGCAGTGGTATATCGATTCCGAAGTGAACAAGTACGCTTTCCTTTTCCCCTTTCCCCTCGTCCCCTCCCCTTCCCTCTCACCCACCACCCCAACCCCCACACGCTAACCCCTACAACCAGAGACGCCCTCAACGGCGCCTTCACCATCTACTTCTTCGTCGGCGCCGCGCGGGACATCCCTGCCAACGCGTCCGAGTGGCAGTCGTCGCCGCTGCTGGCGGGGCTGACGCACATCTTCTCCGCGCCGCGCGAGGCGTGCGACAACTGCGCGCTGCAGTCGGCCGAGGGGCTCAAGGTGACGGGCACGTCGGCCATCACACCCATCTTGCTGGATTACATCGAGCAGCAGTCCGGGTGGGGAGGAGGAGTAGGAGGAGGGGGCGCAGTGCAGGATCTGTATCAGGCAGGAGGACAGCAGCAGGGTAATTTGCAGAGCCTGAGTCCGAACGATGTGGTGCCGTTTTTGAGGAGGATGATGGTTTGGAGGGTTGCTGATGTAAGTCACCGTTCATCCACTGGAGTTATCCTTGCTCTCAGGAAAGAATGTGAAAAAGCTGATGTTTGTATACAGGCCAACCGGAAACAAGCGGAGCCGGCGCAGGTGTCGGGCTTGCGCATCTCGGTCAGCGCTACCATCTCCGTCGTGCGGCCTGACTCGACCATTCCGCAGTTCAGAGAGGCCATGAGTTTCCCGGAGATCACTGCCGGTCACCAGTCCGGAGATCCAGCTGCTTGGTAGAGGAGCAATGTATAAGGTTCGTGGTGGTTGTAATACGCGATGAGATGTTTCATTGCTTTACAAGGGAGGTAATGGTACGGATGAAACATAAGCCACGTTGTTGGCTGACCATTCGTTTTCTCGTTGATTTTATTTATTATCCTGGCTATTCATGTATATCCACATTGCCAATGACACTCTTTACTTTGGGTAACAAAATGGACGTATGGATTTATGATGAAATGCTCTTTGGGTCTACCATACATCCTGACTTCAAGCAATGCACCATTCCCTTATTGGCTCAGAATCCCTTTTCCAAGCAACCATGCCTGTTCGTCTGCCTTGTTCAACAGCCTGCCTCTCTTCCCTTAGCCTCGCCCGAATTGTTCCATTGCCACATTCCCTTTGAGAAAACATGGTGATAGAGTTGGTATAACAGTGAACAGAAAGCAGGAATTTGGTGTGCCATCTGCCATCCTTTAACACCGGGTTTGTGGCAAGTATAGCATGAGTCTGGTGAATATCGAGTCTGCGGTTATTCGCCATGATAAGGACCGGATCCACCAGGTCCTCCTCGGCTACGGCCTCGAAAGCCTTGGTCTCCCCCCTTAGCCCTTTGATGACCGCGGTCACAGCTCTCTCTGGCGCGGCGGTGCCGTCGAAGATGCGCGGGACTTCGTCGTCGTCGTCGTAGAGCTCTCCGGGATCACCTGGAAGTATGTAAAAGTTACTCTTCAAGCTCACGCCCAGAGATGCCAGGCGGTAGCCAGTGGCTCTCAGCTGCAGCCCTTCCGGCGTGACGGTGCCTTCACCCTCGTCCCACACAGACACCATTGAAAACAACATCCCGGGTCCTTGGTTGGAAATCAGCGTATCCGGCGCCCAGCGGAAACCGTCTACCTCGAGTTTCGGCCCGGGGAGGAATGCAATCGGCGCAGGGACTTTCCCGAGCAGCTCCCACAGCCGCTTCATCCTGCGCGAACGCTGCACCCCTGGAATCTTCAAGATCTCACCCGCATCGACGCCAAGCAGCGTCGCCAGGCAAACGGGCTCGTCAGCCGCCCTACTGGTCGACCGGTGGCACAACAGCGTCAGGACCTGCCGGCGGAACTCCAAGCTGCCCGGCTCATGCGCTCTAGCGACCAGGTTCAGCAGCATATTCTCGACGACAGGACTGGACGCGTGCGCGAGGTTGCGAGCGTGATCGCCCGCGCGCGCCACGACGGCGCGCTGGAACTGCACGGGGCCCTCGGCGAAGACGACGAAGAAGCTCTGGCACAGCACGCCCTCCTGCAGCGTCCACAGCCGCCGCCACCAATCCGAAAAGATGATGCGGATCGTCAGCTCGCGCTGGTCGATGAGGTCGTCGAGCTTGAAGGTGGGCGGCGCTTTGGAAGAGGGGTTCGCGTGGATGGCGGTGCGCATGAGGGACTCGTCGAGGACGACGACGCAGAGCGCGTTCTGGTAGATTGATGCCATGTTCGCGATGGTGAGGTGTCGGAGCGAGCTGTCTTTGGGGTCGACGGGCACGCAGATGGTGTCGATCCAGAAGACGCTGAAGGGCAGCCCGCCGTCGGAGAGGACGGGGGCGGTGACTTTGTGCAGCATTTCGAGCTGGCATTGTGGTAGAGAGTTGCGATTGACGTTGCCTAGGCCGTATGACCAGACGTGGCTGATGCATACGTATGGTAGCTTTCCCGTTCGAGGATTCTGGGCGTTCGGAAGGGCCTCGTCGGACGTTATTGCGAACTTCATTCCTTCGTCCGTCTCAACAGATACGATAAGGGGCGTGCGGCCCGCTTTGATTGTGGAGCAGATGGTGTTGTAGTCCAGGACAACGTCTTTGCATCCTGAACAATCACTCGCGTGTTTCGTTCGGTACGTCTCCTGGTCGATGTTGTTTGCCGTGCAAGCATCCTCTCGGCACAGTTGGTGTCTCTGTCGGTCTCCAACCCTCGGTATCTGGCTTGCGTAGATGATCTCGTTGGTCTGGAGGTTCTCTCGCAGCATAGTGAGCTCCAGCGGGCACCATCCTCGACGCGCCATGTTCTGAAATAGAACCTCAGGGGCATCCCAGGCTCGATGTGTTGGTATCCATGCCGGCAGCTCGTTATTTTCGTCATCGCCCAGATACTTTCGATGACAGTCCCAGAAAATGCGTGACATGGCGTTTTCGAGAGAATTCCCGAGCGACATGAAAGACAGGAGCAAGTGTTCGTCAATGAAAGTCTGACGGCGTCGCCCAAGCTGATAGCAAACCTTATAAGCAGTCTGTAAACAAGCATCAAACTGCCGAATTCGTTGCTCCATGTCCTCCAAGGAAAGGTTCAGGAATGTTTTCTGCCAACGTAACAGTCGTTCTGGAAGCTCAGCGGTGTTGAGTCGTCGAATTGAACCATTTACGAAATCCTCACAGGAGATGAAGTCGCTTTCGTCAAAGTGCACTTCTGCCATTTGATGTACTTCCCAAAGAAGGCCAAAGAAGAGCCAGGCTTGGAGAAAAGATTGGACAACAGGAACGTCATCACACACCTTTCCATAATCAGGGTCGCTGCGATGGAAATCACACTCGCTTGCGTCAGCTGGGTCATACCCCCGCCGTAAGGGATATTCCATGAACGGTCCATTGTCGTACGGCTCGAGGCAGACGTAGGCGATTTTTATTTCATCGCCATTTGTGATTGATGGCGTATCAAGATGGTCCATGTTGTCGCTGAGGAGGTGAGCTGGTGTGGTTGCTGCGTCTCAGCTTCCTGGGATAATTATTATCAGATAGAACGTAGGGAACAAAAATAACAGTAAGCTAGGCAGCAGGATTCCATTAAAAAGCAAAAAGGTCCAGTAGTCGGATGCGGACCCCACTCGTGTACATAGCCCCCACCCGTGCAGGCCAACAAAGAACCAAGCCCGTCATCATGAAACGCGCCACTGTCTAGTCAGATAATGTGTAGAATCAGCCTTATTGGTCGATAGCTTAGTGTAGGGATCCAATCCTGCAGTCAGGCAGCAGCAATATCACGGCGCTAAACTTCTCGCCCGCAAGAAGACACCCACAATGCATCTTAAGCACAACATTCCACCTCCTGAGCAGCGTTGCGGCGCAACCCAAATCCCAGGTACAAGTCAAGGACGCACACGATGTCGAGCACGATCAGAAATCCGATCGTAGTACTCCCCGGCCAGCCTGATGACGATAGCGAATTCAACACAATACATTACGGGGTATGCTGCGATGGGCCATGCTGCGAAGAGAGCGAAGACTACATAAAAGGCATCCGCTACAAATGCTCGAAATGTCCAAACGTAGACTTTTGCGCTTCTTGTCTCGCCGACCCCAGAAACACCCACGATCAGGAACATCCAGTTCTCAAATGCATTACGCAGGCCAACTTCGTCTACCGTGCGGGACTGCCTCAAGAGGAAACGGATGAGGTCGTTGAAGCCCTCAGTCAAAATTTCCAGGTGGTCCGTCTGGGCGACACTGAGTTTAATCCTTCCATTGCCACGCCCATGACATTGATAGGGCGGGTTCCGACGTCGCTATATCTCGACAGGTGGCTGCGACTAGACCTACTGTGGGGGTTCCTCGACAACACCGTTGACTGGAGCAAAACCAAGCTCGAACCGGCCGTAGGAAGACCGATGGTTGCAGCGCCACAGGACCAAGCGACGACCGCAATCAGCAGCGAGACGGGTAACGGGCAACAGGACGCCCTGGTGGTATTCAAAAATATCCTTGAGAAGGATGTCCAATGGAGCCAATATGGACCCCAACTGGTCGAGTCCACGCCATTTCCCTCGAATCCGGAACGATCACGAGTGTCTGGCTATGAAGTCCGTGACTACGAGAAGACGGAAAATGGCATTCGCATCCTTGGTCCTAAACCTCCAGAATCCAGAGACTTTGTCTCCATGTACACCATTGGGGAGGATGGTCGACCAACAGTTGAGTTCCCGTCGGCCGGCTCCGATCCGAGTGGAGAACGACAAGTGGGCGTACTCCATGACACAGAAGAGCTGCTCAGTCTAAGCAATAGATTGACGGAGCATGAATACACTGAGGATGATGATTTCTACCGCCTCATCCAAGAACGCAAGCCTGCGGCTAGGATTATGGAGCTGCTTCCCGGAGATGGAGAAAAGAAGCTTCAGTGCCGGTTGATCTCTACCACCATTGATGAGGGATTCCAATACGAAGCTTTATCATATTCTCCCGATGAGGGCAACTTCGGTCGAAGCGGAAAAGGAAAAGATAGCCTCATAGAATTCAACAGCAGACTAGACATCAGATATCCAGTCTACCTTGAGAGCAGCTTCATCAAGGTCACTATGACGCTTAGAGACGCACTGAGGCGACTTCGCCAGAAGGACAAATCACGGTTCATCTGGGTCGACCAAGTCAGTATCGACCAGCGCTATCCTCAAGAGCACCACATCCAGGTCCTCTCTACGCCAGCCATCTTCAACAGGGCTCAAAGGGTTCTGGTCTGGGCTGGAGAAGAAGACGAACACTCTGCGACAGCCATCTCCCTCTGCGAAAAGCTCTCGACTAAGTGTAACGTTCCGGAACATATGCTTCCAAGCCCGAACGACCTAATGGAAGATTTAGAGTTGGGCCTGCCTCCTTTTGGGTCACCTCAATGGACCGCACTGGCAGAGCTATTCAGGCGACCAGTTTTTCAGCGCATCTGGGGCATTCAGGATGTTTCTCTTGCACAGGCTGTGACTGTGGTATGCGGGCACCGCGAGATTCCATGGTCGAAGATTGCAAATGTAGCAGCTCTGATTGGAAGCGCGGGTTGGATACATCAATGCTGGACGTCCGAAACGGCCATAGCCAGTGAGTGAGCTCTCAATATCATCTACCAGCAACCCTACTAACCGTCTCCGTAGAACGCGACGAGCGTGGTGTACCTCGGCACGACTTGGTCATGACGACGAATGTGATTCGCAACCGGCTCCAAGCCGGTGACGAGATGTCTCTTGGCTTACTTCTGAATTCTACGCGACATTTCCCAGTTGCAGACCCCAGAGACAAGATCTTCGCTCTACTGGGTCTGCACCCAACAAGCTTCGGTATCAAACCCGACTACAGCAAGCACGTCTCGGAAGTTTTCATCGAGGCGACCAAGCGCATCGTAACTCTGGAAAAAACGATCGACATTTGCGGAAAGACTCCCGCGCGCCTGCAAGAGAGGAAGAACAACCTTCCCTCTTGGGTGCCCGACTATACTGCCGTCTCTGCAGATCAGGTATTGGAGCTCAGCACCCCGGAAGCGAGATATAATGCAGCATCAGGGGCCCCGGCATCGGTAACCTGGCCGCTTCAGCGCCATCCGAATGTTCTCCAAACACCAACGTATCTCGTAGAGACAGTTGCAGCTGTCTCAGATGAGCCGCCCGAAAGAGGTCTGGACAGGATTCTCTGGTGGACGCGCTTCGCAGCTTCCCTCGGGCCTCGATACGTGACCGGGGAGACAGCACTAGAGGCGTTTTGGCGAACCTGCGTCGTAGACGCATCGGTCATGTGGCATCACCAGCCTGCTCCTAATGCCTACCTGGTCACATTGGCTGGCGTTGCTGTCTTTTTAGTGTCTCAAATGCTCGACGCCGGCGACAATCAGTTGCAGGATCTCATGAACCCGCTGCTGCAGGATTTGCTCGAAGCATTTCCGTCCTCCGACCCATCGACACGTGCCATCTTGGAGGACTTGTTCGATGAAGTGACGATGCATTTCCAGATCCTTACTAAGGGCCGCAGGCTGTTTTCGACCACTTCGGGCTATCTTTGTCTGGCGGCATCGTCAACGCGGATCGGTGATGAGATTCATATCATCCCGGGGGCGAAGGCGCCGTTTGTGTTACGGCGAACAAAGAAAGGGCTGATGGAGGCTGATTACGGGGATCTTGACGCTTACATTGTGATTGGAGAGGCGTATGTGCATGGGCTCATGAGCGGTGAAGCTCTGAAGAGGAACAATTTTGAGTGGAAGCCTGTTCTTGTTAAGTAGGACCGTTACCTCGAATCCACACCGTTTCAATACGACTTAATGGGCTCTCAACAACCGATCTAAATATACATGTTCAACCTCACTGTAAGTAATACGGATGCAGTGGCCATGCATGTTATGAGGAGTTTGCGCACAGATGTATTGAGGTGGTCTCATTAGTATTGCAATAGTCTTGGGAAGTTAAGATTTTATTTGGATGCATTTCTTCATAGATATATCGTACATCCATGTCCGGGTGAACGATCAGCCTTAATTGGTTGCAATACAAAGGGAACTGATCCAGCCAGTCGTGAAGCTGACTAACAAATAGAGCCTATCGTAAATCTACCCCAGGTGCGACATGACTATGCAGTCCATCGTCGATGCGTAGACCAGTCGTGCGGGGTAAAGTGGCAAAAAAGTTAAGACAAACTACCTACGCCAAGGAATTGCTAAAGTTTAGTTGCAGAAGTAAGCTATAAAGGGTAGTGGTCGGATGGCTTGGGTCGCGCTCGCCGTCGCGCACTTTTCTAACAATGGCAGCCAAACCAAACGAAAAGGTAAACGCTGACGCCTCACAGGTCACACTCTGTTTTAGTGCTTACCATTCTTTACTCTAGCTCTACTCGGAACAGGAGAAGCGTCTCCTCCACCTTTACGGAAAGCTGCCTCGTAAGAGAGACCTCCTTAGCCACCAACTTGAGGTACGTAGCAACTACATCGCTGAGGCCGTTAACGTAAGCGAGACTGATGAGAAGAGACCTGAACCACAGTCACGGCAGTTCTTCGATTCGGGGGACTTCGCCCTCGCCCAAGCAAATATCCAATCGGACGCCGGCGCTGTCCAAACTGGCAAAGAACATCCAACCTCCAAAACCATCTCCCACCCCTCAGCCCCCGTGCCGGGCTCCAGCAACGTTAGAAAAGCTTCTGGTGAACAACATCGAGATGGGAGAACTATGTGCGAAGCCCTAAATTCCCACCTTAGGCGGGATTCCCTCAGCGATGGTTTTGCTGCCGCAGGACGTAATCAAGCAGAGAATGATGGACTCCGTACTAGCGTTGCGGTTGGGTCCGAGCTTCAGCAGAGGAAATGATAGTACACTATTAGCTCGATTGAGCTACCAGCTATACCCCTCCTGTTAAGATTGTATCTTCCGGGGTTTTCTTTTTTCGTGGTTGATTAAATTAACATTTGGTAAGAATGTATCGCGACTGCGATTATAAAGAAGAATGATTTTTGTATCGTCGCTAACCCAAGCGCGGTGAGTGACAATAAAAACACCCGATATCAGATCAACACCAAAGTGACAATGCTTACAAGATATCATCCAGCCCATGAGCCTCCTCAACTTCCAGAAGCTACTCTAGAGGGAGGGAGGCAATGATCCACTCAAACCCGCAGATCCTGACGAGCGATGCATTGAGCGATTTGAGTGGAAAGGCGAGTCTGTCCTGAACTTCAACATAGTGTCCGGGAGCCTCGCGATCATTTCCACTTTCTCCGATCGAGCATCATTGCTTATCCGGCGTGGTGGAGAACATGGAGGTTCAAAGCCTCGGCGACGCCTTGGGGTTGAGATCATTATAAGATCGTCATCATCTGAATCATCTGAATCATCGCTAGGATATTGTTCAATTTCGGGTGGTGGCTGAGAATGCCCCGGGTGGTTTGTCTGATCTTCAGACCCCAAAGAGATGCGCTGCTCGACTACCTCACTGAAGCGAATGTGCTTCTCCTCGGGTCCGGCGGAACATGAGATTGATTTGAGCGAGGGATCGCTGATGGGTTTTTTCTTGGAGAATTTTGAGGATCTCGGATCAACAGGCATGTCCGAAGCCCAGCGAGTGCATCCGGGGCGTTGTTGTCTTTGCCTTGGAGTCGTGGATGGTTGTTTTCGGGTTGTTCCAGCATTATGAGTCAGGGTGGACAAGCTGAAAGTCGATCTTTGAGTCAGGGTCTCCAAGAGTCCCTTCTTTTTCAGAATCGACCTGTTGTTCCGTTTGGGACTATTAGCCGTAGAATGCCCGGGTGTTTTGGGAGCATCGTTGGCGAAGAAGCTGGCGGTTTCCTGCCGAGGTCCATAGAGCCAGGTGGTGTCGCTCTCCTTGTACCTGTCTAGCAATTAGCATGTAACATTGGACAACCGTGGGAATTCCTGCTAACCAGTTGAGAGTTTCTGGGAGGACGGTCGGCAGACCGAATCTCGACTTTGCCCAAGCACGCCACGACGCATTTTCAAGCCGTGATGCTTGACCGTACTCCATGCGATTTACGATAACGTGGCGCCATGAGGAGTACAGATCGTCCTCTTGCCAAGCATAGGAGAGGTAGTCAACTTGGCTGGACGGGTCTGGTCTCAGTGCGAAATCATCTTTGGCAACGGAGCAGGATCCGGCGTCATGGATGTTTGCGGATACTGTGGAATCGCCTTCGGATGAAGCTACCGAATACGGGCCATCTCTCTCGGAACTCGAAGGCGATAGTGGTGATGAAGGCAAGCTGGGTTCAGCTGTTCCGCATGTTGGTTCAGGGGATGAGCTTGACGGCAGTGCCAGAAACGACTCCTGCAACAGCAGACGTTTAAGGGGGGTATAAGATAGGCACAATGTTGTGCTAGAACCTCGAATAGAATAAAGCTCTTCCATGTATTGTGGTTGACGCGGGCTGTGAAGGCGTTCCCTGAAATGGGTTGGCTGTGAAAGGCTGCAGAGGTGTTAAAGTGCCGATCAGAAAAATCCTGCGAAATTTACACTCTAGTAGGGGGGGATGGCATTTGCACGCCGATACCGGATACGTCACAGTTCGCGAGGTAATTTTGAAATTACGTCACAATCACCGGACAATCAAGGAAATATAGCCCTAGTCTGTGGCGGAGCATGGGATCTGGATCGCGTTAGATCCTAACGGCCCGAATCATCCAGCGAATGAAAGATGCTCAATACGAGACTCATCAATTAGCTAATATTTAGGAGACGGAATAATGGTATGATATGGGACCAGAATCACGAACAAACCAAGGTCTCACATGTGACATTGAGACCACCTAAAGGGCGAGACTTCTCCCTTCACAGCGCCCAAATGTCACTTTTTACTACAACCCTAAAAAGTTGTTTCCGGCGCAAAACAAGTCCTCTACAAGCAGTTAGATTATTTTGTAGTGAATGCATGCGCCTACGGAAGCGCTCCCGCTGCTCGCTCGCGCACAAGTCAGCTCATGATCTTCGTTATTCCGACGCTTCTGGACTTTGTTGAGAGTGCGTTCTGTTGGGCCTCGGCTGTTTCGTCGCACATGTTTCAGAACCGAAACTTTAGGCAACAATCAACTACAACACGCATCCAGTTTCTTTTAATGTTCTCACCATAGCGCAACCATGATCGGTACTTCTACAGCAGAGTACGTTTTTATACGTATTTGCATCGTCCTTCTCCGGGCCGTTACCCCGCTTTCTATACTGTATTGGCTCGCACGATTCCTTCATCCAGGCGCATCGCATGTTCCCGTGATTTTAGACGTCTGGACTGCCGCTGAGGTAGCCTTCTATGTTCTTTTCTACATTCCCCGGAAACGCCACCTGCAAAAAGCCGCAATACACCCCCCACCTCCGACACGTCAGCAGCGCCGGGAGCTGTTCAGTCGCTGCAGTGCCAATACTCCGGATTATGAACGATATCTTAGAGGATGGTTCATGGGTGCGCCCTTGTCAGAGATCAAACGGGAGAATCTACGAGAATTTTTGTCATGGGCGTTCTTGAATACTGCAGACCTCGATGCCATGAGTGGAGACGAATTTGACGAGTATATTCATGACGCTGAGGAGCAGCTCGGCGGAAAGATTGAGAGCGGCAAGGGAAACGCAAAGTGCTTAAGGTTGACACTGGACAGAGTCATCATGTCACACCGATGCTTGATCTGGTATTTGGTAAGGACGCCTCTGGTCGTGCTCAAGTGTGGGATCCGCTCATATCTTGCAGGCCGTCTTTGTTGTCGATACAATAGCATCCGCCCGTCTGTCCTACTATGGGTTCGACTTCCATCGAACTCACCGCCGGCATTGGTTCTCCGTACTCCCCCCTCGCCCGCACAATCTGCTTGCAAAATCGACTTCGCCATCAAGAACGATTACGTATTGGCACCGACCACACACAGCAAAGACGAAGCTCCCAATCCTCTTTCTTCATGGCATTGGTATTGGTCTGTATCCATACGTGGACTTCTTGTCTGAAATCAACTCTGGTGCCAGCTACAGTGAAGATGAAAGTGTTGGCATTATTGCTATAGAGATAATGCCCATCAGCTTTAGGATCACATCCCCAGCTCTGCGGAAGGATCAGATGTGTGCCGAGATCAATCGAATTCTACACGTCCATGGCTGGGACAGATTCGTCTTAGTGTCGCATTCGTACGCCCTTATTTCCCCATTCGCAATTTATTCTTGCACGGATATTGACGGCTGGAAATAGTTATGGCAGCGTCATCACCACCCACATGCTGCATTCTCCTGACATAGCTTCGAAAATTGGACCGCTTCTTCTTGTAGATCCGGTCACGTTTCTGCTCCACATCCCTGACGTGGCTTATAATTTTGTAAGCATTACAACAGCTATAGCGCGATTGATACTGATTAGATCCATGTGGGACAGATCATCCGCAAGCCATCCGGCGCCAATGAACATCAGCTCTCTTATTTCGCCTCGAAGGACATGGGTGTTGCACACACGTTGTCTCGCTGTTTCTTCTGGAACGAGAACATACTGTGGAAAGAGGATCTCACGGACCGGAAAGTAACCGTTGTCCTGTGCGGACGTGATCTAATTGTCGACACCAAGACAGTTCGGGCATACCTTGCAGGTGAAGGAAAATGGGAGGACACGCTGCGGACTAGCCACGACCTGGATGTTCTGTGGTTCGAGGGTATTGATCACGCTCAGGTCTTCGACAAAATGGTGGACAGAAAGAGGCTTATTAGCGTCCTCAGGAGATACTGTAACGAATCGTAGGTGGGGAATTCTCATCGTCTGAAGTAGAAGAGATGCAGTCAAAAGAGTGATATTCATCAAAATCCTAACGTTGAAAGGCTGGCTATATTTCTCATAAATAACTATAAAGTTTTTTCTTTTTTCCCCCCGAAGGATGAACGAGGTGGTAGGAAAGCTTAGATGTTCATGACAGTATACCACGAAAAAGCCAAGAGTCAGGGCTATTGTTCATGAAGTTATATACCGCTCAGAAAATGGAATAGCAGCTTCTTCTTTCAAGTCGTACCGTGAGCCTTACACATAGCCTACTGATCAGGCGGGTTACCAGAGTGGTGATTGGCAGTGATTTCTGGAAAGTAATGACCCTCCCTGAACTCGGGTAGGATGCTGCCTGGGTGAAGGACAGAGTATGTTGCGCTGACGCTGACCTTCAAGCTCGGTACCTGCGCTGGGTCTTCGGTGGTTCGATCGGCCTACAAACAAGACATGAGTTGTGTACCTCGGAGATGACCAGATTCTAGAAGCTCACCTTTACAACCCTCCAAATCAAATTTTTCTTCAGGAAAGGCTCTACGTCCTCCGGCTTGAGACTCTGCAGTTTCCCTGATTCGATGTTCTCTTGCAAGGATGCGTTTATGGGGCTGGTGCCGGTCACCTTGAGACCCTCTTCGGCTTGGTTCTCACAGTTACCGCAGTTCTCTTTCCGCGCGGCAAAGATATGATTGAGGCCTGCGAGGTTGGGTTCCGTCTGCCAACAACACTCGGGATCATTGTTGAGCTCGCTTAGAGGGCCCACGAAGTAGAAAATGGTGAAGACACCATCGATAGCATCCCTGTAACGATCATAAGCAATTGGTAAATGCAGAGAGATCTACAAAAATATGGGACATCAACTCGGGCAAGGGAAACTCACTTGTCCACTTCGCAGTCAACATACCACTGCAACACTAGGCGTGTTCCCTCCGGCTCATTCTTTAAGAGGTCATCCCCGCTGGGGAAGGATGACACTGGCGCCGACCCGTGTGGGTTGCCGCTCTGACCAGGACCGGCACCGGGGCTGCTCATAACTTGCTGTTCCATCATCCTCGTCTCGGCCATCTTCACCTCTTGGGTAGGATGAGCAACCTTTGCAGTCACTCTGTGGAAGACTTGTGCTCCGTTTGGTCCTTGCACTGTGATGGGCTTCATCTCCTCGGAGAAGTGTATTTCCTGTCCAACGTTTGCTGGAGAGCCCCAACCGTACTTCTCATCGAAACGCTCGCGGATAGATTTTCCACCGGGCTTCTCCATGATATCGGGGTAGGTATAGCCAAATGTCGTGGTGGACTTGGATTGGCTGCTGTCCCAGTAGGGCTGGTTTTCCTGGTTCGTGGGGTGGAGGAAAGGGTAAAGAGGTCCGTCAGCCCTTTCTCTGGGGTTTTTGCTGCTCATATCAATGAAGCCTTCGTGCAGCGCTTGCCAAATGGCGAGGATGCGGTCGATGTTGCTGTTTCAGAGGTACGTTAGCCACAGTCGGTTTCTTCATGCCCGAAGCTGAAACTGGGATTATAACACTGACCAGTGATGCAGCCAGAAGATCGGATCAAACGCTGCCACCTCAACTTCCGACATATGCCCTCCTGGTCCGCCAATTGTCACATGGAGGTTTCCATGAAAGTCCTCCAGCGATCCATTCGATGAGCCCCCGACGGCTGCTGTCGCGAAATTGCGATAGTCCTTGTAGACATCTGAGCGGACCAAGCTGATCATGTATGGCAGAAGGAACGTCCTGGCGCGATTCAAGGCCTTGTCAAGCTCGGCGTAGTCATCCTGATCGCGGCTTTGACGACTCGCGTAACGCACGGTGCGGTCCCGGGAGTAGGAAGATGCATTCCGAACAACGGGTTGATTCTGAATCTTCGCCGTCCAGTCTTGTTCGGAAACACCCCCGGTCTTCGGAAACCAGAAAGCCCGCAACGGGTTGCGCATCGGCACCAAGTCGTTTTCGGCCTCCGGCCTATACACCATCAGCTCCTCCTTCTTCAAGACAAGAGGCAAGCTGAAATCGTAGTCCGGTTTCTTGCTGGCGTCAGCACCCTCTATCTTGCGGGGGTGGAAGTAGTCCCAGTACGGAAGGCGGAATTTCCGGACAGCGTCCTTGTACTTGGAGTCCTTGAACTTCTCTGCGATCTTCCCCATGGCGTCAAAGATGCTTTGCTAGATCGACCGTTAGCCACTCTGTGGTATATTTAATATACAGATGATACCTTACCTCAATCATTGCCAGATAGGGACGATGCCACGTTGGGAACAATGAAGAGCCATGGACGCAGTACCCAATCTCACCAGTGTACATGTTTTTCTGGACGGATACTTTATTCCATGGCCTGTTCGGGAGTCCATGAATGCCTAGGCGTATGAGTAAAGTTTATACTAGCATATGGCGAAAGAAGAAGACGAACCAGCAATTTCAAAAAAAGACATCTTGTCCTGTTGGCCATCTTTGTCCGCTTGATCCTTTTGGATGCTTTCAAGGGCGAGCAGGAAAAGATTGAAGACGACAGGCTCATTCATCATGAGGTCGTCGATTTCGCGCCGTGGCTGCGGCTGGCCGTCCGAGATTGACTCAAGGCCGACAACTTTGCCATTGGCGTGGGCCTGGGCAATGGATGCCATCGTGCGTGGTTGATTTGTGCAAGCTGAAGAGAGCTGTAGTGGAATACTGAAGGAAATGACTGAACTAGAAGTGTAGCAAGGTGGGCGAGAGCTCTAGAGACCCTAATATATCCAAGCTTGTGTTCTAGATTCACAAATAGACTAGAGGCGTTCCTAGATACTGATCCCTTACGTACAGGTCATCTATACTATTCAGTCAAAGCTGATATTCTCCACCAGTGACGGGCGCGGTTCGCAACAATCAAACAAGCTAAGCAGGGACCGGATTTTAGATTGGCTTGCTGTGCAGCTGAACAAGTGTGTGGTCACAGAATTCCCCCCAATCGGGCCAATAAGACAGCCCATGAAGCGCTTACTCAATAGCTTGATAAGCTGCTTGCACTTGTTGCGAACCTTATTTACCATCGTGAGTCTGACCCCGCCCTCTCACATGTTTGGTTCCTGCCTGTTTTAAACTTCCATCACACGAAGATGCAACACTATCACTGAGCATAGTCCAGTGCTTCATGACCACAAAGCTTTTGTTGCGTGGCGATGTTCAAATGATACTCTAGAGAGGCGTTGAAGTGGCTGGCTGAGCAGCTCACCAGACTGTTTTGTCAAGGAGCATGATTCTCCACAAGCGGACACAGTCTGAATTACGTAGTGTGTGGAAGGAATCAAGCTTATTCAACGGAAAAAACGGCATCTTGACGATGGATTATTCTTCGTGTGTGCACTTATATTGTTATACTCTGTCGGAAAGGAAGAGCACAGTCTTGTATGTTACATCGGCCATGCCGAGCTGGATAGCGCAATACCACTTCCCAGATGTGGGGAACAAGTAGGTGATTGGGAGGAGGGGGACGGGACGATCAGGAGAAGCGGGGTAGTGGCGTTGATCTAGAGTTGCGGAGACCCCCGCATTCAGCCGCACGAGGCCGTGTCCCGCGTAGCCGCAACAACATCACATGCAGGACGCTGTCATCATTGTGTAAATGATCATTTCCCGCAGTTAGCTCCAAAAAGAAAAAACATGACTAGAGTTTCGAGCCAATAGATGGTTTTCGCTCATGTCATGGGTAGATGAAGCTACCTTCCGGACGAGGATGTGGAATATAAAACCCACGTGTCGAAGAGGAAGGCTAGCGCGAATAACAGCAGACCTTGAAACAAGAGGCAAAGTGACCTCTAGAAGAGATTATCCTTCGTAATATTTGCTAGAGCAACGCAAACTTGTAAGAGCAGGATAGGCTATCGTTTGGGCCTAAATAATTGAACTTTGGCCCTTTATTTGTTCGGATAGCAACTCAACTGCTTCTAATATGGGCTTGAACAGGTATCCCGGAGGCAAATTCATGCTGAACTTGCATTGCAATATTTCTCAATAGAATTTCACCGCACTCTTGAGTGTCTACGAGTTCAGATGCCTCGATCATCCATCAAGCCCCGTTGCCCTTACAGTGACCCAAATCCTCTTCACAATCACGTTCATTGATCTTGATTCCACTCCAGTTCATATTGAAAAAATATAGAGCATGTAACCAATAGAGTAACTGAAATCAACCATAGTAAGAATAATAGAGAATATTTAAAATGGAAAAAAAAGAATACCGTTTTTAGCGACCGACCAAGGAGGCAAACACAAACAGCGGCGGAGCCGCAGCCAGATATCTTTACGCGCACTACCTCGAAGTCCCAGATCCATGCTTTCTGCAGATACACTATTTGTGCCTTTCCAAAGCTTCTGTCATTGTTTCGAACAGCAACTGAAAAACTTGCGAGATGATGCAAATGTTGGTGTGGCAGAACAAGCCAGAAGGGGTGATAAACTCAAAAGCCAAGTTGTTGGCAAAGACAGATATTCATTGATACGGATACATCGTGGGGGGTAGGGCGGAGTACGAGTGTGGGAGCGGAAGCGACATCCGCCATGCTCCACCTGAGCGGATCACGCACCCGCCACCACATCATTCCCGACACATTAGAATCAGCCCAAAGGTATAAAGAATTGGCTTCGGTTAGTTTGGCCTATTCCGATGCGTTATCTGCTATGCCACGCGGATTGGCCGTCCGCGCATGACTTCATCCGCGAGTGCGGGAGAGCCATCCGCTCAGGTTCTTCCCCTCTACAAAACGCGGAACAGACAGCCGCAACAAATCTCATGATGTTACCGTAGCATTGCACCTCTTTAACCAAAAAGGGTAAACCCTGAATATTAATTACTCAAAATCGTGCAGAGAAGCTCCGTCCCGCAAGCTACTTAAACGGTCAGTAAGTCCCTCAACGGATGTGACCATCCCAAGCTCAAGCCTTACTACCCTACTACCCTGAACGACACACTTCTTCCTACAGACTTGTTTATTTGCTACAGTATCTGAGCACGGTCGCTATGGCTTCGTCGTTCCCGGAGTCAGTCATCATCGTCGGTGCCGGTGTTTTCGGTCTTTCCACCGCCCTTGCCATCGAGCGGCGGTATCCAAACACCAAAGTCACAATCATCGACAGGAACACTCCCCCAGTCGCCGATGGCACAAGCGTCGACACTAGTAGAATCATTCGTCCAGGTATGTAGTATTTCCGACGGTCCGATAATTTCACCATTTCCCCCATCACAAACAAAGTCATTATGGTAGCCAACTTACATTTCTCAAGACTACGTCGACCCGCTCTACACCAAACTCTCGCTCCGCGCCCAAGCCATCATGGAATCAGACCCGGCATTGCAGCCCTACTATTTTAAGCGCGGCTTCACCTTCTGCACCGACGGGCAGCCTGGCGACTTCGAATCCCTCTGGGCCGAGATGCTCGCCAACCTCAAACGCGAGCCGCCGCACATGTGGAACGAGCTTTCCACGCACGACGCCGTCTTCGCCCACCTCAACGGCAACAACGGCCACGCACCCGTCCCAGAGGCACAACTCGGCCACGCGCGCAAGTGGGTCAAGGGCTTCACGAGCAAGAAGTGCGCCACCGTCAACGCCGAGGCCATCGTCAAGATCTACTACGAGCGCTGCCTGTCCAAGCCGAGTATCGACTTCGTGCTCGGCACTGCTGTCGACCGGCTGCTCTACTCCTCCCCCTCCCCCTCCACCTCTTCCCGCGAAGTTCTGGGCGTCGTCCTCGAAGATGGCCGCGAGCTGCGCGCCCAGACCATCATCCTCGCCACCGGCGCATGGTCCGGCCGGCTCGTCAATCTGGACGGCGTCATGGAAGCGCAGGCGGTCGGCATCGCGTACATCCAGCTGACGCCGGACGAGTACGCGCAGTACAAGGACATCGCGTGCCACACCAACCTCGTCACCGGCGTCAACATCTTCACGCCGATCGGTGGCCTCCTAAAGGTGCTACGGCGCGCGGGCGGCGTACGGAACACCGTGACGCTGCCGAATCCGGATCCGGACTCGAGCGGGGATAGGACGGCTGGGGAGAAAGGATACCGGGTGTCGTATCCGTGGACGGCGGTGGACGAGGGCGCGATGCAGCGGCTCGCGCCGGAGATGGAGGAGGGGATCAGAGACGAGTTGAGGGAGATTGCGCCGAGGTTTGCGGAGAGGCCGTTTGTGAGGACCAAGTATTGCTGGTTGGAGCAGACGTCGGATGGAGAGTTTCTGATCTGCCCCCATCCAAGGTACAAGGGGCTGCAGATGGCGACGGGTGGATCGTTGCACGGGTGGAAGTTCCTGCCGCTGCTGGGTGAGTTCGTGGTCGACTCGATGACGGGAAGGTTGGATGAAGACCTTGTGAGGAAATGGTCGTGGGAAAACAAGATCGGCGCTGAGATGGGAAAATTCGGGTTCATGAGAAAGGGGCAGCAGAGGGAACTCAGGGACGTGGTTCCTCGGAATAGGGATTTGCGGCTTTAGAATGAATTCGTAGGTTGAGTTCAAGTCAGAATTTTGTCGTGTAATATCGGCCTTCCTTCCAAAGAGTTGTCGTTGTTTATCGAGTGTTCCGCCACGGGAGAAGGGTGAACCCCCTTGACTTCACATTTTCCTCTGGACCTTTAGTTTTGAATGTCTATATCTCTTGCATCCAGCACAAGTAGTATTCTCTGATGGATGAGGAATACTACTCATGCTTCATTTCGACAAGGAGTCAACGCCATTCCTTTCCACAGAAGGAACGCCCATCATCTTGACTTCCTTTCAATCATTCTCTGTTGTCGTTTGTAGCACAGCGGAAGGCTTAGAGGTCTCGATTAGGGATGGACAAAGTTTTCTTAGCTGTGGAGACCACGGAGCCCGGCACGGCATATGTGCCGTCCAGCCTTGAGGAGACGGCTCAGCGCCTTGTAGATCACGATGCGCATTGGCGCTCTGGTACCGCGCGATCGTCCTGGAGCCGGCTTCCACTAAAGCTTAGTCGCGGCCTGTGTGTCTGTGAACTACTCCTCCAACACCACCTGTGCGTGAGTACCACGTGAGCCATGAGCACCTGACGCGGTGCTGCAGAATGCGAAAAAGGTCAAGCAATAAAACGGAAGGAACAGCGACGCTTTTGACTGCGTTTTGCCTCGACATTGCCAAGAAGTCTAGATTTTTCGGGGGACTAAAAATAGGCGAGTCCGTATCGAGGGCGGGAAAGATCGTCTAGGAAAATGAAACGGCGTTGCGATGCGAGAGATTAGCGAAGGAAAGCGACTTCAAGGAAGCAGAAACGGCGGCAGATTGCAGTGTGGCTTGGGGAGAACCGTTTTTCTGGGCGCGGCCCCGAATACGGATTTTAGACGCGTCATCTTAATTGCACGAGCAGCAACGCCTTGGCGGGAACCGTACATGATAGAGAGATTGAACTGCTTCGACGCGTGTCGGACGGAGGCAGCATGCGGCCAATCGGCGTGACACTATAGGACCTACTCTCGCTAGCGGCCGGATCGTCGGGTGTTCGCAGAGGAAATAGGGAGGAAGGTGTGTCTGGTGGCTCGGCAAGGCGGCACGTCACCAACGCCACATTCGTGTTGCGCGGCCCCACATGGCGATATGGATTTGCCCCTGATCGGCAGTAGGGCTGTGCACAGAGCCCGCCAATATTCATCCCTATTGTTCCAGGCCCCGTTTTCAAATATTGCAGATGTTCCGCAAAAGATCAACACACCCTCCGTCACATCATCATGTACAAACCGCGGTCGCTGTGGGAGAGCGGCTTCCTCGGGATTGTCGCGGCGCAGGCTGCCGTGATCACTATCCTGGAAGTGTAAGTAGCTTTTGTGTAGATGGTAGTTGGATTGGCTGACTCATCATCCCCTGTAGCTTCATGCTCATCCACTACCAGCGATGGGTGAATCCTGGCGCGTACGAAATGGTCAGGTCATACACAATTCCGCTGAATGTCGGTCTTTTTGTGTTTGGCTGCTGGTGGCAGTTACTTCTCACAACTGACGCTCTGCGGCTGAGAAATAACATTCAGTTGTTTGCTCTGTGTGTCGCCAACGGCTGCTTGTTTGGGGTCAACATCATGCGCTACTGGCAAACCAAAGAAACAAATGAAGAACTGCTCATTGCCACCATCGACGATGGTAGTAATCCGCTTGTGAAGACGGACGTCAGCTACTGGCCTGTCGTCAAGCCTGCACTTATCACTTCTACTGCATGGGTTGGAATCAGCACCCTCGGCATGTCCGGGTTGGCTTATAAGTTGCACAACGACTTTGCATGGGAAATCTACAAGCACGTCAGTGCCGATGTAGCGCTGAGAAAACGCTACCTCGCATACCAAGTAAGATAGCCGATCACACAGTGTGCTGTTTTCCATCTGGGCCTGCTAACGCGCCGCAGGTCTTCCTCGTGCTGATGAAACTCGGTGTCTACTTTTTCATCGCATTTTTGGTGCTTTACGGCGTTATCAACGTGCACTATGAAATGCCCGAATTTGCCATCGTCATGGCTTTGATCCCGGCAGCTCTGCTGCAGATCTCCTTGGCAGTGTGGTGTACCCGTAGCGAGCTAAAAGTGGGAATGGCCGTGGTTATCGTAAGTGCGCTTTGTTACCCCACAAAATTCCTTTAGCTAACGCATTGACTAGCTCCTCTTTTGCGCCGCTGCGGGGTATATCATGAGCCGCATTGCGGCCATGGGCGGTGAAGGCCCCCGCGCTAAGACATTGCTCAAGGATGAGATGCTCCTCTTCGCATCAGTGGCCTGGCTGTTTGTCGTTGCCACGCTGGTCACGGCAATACAATGCATGATCAACTTCAATCATGGATTGAAACCAATTTTCAAGAGACAGGAGGGCGCTCAGAAGTTGGCGGACGAGGATGATACATTCCATCTCGACGATCTCAAAGCTCGTCGCTTTACTTTGGATTGAGAAGAGAGAGAGAGCGTTTTAGAACTATGTAATTCAAATAGAGCTCGGGCCGGCCCGTTACAGTAATGTCCCAAATGTGTTTAGCTACCCCAGATTGATTGGATGAAAGTGAAAATCCTCCACAGCCACAGCCTCTCCGTGCATAAGCCCGTGTATGTATGACTCGCCTATCAGCTGGAAGCTATCAGGACCGTGCTCAGCGGAATCGTCCCGCAGCACGAATGGTACACGTCCGATTGCAAGAATCCAGACTGCATTAGCTGCCTGTGCGGAGCGCGGTCCGAGCCCGCTGTGGTAGTCCGTACTTTGACCCATAGAGTATGTTAGTCATTAGCCGCACATCTATTTCACATAGTTGACCATTCCTTCGTCCGGCCTGATAATTCTATCATAAAATCAATATGAGCTTGAAATTCTTTCCGAAATATTCGAGCTTCGACGAAATATGTCATAAAGCCTGGCACCCAAGAGCGTAGGCTAAACGTTCTCCTTCAATCTGCCTCACCTACAGTTGAACTGACCCTGATAAAGAATCAGCGTTTATGCATTGACTGATTCTGTTGGGCCATGGCGATTCGCAGTCCGCATGCAAGTCAATTTTCTATGCGCATCGTTGCCTTTCATGATAGTCTACCCATTCAACACCAGTATCACGTCTATTTGATGATAAAGGAATTAAACGGTTGCAAGCTGTCTGCAGTACAAGCTCTAGACATGCATAGCTCACATAACTGTAGTGGGAATAAAGAACAACGTTAGATGACAGGTCCAATGATGAACAACATGACACCTTACGATTATGCTCGTTATCTAGTATCACTATGTCATTCTATGGAACTTAATAACTAGATGATTTATGCATTAATTCGTCAATAAAACCCCGCCACTGAAACAGTCTAAGCTCGCCCTGGACCGTCGGCTGCAAGTTCCACGAACTCACGATTTGTTGGAAGTTCAAGTACCTGGTTTGGTGCATCGAGCTCACCCACCGTCTGAGACGTTTCCATCATCTCACACTTGCCAGAATATCCACGAATACCACTCACTTGAGTGTCTGGCAGCTGTACAACATGCTCGTACAATGGAAGACCCTCTCTCATATGGTCCATCTTCCCCTCACTCGTGCGTCGGCCCTTTTCGTGTTGCACATTGCGTAGTCGTAGACATTTACAGCAAACAAAGACCGACAACCCCAGCCCAAGTAGCCCCGCGGCGCCGACGCCTGCACCTATGCCAATCTTTGCTCCAGTGGATGGTCCAGTAGGACCGGAGGTTTGTGCAGGAGGTGACGAGCTATGCTGGTTGGGGGTGGTGCAGTTCAAAGAACCTGTAATTATGTCCTGATCACTGTACTGCTGGAAAGGCGAGCAATCCAAGGCTGGCGAAGATGTGTTGAGAATGAAGGGTCCAACATCTTGAAGGCTGGGAAGTGAGACGCTTCGAACGTTCGTTAGTGAGTAGTTTTGTTGCAACTCTGAGGGCAACTCACTTGGCCAGATTCCCCTCCAACATAATGCCGTTAGGTACGAGTTGGAGCTTTGGAAGTACCAGATTCTGCAGCCGGGTATTGTCCAATACAGTCAAAACTCCAGTACGAGCCAGCACGGGAAAATCGAGCGTGGTCACGCCTTGGTTGCCTTGTATCGTAATTCCCATCGTGTCGTTACCAACACTTTCAAGCTTGGGCGCGCTGAACTCAGTAAAAGCATTGCTCATCAAACTGAGTATGTACGCATGTTGGAGTGCAGGCAGAGAGATTTGAGTTGCATTTGTAATGACAAGGCTCTGTGCCGCTGCCAAGTTTGGTAAAGAGACGTAAAGAGCGGGGGAGTTGTTCGCGATGGTTACGTTGGATGCGACTGTTGCCATTGTGGACGCCACTGACATGGTAATATTTTCCAAATTCTTGTTGTTCGTGACCTGGAAGCCATTGGTAATTCCTTCCGGATCGAGTCCATCAAGAGTGAGCAGCGCTGTATCGCTCACAAAAAGGTTCGAGCAGTTGTTGATGGTGGCGTCAAACTCCAATTTCGACAGCGCTGGCAAATCGTTCAGCCTGAGTTGTCCCACTGTTTGGAGCTTGGGCATGTTCAAAGATTCCAGATTCGCGAGCCTTTCCAGATACATATACCCGTCCACGGTTTCCAAGGAGTCGGCTGACAACGACCTGAGCCCATTTGCAGAATCTGCACTGAGGTATCCTCGAAGCGTTTGGATACCATCAAGCGCGATATTTCTCCCGGCATCGGCGGCAATGTTGATGTTCCCGGTGAATGTGGGGCACGCAGCAAGTTTTGTGGCGTCGGCAGAATTCCGAATGGTTGTGGCCGAACTGGAGCATGACGGTCCCTCTGAGCAGATGGTACTTAGCACAGAGCCGATCTCTCTTAAATTGGATTACTCACGAGCAAATCCTTGGCCAAGGATGCAGAGGAAGACAAAAATCGACAGTCGCAGTAAGTTTCGGTGGTCCAGCATGTTTTCGGTATATGCGGGTTGTGGGTTGATTAGACTAGATGGTTGGTTTTTACATATCCACCCGCCTGGATGCCGACCCGAGGAGTTGGGAAGGCTCTCTGTCAAATCGTCTGTGGCTTGTGCATTCCATGTCCGGCTCCACTTCCCATGGCAGGCTATTTGCTTACATGGCAACTATAACAGGGACTAACCTAAAATCGGGAAAGGCCAACCATGCAAAGCCTACAGTCGGGATCGATCTATAGGATCAACAATCTTCCCGTCCAGAGTTACATTGCACGCCCTGGTGTGATTCTCTTATCGGGGCCAAATGATTCGACTTTAATGGAGTGGGCCACCTGCACCGTTCGAAGAGCTTGCATTTTGCTGCCAAAGGTTTCCTCGCACTGGTACTACCCCGCTCCAACGCCAACCGCATTCGTCGAATTTGGCACCATGGCCTTGGCGGTAGACACCCATCGGAACCAATGCGGGGCTGTGCGGATTGCGTACGGCCGGACCCAGAGGGCAACCACAGCCACTAGACCTGGCCAGACCTGGCCAGATCGGAGCTCGCGCTCTGCTACATCTATCCGTAGGCAGTTTTTCTTTGCCTGCACACGTGTGGAGCACAGCAGCAATGTCGAACTTCACCTGTCCCAATGCACCCCCGGGATCCTGGCGCTCCTGCCTTTCTGGCTCAAGGTTTGTGGGGTGCTGTCTAACAGACCCATGCACCCTGGGCTGTAATACGCAGGACTTGTATCCGGCATCTTTCAGAACCGACCTGAAGATACCCACGCTCGATTGCAAAGAACCAGGTGCCCAGTTTTACGTCTGTCCTCAAATTACCACTTCCTTTTTCGGGTGCTGCAAATCAAATGCTTGCGCCCAGGATGGATGTCCCCCTCAGGATCTTTCTCCAGCAGTACTCGGCAGCAATCCAGAGGCTACAGCGGTTTTCTCTCCGACTGGAGTACCTTCGGCAACTAAATCTGCTTCTTCAACACCCTTGCCATCGCATTCGAACTCGAACTCGAACTCGACGGTGATAGGAGCCGCAGTTGGTGGAGCTATTGGCGGTCTTCTGCTGTTATGTGGGCTGGCCCTCTTCATTTGGTGGAGAAGGCGTCGAACAATGCCGCCTCCTCGCTCTGATGAAGCTCCAACCACGACAAGCGACATGACCTGGTCTCCTCAGGGTACGAGCAGTGCCATAAACCCCCAGCCGGCGGAACTCTCGGCAACCAAATCTGTGCACGCAAGAGGTAAGTACGACTTGACGCAAGAAGAAAAAAGTCCCTTTGCTAAAAATACAGTTTACCGAACTCCACCACCAAGGTATATCTCTCCTCCTCTTAAAGACTCGGGGGGTGGAGGCAATGGCTCATGTGGAAAGGCGCCTGTGCAAATGGATCCTGTTGAATTGGATGGAAACACGCCTGCGAAACGTCCAGTGGATGCCGAAGACGAACAAATCTCTCCGCAGATTGCAACATTTCCGCCTGACCGCAAGAGCAACGAGGGTACGAGTTCACAGTCTCCTTTCTGAAGCTTCAAATATCAAGTGCGTTGGTTTTACTAGAAATGGAAAGACATTAGCCCAAGTGCATATTTCTGAATTACATTGTTCCTGCTTCTCCTCGCTCCATTTACAACCCAAACATGAATGCCATGGCGGATAATCCAAGAGCAAAGATACCGCCTGATGATATAATAGTATTTTGTGCTGCAACACCGCTCGAAGTCGCTGCAGCCGCAGACCCTGTGGCGGATGAGGATGAGTTTTGTACATTATTGGTACCTGTGCCGTTGGGGCATCCGCTTTGGCAACCGTTGCTGCAATGGTCGGATGTGTTCCCGCAGTAGCTATTAAATGTCAGCTAGCTCATCTTTCCGGAGCTCTGGAGATATGCCTACCCGACCGCGCTACAACAAGGCCCATAACCGTAGACACCGTATTGCGCAAATGCATCAGGGCCAGCATCCGGCGAGCAAATGGCATTGTTGTATGCCGAACCACACCTCCCGTCGCAACGGGGACTGGTTCCTTGAAAAGCCCAGCTACACTCTGGGAGATTAAGCGTCGGGGGATTGGACTCGCATTTTCCATAATCAGCTTGGCAGTAGCCTTGGCCGCAGTACTGCGGTCCAGTGCCACAATATCCTTTAGTGCTACAATGAGTTAACATCTGAACTATATGAACTTGACAAAAAGACCAGACCTGCAGCAAGGAGAAGTGCCATTTATCAAGCACATTTTTCCATTTGTTGGCCCACATGAACCGTCTGTCGTAAATGGAAAGCGGAATTGGGGCGAGCTAGGCGTCCCGGAAGGCATTGCAGCGGTCGAATTTTGTGCCGCGACCAGCTCGATGACGAGCGCTTGAAGAAGTGTATATACGAGCATCCTGAATAGCTGGTTTTTGTAAATGTTTGCAATGGTCGGGGCTTAAAGGATGCGGACGTGGGCTAGATTTATCTTTATATCGACCTTCCAGACAGGCCTTTTCTTTGACAGAAGTATTCTAGAAGCGTTTAAGTGTTTCTTCTATTATCGTAGCAATTGTGGAGGCCAGCCTTGCCGACTCTGGGACTTGCCGTGGATCACACCTCTCGGTAGTAAAGCCATGGTACCTTCGCTTACTACACCCGCGGCATGTTCCGTTGCAGGATCGATAGTATAGCACATGGTATTCGCGCAGAAAGGAATAGCGTGCAAGCTATCCTTCCAAGTGTGGTTCATACGCAGCGTGTATGCCTCAAGCCTTGGCATCCCGCTGTATGTTTCCGCTTGCGGGTGGGAAATCACATGCGGGAAATCATCTTCAAACCTGCTTCTGCTGGCCAGGATCGATAGACTTTGTCTGCTTCCTCACTGGATCGGGGCTTCGTGAAAATATTTCTCTTGTAGTTGCTCTGTTCGCGCGGGAATCCTGTGTCTGGGGCCTGCAGCTGGCATACTACCAACCCTTCAGCGGACTCATCGGCCAATACGCCGCGAATCTCAGCAACGATGTGCGGCCCTGTCTCAATTTAATACGCGCAATATTGCACATATTTAGTGCAAGTCAGGGCATCAACGTAATATTCTCTCGTTGGCAAGGAATGTTAATTGTTGGTATACCCATGCGCGTTGATGTCATGATTTCCTCTCAGAAACCGGACGTTACATATTCATGTTAACTTCAAATATCGGCGCGGCCAAAGTTACGAGGCTCGTTGGCGATGCGTCGGCGCGCAAATCTCCTGGGCGTTGGCAGGCTCGGTATAAATCTTGTTGTATGATTGTAATAATAAATGGCCAAAAGGTAACTCAGTAAAAGTTCGGGGCGTATCATCAGCTGCGGTTCGATCAGCCATTGCACTCCTCGAATCCCTTTGTGTAGAGTTGGTTATTCCGTCATAAAATTATCGCTTATTTCACTCCTTGCATGCAGGATGTCTAAACGGTAGTCTCCAGCCGATTGGGATGCATGGGAAGGGTGAAACGAAGCCGATTCCCAGAGCCACAGATGCTCCGAAGGCTCCCGTTGACCCTGCAGTATGCTCCCTGCGTCTGATTGCGGCTGCAATCGAGCCAATTATCATTGCACAGCTGTCGCTCCCTCCCTTTTCTTTGGCTTTTACCGGACCGCCTACCGATGTCCCCGGGCCCCAGTCTCTGGCAGTGTAGTTGAGCTCGACTCAACCATGCATTCTCTTAACATGAGGCGCCCAGCAAAGAGGATCTCGATATACCGTGGTCCTCATTACTGGGATAATGCACATTTTCCGGGTAATGTTGCTGGAGCTGTCACTGTCAGCAACAATGGGTGAGCTCAGCCTCGATGACCGCTCCTAGCGAACTAGAACCTATGCAGCCTCGCACCCTGTATTTACCAAATTGCCGGGATAAGGGAGCAGTATCCATAGCCACGGGCGGAGGAAAGCCCTTCAACCGAAGGAGCATGGAATGCATCCCGAGAGAATTCTGCACGAGCTACCAATGGTGAGATATTATGGCGCGCTTTCCTTACCGATATACCGGAGAGGCCACGTGGTGAGCTGAGCCACGGTGATGAAAAGAGACACGATCGAGATCAAACTTCTGAATGCTAGTATCTTGTACTCCAAGAGTGCCTAAAGCTTTTGCCCTTTTTGTTGTTAATCTGGTTTTCACTGCAGAAAAGTTCTCGCCTCTCCCCCGTAAGCGGCATGATAATGTTACGGCCGAGGACCGTGGAACTTTTGAATGACTCCACCAGTGTTATATGGCGAGCTCAACATGATTGCTTTAGCCTCCACCATGACCTTGATTGTAGCTGTTGATGGGCCATTGCTTTACTGCTCATCATCGGTAGTCATGTAGTCTGTCTAGGATAACGCCACCATGACTATGTAGCTATTGTATGACGATGTTTTCCGTCAATAGTCCGGTGTCTACTTTATTCGATCTACAGATTTAACATTTCCTACTTCAAAATTCGCCGAGGCTGTCATACATACACGTCTGGACGATAGCTTCAGCTACCCACATATGTTGCTTTTCTAGGGAAATAAAGAAGAAAAGTAGAGGCTGGGGTCTCACTATTCTTTACGTTAACCGACCAAATCAAAACCAGGTCATAATGCAGTGTATTTTTTGGAAAGCAGTCTGATAGGCTTTGAGGTATGAGCTCTATCTTTCGTCTATAATTAACAGAGAAAAATTCAATTGTATGAAAAGGAAAATTTTCCAAGGCCTCGGCTGAAATGTGATATTTTTCGTTTCTGCATTTCAATTGCTACTGTTCATTGCATGGAATATGCTCCGCGTCAATCGCTTTGAACCTCCACGCTTCCCAATCCCAGAAATCATGTCCCTCTTCCAAAATCTCCAGCTGCTTCTGTAACCAGTCTGTCCAAGATTGACCCCGAAACCACAGCTTCGTTTTTCTGTTGCCCCAACCCCTGTAAGGATATTTACGGAAATCCTCGTCATCCGGTGTATCCTTGAGAAGCAGCCTCCCCCCGTCCCCCTCATCCACAAATCCCTCTTCGAACAGCTGCACCGTGCCGTCGTAAGCAGGTCCCAACCCCGAAACGATGAGCATATGCCCGGTCCCAAAGGCCCAATGCTGCTGATCTCCCGGCAAGACCATCCACACTGGTAATCCGAAACCAATATCATCGTCGTCAGACCATCCAGAGAAGCGCCAATTGAGCCACAAGAAGGGTTCTTTGTCCCCGCCGTCCGCCCTTTTCTTTACGGTAAACGGATAAACGTGCCGATACGCAGTCGTAGGCCCTAGCGGATTCCCGCCAGCCAGCTGCCACCATACGTCCGCACAAGGCTTGTCGTGGAATTCGTTGTATGAAGGCTGATAGTACGGCCCTTGGTCCAATCCAGGCCATATCCAACCAATCACGGACTTTGCAGGCCACTCCAGGATCCAGGTCTCGAACTCATCAGGCAGTTGTAGCTGTCCCGTTGCTGCGTAAGGCAACGAGGTAAGATGCGCGTGGCGGTCGAAGTTTCGCAAGTGCGGGATGATGTGCTGGCGGCTGGGTAGGAAGTAGGGTGATTTGACTACTCGGTCCCACAAACGTAGCAACTCCCGACGAGCGGTGGGGCGAACAGACGATATATTAGCATTGATGGTGGAGCGTAGACGCTGAGATACGCTGCGGAAGATGATGAGGTCGCGGAGGCGCAGGTGCGAGGCTATCTCTAGGTACAGCTCGACTGGGAGGCTTTCAAATGACATGGTACAGTTGGTGTGCTTGCTTTGAATAGAGGCGGAGTAATTGAAGGTTGAGTTATGGAGTGAGATTTTCTTGAAATAATGTCAACGGAATTCTCCGGCTGCTGCCTAGAGTTCTACAGGGGTTTCTACATATAACCCTTGTTACGAAGTTGCTTTTTCGTGAAAAGCCACAATTCCACCTATCATAACTGAACTCTGGTGTTAATGCATTACAGAGGGGTATCACAGCTGATGGCTTGCGTGAATTTGTTTCTCGCGCATTCCATGTCCACATCCACGTCCGGACGATTATAAAGTGTCTACACATGTTTCCCTTTTTTTTTTTTTTTTTTTTTTAGATAAGAACCTAGTGAGACATCGCTATCCTAGCTTAAAGGTGTCCTATTATTTTCGGGGTAGGTTTAGACTATAATACTCCCCTGTATATTACTACTACGAAATAAAAACCCCTTACAATAATCTTCGGGTTGATGTTTTGCTGAAAGCTGAATTGGATGTTCCATCTTTCTTTTGTTGCCGACCATTTGCACTTTTTCTTTGGTGCGCACTGACGCCTTTCTTTGAGAGAATCATCACTATTCAGTACTTATCTCAGGAGTTTAAATGTTTCTACGTTTCCGTATACTGCGGCCAGTCAACCTTAAAAAAGATATGCTATAGGAACTACTAGAAAATGCTAAACTACATCTAGGGACTGAATCAAAAGATCAGGAACCATTTGCAGTCACCTCTCCACCTTAAAGCTTCAGACAGCGGGTGTGGGGCAGCAGCATGGCCACTGATATCAGAATGTTGATTCACCCTGTGTCAGCTTTGGTTTTTCTCCAATCCACGTAGCAGTGTACAATCATCACGGCCAAAAATAAAGCGGCCGTTGTCCGAGTTCCACCACGGCCCCACTTCCGCCCCCACACCTCGTAAATGGCCCCTTTCCACTCAGCCTTGCCACAAACCATGCACAACGCAAAACAGTAAGCCAGAAGCAAAAGGAAAAGCGCCAACCCGGGATCGAACCGGGGGCCTCGGGATGACAGCAATGTTGACTGCAATCCTACGCTCTACCGCTGAGCTATTGACGCTTGTGATAAGCGATGCATGCTGTAGGCAAGCAGTTGAAATTATTCAGTGGCAAACATGGTAAATAACCATAGATTCGGAGCGGGTGATGCTCTGCAAGCGATGGAAGGTTGGTACAGTTGCCTCAAAAGGCGTAATTCGATTCCGTGATGGATAGTTGTCTATCTGAAATATGGGGAGTAAGAGACTGGTATGGCTTACCTGGACACTGAATCCGCCCCGGGATCTTGAAAAATACTGTACCATTAGTTTTTCTAAGGCATGTAAATAGTCCGGCCAGGCCTCTCGCATTTGTATTGAAAGCCTTTCCCCTTGCCATTGCTCTTTGACAAACTGTGTATCCTTTACTGACAGAAAGGTGATTTAGAAATAAGAGCATGACTAAACCATCTTAAACGCTCCGCAGTCTCCCTATTCTCTAAAACACGCCGATGTATTCTGCTTCGGGCTTACCACGCCGGCACAAGAGGATCGGGGCAACCGTTTGACAAGCATGTTGCAGCAGCAGTGGAGGTAAAAATGGGGCTGGGATTGCCATGGAGGTTGACTGAGCAGAGAATCATTATCGGTTGCAACAAATGTGGTCGCTGCAGTGGAAGATGCAGGTGAGTCATCACTGGCATGCAGTTCATGATGTAAAGTACGTTAATAGTTCGGGGCTGGATGGGAAGGCAATGGAAATGGTTTGACTGGATGGCCATCGCAAAACAGATGGTGACTAAGATGTTGGGGAGCACTATATCGATAAAAAAAAAGCCACCCCTCACATTGATTGGTTGCCGTGCTGCAGCTCACAGCCACCCAACCAGCTCACCAGGGTAAACGCTCTTCTCGCTTGGCTTGACGTCATCCTCCTGAAGCGCATCCTTAATCATAGTGGTCGGTTATCTTGGTTTTTTTGAACACGGGGGAGAGACGAGGCATTTTACGACCGTCGCCGGACAAGTAAAAGAAAAGCCCCCCAGATAGGAAACCGGCGAGCGGGCCGGATGCGGCGGATAAACTTAGTACCGGAGCCGACGTGGCTTGCTCGTTCAGGTTAGCGGTGGCCGGTCTTCCCGAGCTGACTGCCGACAAGCAAAAAATTGTGTGTGACCTAATCATCTCTCGGTAATCAGCAGCTCTTTCCGATAGGTAAAAAGAGAATCCTTGACTGAGCCATCAAGTTTGACGGAAGGGACAAGATTCCAGTGCTGGATTATCGAGCATGGGATGAAGCTGCACCCTCAGTGAAAGAATTGCCACCACGACGTCCGTGCCATTTATACACTGCAAAGTAAAAGAGAAGTCTCTCCAACGGGGATTGCACTCTGCTATAAAACCGTGACAGTGCTTTTCTGCCCAACATGCTAAGCCCGAGTCGTGACCAAACGCCCCAAAAAAAAAAAAAAAAAAACTCAACACCACGCCCTAGCTATCTACATAGATAACAGCGGAGCAAAAGAAGAGTCTCTCCGACGGGGAATCGAACCCCGGTCTCCCGCGCTTGCTAGAGCAGATGCTTTGACAAGCGGAAATCATCACCACTAGACCATCGAAGATGTTCAGCAGCTTACTGCTGGATGGTTGAAGGTAGTTCTTGCGCATTGCATTTACATAGTCAAAATGCGTTTTACTCAAAGGCTGCACTGAAGCAAACCCCTCACTTCGGTTCTGCAATACCACCTGTCGATGCTCCTAATAACGAGAGTGGGAGGCGTCTGTAACAGAGTGGCGGTAATAATACAAAAACACAGGTACACTATCTGCAGATCCTTAGATGGGGAGCTTTGATCCCACTAAGAGCTACGTTAAAGTAGTTGTATATTGCAAGTTGAGATGCTGGTCCAAATTTCGTATTCTATTTCTACAATGACATATCATTCCTGTCGTCTAACGGAGAGCGCCAGTAAATGCTGCATATCTATCATTGCTACTTATTACCTCTTCGTAAAACCCTCTTTTAGTTAAAGTTTATTTCTTCTATAATGTCTATATTCTTCCGTCGAGACATTTTTCTTCTACTCCTGTATTATTGGGCATTACTGGCGTTCCTACCAACCTGCCGTCCCCATTTCAACATATCCTTTTCCTTAGGAGCTAGAACAGGCCCATGCCTACTCCTTCCTCGTAAGCACTTCTTGGTGGTAAGCTCAGAAGCACGAGGATCAACTCTGCTTTGCCGATCCAGTTGGATAAACTTCCCGCGTCACGGACTGCCTGATGGCACACATTGCAGTAGATTAACTAAGCATATACCTAGCGAGAGATGTGTGACTGAATTTCTGTGAAACCCGAGCATTGACTGGACATGATCAGCACTTTTAATAAATTTAGCCAGATTTTTTATTAGATCTAACTAGGATTGCTGCTTTTACTAGATTTGGCTAGGGCCCTTGGCGAGGGGGCTGGTTGTGCTTCCTGATGTCGATCGCTTCCATCCACCAGCTCTCTCCAGCCTTGTGCGAGAGAGACAGGGGGACCGATCCTAGCCACGAAGCCACAACAGCCCCACCGTAAGCGGACCAATACCATAGCTGTGCGCTGGTGGTGACTTTGACGTCGACGTCACAATGCTTTGAACACGAGAGAAATGTCGATCATGCGCAGGGATTAGATCCACCAACGCCAGCAGGAATCCGCCTCCACATCTCCACAGTAGGCAACCCACGGAAGGCAACAATGCGGTCAGGAAGTCAACTGATACGTCAGAGCAACAAATAAATGCTAGTCTGCGGCTCATTTCAGCCCTAACGTCCAACTTCTCTCCTCTTTTATAACTCTGGCAGTCTCATCCGCCTTCAATATTCCGACCAAGTGATTCACAATTCTCATTCACCTCGTCATCTAGACTAACCTACAAAACCGACGACCTTCCAGGAACTGTACAGATGAAGTTCTCTCTTTTCTTCCTCGCCGCCAGCATCAGCTGTGCCAGCGCGAAAACATACACCACCACCATCACCGAGAACAGTACGACCACAACTGCGATCCGAACCCGAGCCCCAACCCCACCCAGCACAATCACGAACTTCTATCTCAACCGACTAAACTTCTGGGCTCACCCAGAGGCGTCCATCGTCCACATCAACGCATCCGAGATCAGCGCGACCACCTTCCTCATCAACTGCCCCACACCCAACACCGCCACCACCACGTCATCGTCCTCCACAAGCCCAACCGCCATCTATCCTTCCACCCCACCAGACGACTGCAATCTTCCCTCTACAGGCATGACAATGGTGGAGGGTCCCAGCACGATGCGATACACCTCCACGAACACGGCGCCCGGCTCGTCCAGCACCATTACTGAAGACTGCACCATCTTGTGGCAAAATAAAGGGTGGTGGTGCTCGTGGAACAAGGAAGGCGACGACGTGCCGGAGACGGCGAGCGTGGGGTCGACCACGTACACGGGCGACCCTCCTTCCACGTTGTACAACAAGATGCTGGTGACAGCGGGTCTAGAAAAGATGGAGGCCGCGAGCTCGAGTTACTCACAGATGGCGTGGAGTAGCCTGAATGGTAAGTTCTTTTTCGCCCTCGGCAGCGTGCACGCACCTAAATTCTAGTGTCCTTTGCTGACCTTTTTTGAAGGCCTTGTACCCAAAACTACGTCATCGTCAGCTGGTGCTGCTGCGGCTACGGGTGCGCCGATGGATGTGATTCCGGCCATTGGATTGGCTGGTGCTGTGGGTGCACTCGCTGCCGCTGTGGCACTGTAAATGGGAGAAGGAGAAATTTCAACCTTCTCGGAAATACGAACCGCATGAATGATCACTGTACTAAATTTCTTCATGATATACGTATCTACACATTACACATGGCACTTTTGCTGCTCCATTACGAATCCAAGATCTTTTCTCACAGCGCCAAAGCAACAGCCAAAATACCCGCAGCGCCCGTCATGCCCATAGCCGTAGGGAAATCAAACCGCAGTGCAGCCGCCGCACCCGTCGACGATGCCTCATCCCCAGAACCGGTAATCGTGGGCGAATCTATGAATAAAGTTAGTTAATTTGTCTCCTCAACATGCCACAGTGACGACGACGGAAAAAAAAAAAAATAGAAGTAAGAAAACTCACCCATCGAAGCCGTCGCACTCGCACTAGCCGCCTGCAGTTTCTCCAACCCCGCCGTCACCAGCAGCTTCGGCCACATGCTTGCCTCTCCCGCATCCGGGTAGTACGAGTCTTGGATGGCCTGGATGTCAAGGCCCGGGTTGGCGGCATACATGCGGCAATTGGCTTCAGCACTGGCAGTGGAAGTCGCCGATGCGGACGCCGCCGCAGTTGCCGATGCGGAGGCTGCCGAGCCGGTGGCCCAGGTGATGGCGCAGGATATGTCGTCGATAGTGCCCGAGGAGGAGTAGAGGAGGTTCATGGTGCTGGGGCCGACGATGAGGGTCTCGCCGGCCTCGGGAAGCGCGCAGAAAGTCAGCTTGAGACCCGAGTAGCTAGAGGCATCATCGGTGGTCTCGGTGTAGGTGGAGGTGGAGGTGGCGGAAATAACGGTGCGGCGGTTGAGAGGAGCAGTGGTAGTCGGGGCCGGGGTGGTTGCAGAGGAAGCGGAGGCGGAAGCCGAAGCCGAACCGGACAGAGATGACGACGGGCACTTGATTAGGTAGGTGACGATGTCGGTGAAAGTATCGTTGACGCCGATGACGGATGCCACGGGTGACATAATGGCGTTGGCGCCGCCCGGAAAATAGAAAGAGGTAGTGAGAGTGCCATTGGTGGCGGTGCTACTGCTTTGGGCCATGACTCCGGCACCGGCGAGGGTAATAAGGGGGAGCGTGTGGCGCATTTTCTCTTCTTTTCTGATACGGTTTAGCGGTGACTGGGGGAGGGGCAACGATTGTAAAAATGAGAGCAGAAAGCAGGGCACACAGAAATGCTATGAATGCTGAAGAGGAAGAGATCTGACAACTGGCGCCCAGTATTTAAACCAATGACCTCTCTTCGCCCAGATTTTGGCGGAAACGTTGCTATACGAACGCCACAAGGCAACAACAGGCCGCATTGTGGGGCCTGGGGGCTATGGATGATTACTCGACCGACTATGTGGCACATGTCGTTTCCGCCGAGGCAAAATTGGCTTGGCATGGTGCCGTTGTGTGGTCGCTTAGCGCGAAAGGATTCGACTGCCGAGGATTTTTTCCGTTTCGTCCATTACTTGATCCTGTTTGGGATGTGTGCTTTGCACAGCCAGCATTGTGGGGCTCAGATCAGGCAGTGCAAACAGGCGGAGAAGAGCCTTCATAGCATCTTATTCTACCTGACAATTCTCTCTGCTTCCCTTTCTTCTTTTTCTCAGCTGGAGTACAGCGGTGTCCGATCATACGAGAGACAGTTCTTTCAGCGCGTATTTGTTGTGCGACCGACTTGTTGGCACCGGAAACGGTCTAGATGAAAGCGTAGTGAATGCAATGCGGAGGAAGCAGGTAAACGAGCCACATGATACCATGATCGTATCAAATCGAGGTTCTGGACGATGCTGGAGCTGGCTCAGTGTCTATGCTAGGCTTAGCGCGGGTGGAACCTTCCATATTAGGAACGCATGCCTCGCTTCCGGCTGTAACCTCATCTCATTGGGGAATCATCAGCCGAAGGACCTGGTTGTAACTTTCCATCTGTCGCCACCATTTTGTTTGCCGTATTGCTGGCTCGTCGCTCATCAGTTCTTTTCAAGATTCACGGTGCAGGCCGGGCGAAGCTGGTTCAATACCTTTTGACCCCCTCCACGGCTTCGACGAGTGCATTAATAATGGGGTAATTGTGAAGTTGGTTATTAAACAGATACATCACTACCGACTGGCAGCTGTCAATCTTACTTTCAATCTTCACTGAGCGCATCACGAAGAAGCCCTCGAAACGATGAGACACTTTCAAGGAATAGGTATGTCAGACAGAAACAGGCCGACCGACCGCTCCGAAGCTACGCAGGTCTCGTAAAAGCTAGCTCAAAGCCCCTTGCTTTCGTGCCTGACATCACTCGTGCCCACGCCACAGCCTAGCCATATGCGCGCGCACATGGTTATGCTCTCGTACTGCCGCAATGTCCGCCACGTCTATGCAAATTGCGCTCTCTTGTGGTCTTCTTCGCGGCACCATCATCTACATCCGCGGACAGCCATGTCTCCTTGAGGCCAAGCTCAATTATTGACACAAATACATCTATTGTGCTACCAACGTGGGGTGAGGCTGATGACTAGTCAGGTTGTGAGGTGCGGGGTAATAAGCTTGAAAGAAGGGCGGCGGGCCCCAACTTCGAACGTCGGAAAGCTGCGGCACGGGCCGCTGCGCTTGGTGCGGGGTCGTAGCGAATCACATTCGTTTGTTGTTCTACGGTAGTATAGTCCCTAGAATATGGCGGTGCAAATGGACGGAGCACAGGCAAGCACCTCAAGCACTTTGATCACGGAGTATCGTCGTTAGATAAAGTCAAAGTAACAACAGTGACTGAGGAATGGTGACTGTGTGGCCTTGTTCATCTGTTCTTCAAGAGAGAAAAGAAGCAGTAGGAAATGAATGCGTACAGAAGTGTGTGCAAAACGCCTTGTATGAGGTAAACGATGAAGCTCTATGAAACAATTCAGAGCTAAGGCCGAACATCTGCAGCAGCCGAATCCTTCACCAAGAACAACGCCAACGGCGCACATCCTGATGTCACCCCACCCGTAACAACATGCCTCATCTCCTCCGCCTCCAGCTTGCGCACTCCGTCGTCCAAATCCTTAACCAAAAACACTTTATTCCTCACCCCGTCCAAACTGCACGCGACGGGATAAAACCCGTTCCCGAGACTATCCACCGCCATCATCAACCCGTCCGGCGTCGTCGGCGTATCCTCGTCGCCGTCATGGTTAGTGTCGGCGGCGCCGCCCGCCAGCGCGACGAAGTTGGCGCCGTGCGGGATGCGGTATTGCGTCCCGAAGCGCAGCCGCGACACGCCGTGCGCCGCCATGGTCGATGGGAAGAAGTACATCAGGCGGCCGGCCGGATCCGTGCAGGCGATGCCGCCGGCGTGGCCGAAGTAGAAGCCGACATCATCGCTTTCGTCGATGGGGATGGGGATCGGGCCATTGTCGTCGTCGTCGTCGGTGGCGCGGCGGTGGTGCGGTTGGGAATTGTTACGCTGCAGGAGGCTGAAGGTGCCGGATGGGTTGGCGTAGAGGTGCCAGGGGGCGGAGGAGTTGTTGGTGTGGCGAATCTTGCTGTATGCGAAGCCGGGGTCGTGCGGCTTCTTGGAGGTCGGATCGGTCTTGCCTTTGTTGATGGTGAAGTCCATCAGGTCGGTCATTTCTTTTCCGTCGAGGATGCCGTCGCCGCCGAAGTTGTTAGACTCTGACGCGAGTGAGGATGGGATGCTGTTTTCGGCAGCCTGCTGTGTCTCTGTGGCATTGGAGCCGTCTTGCCTTTTGGATACGGTCGAGTTCAAGGTCCTGTGCTCTGTTAGCTGAGATTGTAGAAGAACACTTGGCTGTACACCTACTGCACGCAACCGGTCTTGGGAGCGAGGTCGCGGTCTGTGTTCAAGTCGAACTGCCTGGAGCCGAAGACCTCCACATGAGCTTTGTCACCTACTTGGACAGAATAAGCAGCGCTGTCAGTACAGTTATCTGAAGCATCAGTCACAGAGCCGAGAAGGTACGGCTCGTTGACAACAGAGATGGTTTTGTTCCACTTTACAGCGGGAACCTCGATTTTCAGGTTCATTTTGAGCGGAATGCCGAGTCGCGCTACAGTATTGACGGTGCCGTTCGTCTGAAAATTCGTGGTCAAGACGGGCGCAAAATTCGATTGCAAGTCGCTATTACGCAGGAGGTCAAAGCTCACTCCGTAATTTGGGATGGATGCCTTTGCGCCGAACAAAACCTGCCCAGGCCCACCGCTTACAGCATCGACGGTTAGGTTAGCATCTAAAGAGAGGACCGGACCGATACTCAGAAGGTTGGGGATAGTGAAAGCGTTCATTGGCAGTGACGCCATTGTCTTGTAGACTGAGCCCTGATACGGACCACCCGTAGAGGCGAGTCCGAGGCCAAGGCTGGCTTCCAACGATCCACCGAGCGAAACTCTGCCTATGCTCAGATTTCGTGTACCTGTACACCAATGTCAGTTCAGAAACTCCCTGAAACTCCCACTTCCAGCTCCGAGGACAGGATGACTTACCGATGGTATACTGGATCTGCCCCGCGACGTGCGCATTGCCTCGGACCCGGCAATCAACGCAGTACAAATCCACAGACGACAAAGGCGACCCATCGTCACCTGTCGCGTTGTTCCGCGACGACAGAATCGGGTATGCCCTTCCCCAGTATCCCGAGTCCACCAGCTGCGCCGGCCGCGGCCTGATATTGACGCTGAAGTCTTTACTGATGGGTATTGTCTGTGTTCGGCTGCGGCTGCTGCCGCTACTACTGCTGCTACTGAGCGCGTCCTGCAGCCAGCCGAGAGCGCCCTCCACCCAGCTGGCTGCCTGCGCAAGCACGCCCTGTCCTGCGCCGTCGGCCAGCTTCGACTGCACCGCCGCGACCCCTATCTTGGCCAGAGAGTCGGGAAGGCCACGTGGGATACGAAGGTGGGCGTGAGCGGCGGAGGTGTGGCTGAGGGCGCGACGGCGACGTCCTGTGAGGCTGTTGTCGTTGGAGGTGGACGAGTTGGTTGTCAGGACGTCGATGATCCCCGGTAGGAAGGCACGCAGGCTCTGCAGGAAATCTGCATCGTCGAAGGCGAGATAACCGAGGGCTGAGTCGAGGGCGTCGTCAAAGCCTGGCCCGCAGTCAGCCGCCGGGAAGCCGTCGATGCTGGCGGCTGGTGCTGCACCGCAGGATGGTGGATATGTGCTGATGTTGGTGCTAGCGTGGTCACTGTTTATAATAACACCGCCGTTACTACCAGGCAACCAGCTAGGTTTATTGGTGACGTTATCGTCGTTGCCGTGCAGGATGACGCCTCCGTCACTTCCAGGCCAGCTGGGCTTCTTGGTTTGATTGTTGTCGCTGTCATTCAAGGTGACACCACCATTACTACCGGGCAGCCAACTGGGCCTCTTCATGTCCCCTTTTCTATCGTCATTGTCTTTGAGACCGGCGTTCTTCCCCCAGGAGAGAGTAACGTCGACAAAAACGTCGTCGATATCAATTTCCTCGGCAATCAGCTTTGCTGTTCGTGTCTTGTCATCAAAGGAGACAGATTTAACGTGCCAAAACGCATTTTGCGGATCGTGCGGGTCTCCGTCGCAGTCGAGCGTGGACATGACCGCGATGAAGGGGCTGTGCCAGTGTGTCTCGGCATACTTCAGAGATTCCATATTGGAGAACTGTAAGCTGAAGCCATTCCTAGAGCACCGAAGGTTGGTAATGCGCCGAGAGTGGTCGAGGACAACGACTCGCTCGGTCGACTTTCCGTTGAGCGCGGCAAAAGTGTATGTAAACTTAGGGTCCGCTTTCCCATTATCCGAGAAGTACAGCTTATTGTTTGTTTTGGGCTTGAGGTGAACCAAGTCTGCAGTATCGTGGTCGTACCAGACGCATGGTTTCAAGACTTTGACTGAGCTATGCGGAGTGCGTGTCGGCCTGACTGCAGTTTGAACTGTGCCAACTGGAGACACATGGGGGTCTAAACTGATTGGGTCGATAAGATCTTCTAGGAATGGAGGATTACGGTAGTTACCACCGCTCATGCCATCTGTGCCAATAATTATCCGGGAGTGAGTTCCAAGGAAACGCCGTAACCAATCCAGGCAACCAAGATAGCCAGGGTGGCCAGAACCAGTATCGTCTGAGTAGAGAGATTTGGAATCAGTACCGGTGAACATGGATTATTCTAGAGGTTTTTGTCACCCTTCGCATGGTCATGGCCTTTGATACTGTCGCGGGGTATGTGTATAGTGGGAGTCAATGGAACGGGATTGTTCTTGATATCGGATGGAACGGCTGGAGTATCGGATTCTGGAAAGAAAACAAGATCTTCACCACATCTGCCGTCATTACCTAGGACCACACCGTTAGCATCACAATTCTCTGCGAGGTGTGGGAGAGGGGAGTTCTTAGTCAAAATGTGATGATCGTCTTTGCCAGTGCTAGAAGACTCTACGCTATCAGCACGGCTCGAGCTATCGTTTATCGAGCTTGGGGTGTTATCACTATTTTCCAGCAATGAATAGTCTGCAGAGCGCGCAGAATGATCCAACCAACCACCATCGCGTTCATCGGCATCGTCACTGGAGAAGGCGGGATCCAAAAGCGAGAATGCTTCCTCGGGCCGTTCCGCAGATACTGCCTCATCAGTACCATGGGATTGGCCATCATTGGTTGTGAAATCTTCGAGACCATGAGCCGTGTTCGGCCCGTTACTTTCGGAGCTATCGGATTCTGGACTCTCCATGGCCTGGTCGTCATTGTCGAAGGTGTGAGTACTTGAATGAGTACAATCGGAATCACCGTTGTCTGAGCCGGCGGACAGATAACGGCCATTGTTGCCTGACTCAGTGGAATCAGAAGCGTCTGCGGAATTCTGGTCAGTGACTGATTCACAAGGCTCTGGGAAGATAACTTCTTCATCTCCATTGTCACCAGACCTGCCATCGCCCGAGCGGGGAGACGATGGAGAGTTTGCACTGGTCGGGCAACTGTCGCCGGCGTCATCTGGACTAAGGGATTCCAGGCCATCATCGTCTTCACGGCCATCGTGTTCTGGTCCTAAGCCGTAAAAAGGTTTGCCAGACTGATAGTGCTGCGGTCTACTGCCGCTGACGTAAACCTCAGCACCGCCAGGATTGAGGCCGTAGATATAAGAAGAGTCAATTGTACGTGTAGCAATGGGGAAGTCTTGAAAGATAGTGGTGGCGTATTCATTGACTGAATCGATGTGTTTGTCGCAACAGACATGTCTTGCCGCCGCGATGAGAAGGACTGGAGCGAGAAACATTCGATGCATGCCGAATTTGGTTGTGGAAATGATTTTGAATGAACGAGAAGCTGGAAGTTAAACCAGATGGCAAGGAAAAAGAGTAAAGACTCGAGTCGCAGTTGGTGATTCTGAAATCAACATCCACGTGCTTTTATAGACCTTCATTGGAGTTTAGGTTGTAAATTTTAACAGTTTCTGTTACCATAGCAGCTCAGAGTTTCCTAAGAAGTGGGCAGTGCGACAAAGATTGGGCTTTAATGTGGAGAAGCTCCACCTGCATCTGTCTATCCATAGTTCGTGGAAGGTTGCCGTATCGACATTACATCACCTTAGCCACCTGCCATTAGATTCAGGATCGTTGATCACGGGGTCTAGATAAGGCTCTCTCATACTTCGCTTTCGCTTCATAGAAGCACTGCGGGGTGCGTGGTTGCTTGGACAACATGGGAACCATTTTTCTCCATAATGAATCCATGTAGAAGTTCATGCGCCTGTATCACGCTGACACAATGATTGTCAGGCATTCGCCGTCAAATGACAGTGGATTTTCCCAGCTGAATCCTGTTGCCTGGGGTTTGGCAGCGATGCGGGGAGTCGCGTTAAACGAAATGGTGCAACAGAAGGAATGAGGAACGTGTCTCGAGTCATTCCCGCCACGCGTAATTTCTTCTGAGTGAAGCTTCTCGTGGAATCCAAAGCCTCGGTGCCAACTCGCACGACATATGAGGAAATCTGAACTTGTACTCCTACCTGAAAGCTTTACCTGAGTACGGGGGTATTCAAAGAAGTTAGTGCTGTGTGCTGTACCCCGTGGTCGCTCTGTGGAATGGGTTGACCAGGTTGTAGATCTTGAAGGCTCAGAAATGCTGAATTCTTCGCTCTGCATGCCAGAACACAATAACGTCATTTTCAGATAGTGTTTAATGTCCACTTTCATCCGTGTTCATGCGAAAGCGCATCCCTTGTCAAGTGGCCTGCCATTTTAAATGGGTCTTCGCAACGTCTTATTCTGGATTGTCAGTCATTGAAATTCCTCCCAACATTGGACTCTGTACGGACAGATATTGTCTTCTATAAGTAACTATTTGTTCAGCATCAGATATAATCCTACGAGAATATTACAGTTCATGACCTTTCCCCCTACCATTCCGCCCCATTTCCTTGGGCTATGAGTCACGACTATGACAGGATCTATAATATAAGTTGAGTGCGCAACGGGACCAGTATCACTTTCTGATGTACTGTGCCGAAGCCATACATCTCAGGTCAGAGTCAGGAAACTTATTTGGTGGGCTGGATTTTCACGATATTACCCAGCCCCACTCACAGACGCAGAATCTGATTTGTGCTCCTTAAGATACAGCCGATGAGTCGGCTAAAGAGATAGCCACCTGATGGCTGATCCAGTAATTCTGCTCCAGGGACGTCGTTGAGTTGTGAAGTGTGGTTCTCCTGATGTTCTCCTGATCATGGCGGATTGTAACATTAGGTTTGAGATAAGCGAGTTTTTAATTCTCAAACTGGGAGTGTAAGTAAAGCATTCTCGCCATAGCTACCCACATTTTAAATGCAGACACTTCACACAGGCAAGAATTGGCTATTCCCTACATACCGCCGTTTCTGTTACCAAATCTAATGAGCATAGTTCTTGTGGCCCGTCGTAGCTTAGAATCAATATGGTACGCCAAATCTGTCCCACCTGGATTCTTACTGTGTCAATGAGCAGGTAATGCAAGGTGCAAGGTTGACGTGTTTCGGACTTGCTAGGCCGAGTGTGCGGGTGACGTCATCACCATCAGACACAAGCATGTGCGAGGACACATTCCCGCGGCCAGCTTGATATTTCTCACGTCAGCGCTGGGGTCCCTTGCCTCTAGGCTTGGATAGAATGCACGTGTACCCAAAAGAATGGATAATAAATACGCGCATCGAAATCCACAAGGGTGGTGCAACGGACTACTCGCATTGATCTGGTTATTGTGCGTGGCAGGGGCCCTGTGAGCTGCCAAAAATAGCAAGCGCTATCCTCCTGAACCTATCATATTGCCTCTTTGGATGCAGCCGTCCCACTGTTCGCTCTAGCGGTCACATGCGGATCCCCACTGTGTGTTCCGTCAGTGCGGACCGTCTGTACTTCTCAAGCAGATATTGTTACACCGAATGCGGTCCATGTTTCACTGGTTATATGTACTCTTCAGCTGTAATCCCTTGCTTTTTACTCCAATACATTTATGGCAATTTGGTTGGATGGATCTGTCGAGCTGCAAAAGTTGCCGCTTACACCAGCTGAAGTAGATGCTTATACACAACTCATAAATGCTAGAAACATAGTAATTTCGAACATTGCTCTACTACGATAACTTTTAATTCTATTGTACAGCTCCTGAGGTAATAGGAATTTAATGCCTATATCTACGGATTAATATATGGAGTGAGGGCGTGCCTTATGTTTTTAAAGCGGCTTGACAACAGACTATAACCTAATCACCGCCCAATCTAGAGTAGTATACATCAAGATCTTAAAATTCTGCACTCGAAAGTTCAACTAAAGAATAATTCTTGGTGGTGTGTAAACTCACGAAAGCTTGAAGACCAAGTAGGCCGATTGCTCAGTTGAAAACTCTTTACAAATTATTTTCTCGACTTTGCACGTCTCGCTGGCTTTTTCTTCACCCTGCCGTAGAGCTTGTTGCTGGTACACATTGTCACAGGGATGAAGTCTACGTGTTGTACGTACACGCTAAATGGAGCATCATTCGGAGTTTGTATCAATTGTATTTTTCCTTCTTGAAGCCCCTTTGCTCGCAAGCTCGTTGTATATAGTTAAGCTAGCTCTTAGTACATATACATTGGTAATGAAATGGACAATAAAAATGGTCCGGTGGATCAATCAAGGGAATCGTGGAACAGAGAGCATACACAACTTGATATGAACTAATGGAGTCACGGTCGGGGAATTCACGGCACGTTCAAGTAGAAACCGGGCGATGGAGGGATCGACGGAGCGGTGAGCACCGGTTATGCTGTATCTGTACAGCGCAGACTAAAGCTCCACATGATTTTCATCGATCCACAGATACCATATTGATCAGAGTGAAATGGGCGGCTGAATTATCCGGCATGTGCCGGCAGAGCATTCGGCGGAATCATTGAAAAGTCAGTCTTGCCGAGCTTCTATGAGAGGAAACGACTTGCCTGGCACAATGACCTGTGTTGGATATGGTGAACGAATGGCGGAAGAAGTGGTGGGAAGAGCATCATGAAGTGCTTGGAAAGAAAAAGCAAAAAATCCACCATTCGTAATAAGGATTTCATTCGGGCCCCGCCTGCCTATCACGGTTTGCAGTTCCTATATGTGAAACAATGCGGCACCAACGTGCCGCTCAGGCGAAATGATTGTATCCCACGTAAATGGAGCGGTGTGCGCAACTTTATTTGCAACGCCCGACGGCATTGATTTGCGAGACGGACGCACAGAAAGCTCGCACGACATAGCGCAAATTTCAAAATAAAGATTTGACAGACACAATGACAAACCCCAGTAATTCGATTTGTTTTGAATTTGCTGATGCTTCGAGTACGCCATATAGCGGTGAAAAGATTGACACCACGTCCGCCAAAACATCCAGCGAGTGCGATTACACCAGGACTGTGTTACGTAATCCTATCGTTCGTTCCGGAATGAGCGGATGATGAGATGTCCTGATGGTGGGGAAGGGGAAGGTGCGTAAGGGGCGACTAGAATGACTCTGGACTGATCAACCATGTTCGATATACATCAGCTGACAGCTTGGCTGGCAGTCATGATGAGATTAGATTGGGGTCTTACCTCTTTGCATCACAGGGCCGAACATGGGGAAAGATTGAGCCACGTGAAGATCAAATCGATGAGTCATGGCGAAATTGAGACCAATGGTGATACTTTACTGGATTCGAGTAGTTACAAATCGCCTTAGATAGCAGGAGGTGATGTTTTCCAGAACCGCGACAACAGGCCGAACGTCTTCGCGATTACCTCGGGACCAGAGCCGAATGCGGGCGTTGTGTTGAGTCAACCATTTCTGTTTTCGGTCTAGCTAGGACAACGTATGCGTTTGTCAAACCATGCGATGCATGGAAGTAAGTTCCAGGTCATTGAAGGATCAAGCTGTCACTTGCCAAGTCGGCTTGTCAAGGGGTGTGCGATGATGTGGCATCTGAAGTGAGACAGGCGAACGCCATGCTCAGCACGATAATGCCGAGTGGCGGAAGTATAGCACGGCATTAGCCGCGACGCGTAGCTGCAGGTGACGGCAATTGGAGAGCATTTGATGACATGCGGGTGAATTGGCGTCGCGGCATGGAACGGGCGGGAGCGGAGAAGGGCTGTAACTGGACCAATGGCGGGACTGCTGCGAGTACTAGCGCTTCGGGCCAAAGTTTCGCCAGACGTGGGTCGTCGGACTTGCCTCCAAATGGCGTGTGCGTTAGTTGTTAGCTTTCCCTTGTTCAAGCTCCTTCGTCCGGCACGCGTAACGTCAAACTTCGTAACGCCGTTCTCTGCTGTGCTTCCCGACCAAGCGTGTCTTGCCGGTCTTTTAATTGCCAACCCTCCCAACAATTTTGTCCGCCACACACACACATGGACTCGATGAGCGACAGCGAGGCAGATAACATTGTTGTGGCCATGGCAGCGCCCAGCGGACCGCTTGGCGACGCCTTTGAAGTCGACGTCGCTGCCGGCTCTTCACGCCCCAATTCCTCGTCCACGCCGCGACCCAAAAAGTCGGCTCGCGGCCGCAAAAATACCACGTATGCTACAAGGCAACGAAAACTGTCGCATTTCAGCCCTGAAAAATCTCACCCACTGACTCCGGTCGCTCCTTTGCAATCTAGCAGCAAAAGCCCTGCCGTCGCAACAACACGTAACAAAACCAAGAGTAATACAAGTAGTCCTGCTTCCCATTCTTCCACCACAACAGGCATCAATAAAGGGCGCAAGAACAACACCAACGCTCGCAAATCCAAGTCGACTAGCATCAGCACTGGCTGCAGCGCGCCAGCGCACTCGTACCCGCACTCACCATCTTCGCCATCTCACACCACCAACTCGCCCAAGACTATGACCACCACCAAGGCCAGCGAGGATGATAGCAACAGCAACACCACCCGACGCAACAGCATCACCAAAGCCGCCGTTTTCTCCAAGCTGTCAAACACACGCCTGGAACGCAACAAGAATCAACTCTGCGAACTCTGGGAAATTGACACGCGCACTCTTGAAGACGCATTTGGAAACGTTAGTGGCGGCAGTAGTAGTGGCGACGAGGCGCTTGACAGAATATCAACGCATTCGGTCGTGAGAGATTTTGTCGCAAAGTTATTGCGTATGGCGCAGACGACAGGTTTGAGATTCTGTGGGGCGAGGTCTGAGTTAGAGAGGGTCAAAGCGCAAAGAGTTAGGGGAACCAGTAGTGGTGATAGTAAAGGTGGGGAAGCGGGACGAGATTCCAGTTCTGGTGGCGGTGATGCTAATGATGCAGATGACGCGGCGTGGGTGGCGGAAGATATCGATAGGGTCATGGACATGTTCCTAACAGAGAAAGGGAAATCTTATCCAAGCTCCAGGAAGCGGACAGCTAGTCAGGCTAGCGTTGAGCAGGAGCAAAAGGGAAGGCCGCCACCCGCAGAAAGAAAGGTCGAGGAGCTACAAACAAGCCCACGAGAAAGTCCTAATGCACAGAACGACATCAGTACGCATAATGGTACTGTTGCACAACAGAATACAGCACCACGGCCGATGGTAATCGTGAATACACGAATCGGGTCGGTCGATGGGAGAGGCCAGAATAAGATCACCCCCACTCAGAACCTGGATATTGACAAAGATGAACGCTTGGAAAGGGCATCAGTGCCGCGTGCGAGCTCTGTTGAAGCTATGCTTGAGGCTCAGCGTAATAAAACACCAGCGGCACAACCGCCACAGAAAACAGAGCTATCACAAGCTATGCAACCTCAATCTCAACCAGAGACGGCTGGCAGTCCTGTACAGGCATATATAAGTCCTTACGGACCACAAACGCATTCATCAAAGGCGGAGACAAGTACATCAGGGGCACAGTCCAGTTTAACGAAGGCAGAGGCAAGTCCACCTCGGACACAAACGAATCCATCGCAGGCACAGTCCAAGCCGCAGGCCAGCTTTCAGCCGGGAACGACGGGTAACCCGGTGAGGACGCAGCAAACTCCGTCTCAGTCCCAAACAGCGGTGGAAGCAACGTCACCACCGCCTCAGCATCGACCTCGATCATACTCTATTAGTGGATCGGTGCGCGCCCATTCTGGGCCTCGAATAAAGATGGTGGCACCGCCACGGCCAAAGTCGACTCCATCGCAACCGCGACCTCCCCCTTCGCCAGAGACGACACGTGCAAGAGGCGGACAGTCGATCACATCACAGACTAGACCATCACATACTCGACCGCCACCGGCAACACTAGCGCAGACAACGCCATTGCAATCGACTCCACCGCTAGGTTCGCCAATGCAAGGCATTTCATTGCAGAGCAAACTACCCCAGACTTCGCCACTACAGGTAACACCCCAATTACAACGACAGGGGGAAACTCAAACCGGCACTAGTATGCGGCCAAGCGTGGACGTGTCCGCTGCGAAGCACCCACTCACTTCGGCTACTGCGGCTGTTCGCTCTCTGCTTAACGCTACTATGCCAACCCAGCTGCATCATACATCCAAGGGCTTGGTACTGGCTGGCATGGCGACAACAAATGCTGGAGGAAACAGCCTGCTGTCACACGCGGTGGAACCAAACGTTGTGGCACCACCAAAAGGCCCTGTAGCGACGAGCAAAGTTACAACTAATGGCCCCATAACCGCGGATGATAGATCCAACGACACGGTGCCGAGCGGTGTAGTATCAAACTGTGCACCATCGCACCCTCCGGTGTCGAATGCTTCTATCACGAACGGCTCTGGTTCTAATACTCCCGTATCGACTGTCACAATTCCGAATGGTGCAATTTCAAACGCTCCGCTATCAAGCCCTGAGCCATCGGAAAATAAAATGTCCAACCCCCCTGTATCGAATTCTCCAGTATCAAGCACTGGCGGGTCGTCTAAACTCCAAAGGGCTGCAGTGTCCAAAACTCCAGGCCAAACTATGTCAAGCGACTCGATAGCAAACGGCGCAGTTCCTACCAGACTGCCTGGTGGAACGGAGCAGCGAACAACCCCGGCGCAAGACCAGGGTTCAAGTTCAGAGAAAGGTGAGGCAGCAGCCACACGTACCAAAGAATATGCAGAGGTGCATACTGAAGCGTTGAGGCGGCTTGAATACTGTCAAGCCTTGCCGCCCTCTATCTTCGACTACATCCTTCAAACCCTTTGCTGTATCAGGTAAGACCACACGGCCTTCCTACCAGCCAATTTCTGACCTTTCCAGCGCTTCGCATATCGCACTCTCTACCGTTACTGGCACAACGGGTAATTCACCACAACCTTCATCTTACGTTCTGCAATGTTTTGGTACCATAATCATTCCATTCTATTTGGATAACAAGTGGACACTTGCCACACTGAACCCCGAAGGAAAAGAAATCACCGTCTACGGCCCCGCCACGGAGCACGAAAGAACAGTGAAGGCAGCCACCAGCTTGGCCACGAGCTGGCTCTACGCCGCCGACGACGCCCACACCTGGAGCAAGACGTACATCCCCATGAGCCCGCCCGCCGTCTACTGGAACCAGTCCATCGTCTGTCTCGTCGCGGCCGTCCACATCTTCGCCGGCGTTGCGCCGCCGCACCAAGACCCGGACACGATCCTCTGGCGCAGCATCCTCGCCGCCCTCATCCGCGCCTTCGCGGCAGCCGACGACTCGCTCAAGCCGGCATACTCCCCCCTCGACGACAGCGACCACCTAGACAAAAGCGTCCTCGCGCCGCCCGACGCCCTCCTCATCCCCCCACCACCACACAACAATACCTCCAACCCTGCTGCTTCCGCCGCGCCACTCACCATCCAAGCCTACTTCGCCCACCTCAGATCCACCCTCTCCGCCTTCCACACCCGCCACGCCGAGCGCCTCGCCCTCGCCCGCGCCCGCCGCGACGCCGCGACCCACGCGCACGCCCTCCTCGCCCAGAAGCTGCTCGCGCCGTCTTTCCTCGCCGCCCAACGCGACGCGTACGCCGTGCGCCGCGCCGACGTGCGCGAGCTGGCTGCGCGCACCGACGCCTTGATCAGCGCGATGAGGCGCGTGCCGACGCCGGCGGCGGCGGCGTGCTCGGACGCGCTGATGAAGGAGCTGTGCGCGTTGAGCGAGGGCGCGGGGAGGATTTTGGGGGCGGATGCGCCGCGGGTGGAGGGGTTGGAGCGGTTGATGATGGGGGGTGGTGGTGG